>JBAIZL010000003.1:85969541-86272041 GCA_036971475.1 Prosapia bicincta | reverse complement strand
TTGTAGAACGTTTTGGCTTCTAGTAAGCCCCAGAGCTACCTAAGTAAATACATCAGGTGATACCTTATGAGTATTTATCAAATTTATTTCTTTCTTAAGTAAGTTTAGCTTATAAAATTGTAGAACGTTTTGGCTTCTAGTAAGCCCCAGAGCTACCTAAGTAAATACATCAGGTGATACCTTATGAGTATTTATCAAATTTATTTCTTTCTTAAGTAAGTTTAGCTTATAAAATTGTAGAACGTTTTGGCTTCTAGTAAGCCCCAGAGCTACCTAAGTAAATACATCAGGTGATACCTTATGAGTATTTATCAAATTTATTTCTTTCTTAAGTAAGTTTAGCTTATAAAATTGTAGAACGTTTTGGCTTCTAGTAAGCCCCAGAGCTACCTAAGTAAATACATCAGGTGATACCTTATGAGTATTTATCAAATTTATTTCTTTCTTAAGTAAGTTTAGCTTATAAAATTGTAGAACGTTTTGGCTTCTAGTAAGCCCCAGAGCTACCTAAGTAAATACATCAGGTGATACCTTATGAGTATTTATCAAATTTATTTCTTTCTTAAGTAAGTTTAGCTTATAAAATTGTAGAACGTTTTGGCTTCTAGTAAGCCCCAGAGCTACCTAGGTAAATACATCAGGTGATACCTTATGAGTATTTATCAAATTTATTTCTTTCTTAAGTAAGTTTAGCTTATAAAATTGTAGAACGTTTTGACTTCTAGTAAGCCCCAGAGCTACCTAGGTAAATACATCAGGTGATACCTTATGAGTATTTATCAAATTTATTTCTTTCTTAAGTAAGTTTAGCTTATAAAATTGTAGAACGTTTTGGCTTCTAGTAAGCCCCAGAGCTACCTAGGTAAATACATCAGCTGATACCTTATGAGTATTTATCAAATTTATTTTTCTTAAGTAAGTTTAGCTTATAAAATTGTAGAACGTTTTGGCTTCTAGTAAGCCCCAGAGCTACCTAGGTAAATACATCAGGTGATACCTTATGAGTATTTATCAAATTTATTTCTTTCTTAAGTAAGTTTAGCTTATAAAATTGTAGAACGTTTTGGCTTCTAGTAAGCCCCAGAGCTACCTAGGTAAATACATCAGGTGATACCTTATGAGTATTTATCAAATTTATTTCTTTCTTAAGTAAGTTTAGCTTATAAAATTGTAGAACGTTTTGGCTTCTAGTAAGCCCTAGAGCTACCTAGGTAAATACATCAGCTGATACCTTATGAGTATTTATCAAATTTATTTTTCTTAAGTAAGTTTAGCTTATAAAATTGTAGAACGTTTTGGCTTCTAGTAAGCCCCAGAGCTATTTAGGTAAATACATCAGGAGATACCTTATGAGTATTTATCAAATTTGTTTCTTTCTTAAGTAAGTTTAGCTTATAAAATTGTAGAACTTTTTGGCTTTTAGTAAGCTCTAGAGCAGGGGTTCTCAAACTGGGGGGCGCGCCCCTGGGGGGGCGTGTAGAAAGTTCAGGGGGGGGGCGAGACACCCAAATGAAATAAATAAAAAAATTACAAATATAATTTTCTCAGATCTTTGAAATAAAGTCTTTCTATGTTTTCATAATTGTTTTTGTAAAGTTTCAATAAAGTTTTGTGTTGTGTGTACTGATACGTCCGTTTGGCCTTGGCGTGAGTGCGAGTGTTCCTCCATTGCATCGTCAATCCAATGTCAATAGCCTTGTAGTTTGTTCAGTGCTTGCGTTGTAACTAGTCCGTTCTGGCACAGTACTTTCCGTGAATTATCAGTCAGCGTGTTTGCTGTATTGTGGGTGTTCTATAATTGCTGCAACGTTTGAATTGGAGTAATTGTTTTTGTGTTGTGCGAGTTCTGTGTGAAGCTGAATCAGAGAAGATGAACACGGCAAAGAAACGCAAGTATATTGACGATTATATTCAATATGGGTTTATTTCCTTGCTTAAAGATAATGATCACCCTCAGTGCGTTATTTGCTATGAAGTATTAAGCAATGACGCGATGAGGCCTAATTGTCTTCTGAGACATTTGTCAACCAAACATGCCTCTCTAAAGGACAAACCTAAAGAGTTTTTTTGCTGCAAAATCTCAGAATTTAAAGCGCATGAAGTTAGATAGCACTGGATCTGCTGCTCAGTCATCTCTAAAAGAGCTTGAAGCTTCCTATGAATTATCTCTTCTTATTGCTAAGGAAAAGAAAAGTCACACTATTGGTGAAACGCTTGTTAAACCATGCCTTTTAAAAGCAGCCGATGTTGTCCTTGGAACTGATAGTAGGCAAAAGCTATCACAAATACCACTTTCAGATAATACCGTGAAACGCCGAATTGATGATTTGGCCGAGGACATTAAAAACCAGGTGGTTGATGCAATAAAAAAATCCCCATTTTTTGCTATCATGCTTGACGAGAGTACAGACATAGCACAATGTTCTCATTTGATTGTATATGTTCGTTACATTGAAAATGAAAGAATGAAGGATGGACTGATGTTTTCTACTGAGCTGTTGACCACTACTAAAGCTGTAGATGTGATGGAAGCAGTATCAGACTTTTTTAAGAAACACGAACTTTCTTGTCAAAAACTTATTGGTGTATGCACAGATGGTGCTCCTTCAATGCTGGATTCTCATTCAGGCTTTGTGCAGTTGGTCAAAGAGAAGAATGCTGATGTGGTTGGGATTCATTGTTTTATTCGCCGCCAAGCCTTGGCAGCAAAAACGCTTCCAAATGAACTCAATGCTGTTTTAAAGCTATGTATTAAAGTAGTCAACTACGTTAAGAACAGTGCATTAAATACTTGACTGTTTAAAGTTCTTTGTGAAGATTTAGGAAGTGACCACAAAACGCTGCTATTTCATACAGAAGTACGATGGCTATCAAAAGGCAATATGTTGGGAAGACTATTTGAGCTCCGTGATGAAGTGATTACGTTTTTGGCACAGCAGAAACAAAACGAGCTTAGTGCAGAGTTCAAAAAACCTAGTAACCAAGTGATTTTGGCCTATTTATCAGACTTTTTTGACACGCTAAACAACCTAAACTTGAGACTGCAAGGTGCATACTCAAATATAGTAACACATCAGGATGCCATCAAGATGTACGTTGAGAAACTACAACTTTGGATACGTAAAGTATCAATGAAGCCCAGCAACTATTCAAGTTTCAGCAAAGTAGTATCAGTCTCAGAAGAAGCATGTTTTGAGGACGTTTTTGAAGGACCACTTTTGAAAAACTTGATAATTGACCATTTGAAGAACCTCAAGGAGGAGATCAGCAGGTACTTTCCTAACTTGTCAGAGGAGTTTTACAAACTATCAACCGACCCGTTCCACATGGACATACAGTTGCTGCCAGAAGAGTTGCAAGAGGAGGGAATAGAAATAAAAAATGACTCTGCTGCAAGATACGATTTTGAACAAATGGACAAGCCCTCATTTTGGTTAAAGTACTTAAAAGTTTACCCCAGGTTTCAGAGAAAGCTGTTCGGATGTACTTACCTTTTTCAACAACATACATGTGCGAAAAAGCGTTTTCAACTCTTGTGGCGATCAAAACCAAGTACCGCAACAAACTTGATGACGAAAGTGACCTACGCTGTGCTTTGTCTGCAACTCAACCCAGGATCTGTCAACTTATTTAGAACATGCAAGCGCACCCATCTCACTAAATTACACTTTATGTTTTGTTTTTGTAAGTAGGTAGGCCTATTGTTTCACCTTCCTTAAATTGAAAATGTATCTGTGTTACAATGTTAAATTTTGTATCAGTAATTATATTCGTTTTTCATGTAATACTTGTTTTAATTTTCATCATACGTACAATTATTGAATCTTTCCATTCCACGTTACCGCATTCAACAGTCTAAGAATATATTTGTATTTCTTATCAGATATAGTACAAACATTCCTCACAGTATTGGTAAATTCACAAACCATAAAGATATCCTCCTATTGTGTCAGGATTTGGCTTTGTACATTTTCTTCCATCTCCATCCCTCAAACAGTATCTTCTATATTATTAAGATGGTTTCTCACATCTTGAAAAAAACTATAAGTAATAGTATTTCCTAAGTCTGTTCAGTTTTGTATTTACTGTATTAATTCTGTCTAAAAAGTGGTAATTCTTGAAGTCACCATAAAAAAGTAATATAAAACAAAATTTTGAGTCAATCAAGAGAGGCTTCAGAATTTAGTTTTTGCTTAGGGATAATTATGGCAGTCTGACTACTGGGGGGGGGGGGGGGTCCTGTCACAAATTGTGGATACAATTTATGGTGTTTATATATCTAATAGTTTTCTACTGTGTTAAGTTTTTTGCTTTTATTGATGTAATGTGGGATTTTTAGATTGGTGCCTATGTCAGTCTGTGAGTGTAGTATTTTTTGTATGTGTGAGGCCAAATTTGATGTAGTTTGTATCTCTTGTCTGTTTTATGTGTTCTTCATGTCTTGTGGTAAATGTTCTCCCTGTTTGTGCTATGTAAAAGCTGGGACAGTTGTTGCATGTAATCTTGTATATGCCTGCCCTGTTGTGTTTATCCTGGTATGTTTTAGAACTGTGTAGGTGTTTTTATTTGTGTTGGATGTTGTGAATAATACTGTGTATTTAAGTTTGCAAAACCTGAAGCTACTTTTTATGATGTGTTGTCGTGACTTGTAAGTGTTATATATTTTTGTGTTTGTGTTATTGTTTTTTGTTGTGTTATGTGTATGCTATTTTTTGCAAATAAAAACCTAAAAATGTACAACACAAAAACTGCAAGTTTCATAAACTTGAAGTCCAGCCATCCATTTGAAAGAAACTAGCCATACTACACAGCTGCTTATACTAGAACCCACAAAACCATAAATCACATTCTTGCATTCGTTAAGAAAAGGTGTTTGTAACAGGTAAGCTTCATAAATAAAAGGACAGATTGAATCTTGTAATCACAGTTTTTTCTCTTAGTTATAAAAGAAATATTTTCTAGTTTACTAATCATCCTACCCTAGTCAGTCTTCTGGCATCAGCCTTTTTGAGAATTGGTATAATGTTCTATCTAGCATACATTTGTTCTGTTATATAAGTCAGCATAATAGTCAAATCATTTGGTTATATTGACAAAATTTGTGTTTTGATTTGCTAGAAAATTACGAATATCAGAATGAAGATTCACAATTCCAATGCCAGCAGCCTTAACAATTAATAGCAACTTTAATCATAGACTACATCTGTACTGCTCGAAACTGTGTCATTGGGCTGAATATCAGGTATATTTTTTGGAAATATCTCTTACCTACTCTTTTAGCACAACTGTAGTTTTTGTAAGATCACAAAATTTTATTTGTATTATAAAATAACCATTTTTTAATTTGAGATTAACTGTCATTAATGTATGTAATATATCTTGAGGTTTGAATGGGTATAGTCTTGTGACCGAAAGGTGCCTCATCACTCAAGGTAAAATTATTGCACTTAATGGTGGATAAAATTACTTACAATAGTAATATATTAACTTCATATATATATATATATATATATATATATATATATATATATATATATATATATATATATATATATATATATATAGGTTAGTTCTTATTTAGGAATTTTTGGACTAGATAGGATACTGACAGACTTACCTAATAGCAATAATCCAAAACTGCAATCTCTTGGAAATAAATAAATAGACACATAGAAAAATTTATCAAACTAATGAAATATTTCGATCAAAAATGATCATTGTCAAACAAAAAAGAGAAAAAGAAAAGACTGAAGTGTGGTTGGTAAAGATTATTTAGATTTTTTGGACTAGGCGACTGACAGACTTACCTTGGTAAGAGTCCACTCTGTAGTCTTGAAATAGAAACACATAAAAGCACTTAAACAATGATATATTTCAACCACACAGTGGTCTTTGTCAATCGAAGAGAAAACACAAAAAGAAATATGAGAGAATGAAATAAAATAATTGTAATCACAGATTGTGTAGAGTAGAAATCAGATGTCACAGATTAAAGATATATATATATATATATATATATATATATATATATATATTCTTGATATTTAACATTATCCATTGTTTTTCCGTTGCACTGACTTTATGAAGTTAATATATTACTTTTGTGAGTAATTTTATCCACCATTAATTGCAATAATTTTACCTTGAGTGATGAGGCACCTTTCGGTCGTTGACCATTGTCGAATATTTTCGACAATGGTCAACGACCGAAAGGTGCCTCATCACTCAAGGTAAAATTATTGCACTTAATGGTGGATAAAATTACTCACAAAAGTAATATATTAACTTCATATATATATATATATATATATATATATATATTATTTCCATGAGCATATGAGTGATTATAGTTTATATAAGTCTGTCAGGGGAAAAGAGATAAGGCTATTAGGAAAAAAAAAAAAAAAAAAAATATATATATATATATATATATATATATATATATATATATCGCCTTTTTGCTTATTCCAAATTAAAGTTTTTCCATCAGGAAAATATTTATTAAAACTAATTTCAAAATTTAATATTGTTTTTCAAAATTTATTTAATTAACAAAAGAAGTAAAAATATAGCCCATGCATAAACCCCGAGATAATAAGAGATCGTAAAATTAGCCTAGGGTATATTGTAATTGTGTAACTATAAAATCAAAAGAAATAAGAGTTAAACCGAGTTTGTTAAAACTTGTTAAGTTATAAATTTTTGTTTTGTGTTTATTGTTTAACTGTTAAAATAAAATTGTTCTGTTAACTGTTGAAATAAAATAATTATAATAAAGAATTTTAAATTATTCAGGAGTTTGTGTTTTAACTAGAAATAAAATATCTTCATTTAAATAAAATATTTAATAATATAAACCCCGTTGTATTGCGTCTTAAGGAAATTATGTTATAATTGGCGCAACAACGTGGGAGCTCGATATAATAAGAGATGAAATTTATTTAGAGAGATTTTGAAACGAAACTAATTTAGAACTTTTTATATGAAAAACATTTGAACTGGAAATAGATTTAGAAAAATTTTGTAAAATTAAACACTGAGTTGAATAGAGTCAAGGCTAGGTTTATAGTATATAGATAAATTGTTTATTTGTGGATAATAAGTTTACTAATAGCTAAAAAAAAAAAAGAAGAAAAATATGTCTGATGAAAGGGAATCATACAATTTGCGGGGAGAAAAAGCAAAAAAAACAGAAAAAGGGGAACAATTAGAAAAGGGTAGGCGGAAAAGGGTGATAGAAAAAGAAGGGGCTGCTCAGGGGAGATTTGTTAGTTTTCAGGAGGGGATCGAAAACAGGGAGGAAAATATTATAGGCGAGCTGGTAGTTGTAGGGGAACAGGAAAGAGGGACAAGTTTGGAAGTGCAAGAAATAGAATTGGAAGGCACAGATATGCCAATAGGAAACATTGAGGTAGAAGAAGCTAGGGGACTACCACCTATGCAAACCCAACAAAAAAAAAACGGGGAAATAATGAGAATGAAGATTTAAGGGAGATGATGAGAACTCTCATGGAAATGAGTGAAAAAGGGAGAGAGGATCTAAATAGACAATTAAATATAAATAATGAAAAAATAAATAGACAATTAAATATAAATAATGAAAAAATAAATAGACAATTAAATATAAATAATGAAAAAATAAATAGACAATTAGATAAGATAGATGAAATAAAAGGGGTAATGAAAGATATCAGTGAGGATATGAGGGAAATAAACAAAAAATTAAAGGAAAATAGAGACGAAATGAGAGGGATGAAGGAGGATTTGAAATCCATAAAAGAGGAAATAAGGGAGGAAAATAGGAAAATGATAGAGGATATGAGGACAGAGGATAATACTGAAATAGAGGATGTGAGAAGAGACATAGAGGAGAAAGATAGAGAATTAGAGGAGGAGATTAAGACAAGTTTTGAAGAAACAAAAGAAATAATAGCTGATGTGATAGAAATTAATAAAAAAGAGGTAGAGAAGGTAGAAAATATAATAAAGAAAAACACAAAAGAGTTAGGAGAGTTGAAATTAAAGGTGATAGGAGAAAGAAAAATAACAGATGAGCGTTTTAGGAAAGTCAAAGATGTAAGGGAGAAAATATTAGGAGAGCAGGGAAGGTTAAGAAATGAAGTAGGAAAGATGGAGGTACTGCCAATAAAAAATTTAACCATTCAAACCGCGACAAATAAGAAGATTGAAAAGCTTAATAAAATGAAGATGGTAATAGGAGAAATAGGAGGAGTTAAATATCCGTCTCAAGGCTTAGTGGTACCAGGCTTGTTGAGAAATTTTATCATAGGTACGGATATGTTAATGGATGTGGAGGCACAACTCGAGTTTGGAAAATGGGAGATGGAATTTAAATATGAGAATAACAGAGAAAATAGAACTTATGAAGCAGATGAGAGATACAATGGAGATGTAAACGGTGTTACGGCAAGGACAGGCGTGGGGACAAGAAAAGAGCAGGGTGCCTACAGTCAATCGGAAAACTAAGACAATAAGAAACCCAGGAATAGAAATTAAATAGAGGAAACAAGTTTACAGGCATTAATAGACACAGGCAATAATATGACATGTATCCAGGAGAACTGGAAAAGGAAAATAATAATAAAATAGGAAGGGAGATATTAAATATAGGTGAAGGAAGCAATATGAATAAACTCTAGGTGATTATGTGTATAAGAAAACGTTAGCAGGAGATAAGTTTAAGGGATGGTAACTATATCTACGATAATTTATTAGAAACTTCGTCGAATAATGAATAAAGATAAATATGAATCTATGTTAATAAATATTGAAGCATCGTTGTAATAAATAAAATATGGTAATTGTGTATTTAAACTTCGTCGTATTGTAAGGGAGAATCTGCGTTGATAAATAATGGAACTTCGTCGTATATATTATAAAAGAAATATTAATCTATGATAATAAATATTAAAGCATCGTTGTAATAAAAATATGGTAATTGTGTATTTAAACTTCGTCGTATTGTAAGGGAGAATCTGCGTTGATAAATAAGTATTAAAACAAAATTGATATTCGTTGATATAGGGATAGTGTAATCGAAGGAACTATAGATATGATCAAATAGAGGATATGAAATTGCAACCTTTAAAAATATTAGATGTTAAACTTCATACAAAATAAACTGAAATGATATAAGAAAATAATTGAACTGGATGTGAGATTGGAAGGGGAGATAAAATACTAACTTAGAACTGAGAGTTAGATGAAGCTAAAAGCAAAATAAATATGAGATAAATAATAAACAAGGAATAAACAGAAATAAGGGAAAGAGAAATGTTATAACCAATTTGACCAAATCTAGACATACTATGACTCGGATAGGCTGGGATTTAAAGACACGGTATCAGAGAGTATATGTCAAATAAATATTGAATCAGACTTATGATTGGAAGGTTTCCAATTGTAATAAAAAAAAAAAAAATATATATATATATATATAGTTATGGAAGGAATTGTAAATACCAGAACATGATTTATTGTTACTATACGTTAGAATTGTTAAAGAATTGTTGATTGAATGTTAGTTATAAGTATATTGTATTGTTAGAAGATAAGTTAAGTAATATGTAGCTTGAAGTTTTCAGCTCAGTATTTGATTGTTAAGGAATTAAGATAAAATTGTGTCGTAGGAATTAAGTATAAATGGACAGATGAATGTATAAATGACTTTTAAATGGACAGTTATAAAAGTAGTAAAGACAATGGACGGTAAGTTAGCCAAAGTGTTGAGGTACTTACTCAATAAAAAATGTGTTCAATTAGTTATTAAATAAAATGTACAATTAGGAAATAAATGTTAATTTAAATTTAATTTTAAAAAAAAATGTATATTTAAACAAGCTTGTAGAATGTAAAGAATGTGTAATGTAGATATTAGGAATATTTTTTTTATTTAAATTAAATTAGGGGACATTGTAACATTTATAGAATGGGCTATATAATATTATTTAAGAATTGGAAGAATAAATTAGAAATAACTCACACAAAATTTAAAAAGAAATTCATTAAAAGATTGGTTAGATTAAATAGAACTAATTTTAGGTAAAAGCCTAGAAAGGTTATAAAACGGTTGTAACATATAAATAAGATATTTGAACTGTAAATACATAAAGAAATTTGTTGTATCAAATAAAATTTAAAACAAGATAATCTAATAATAATTATATTTAAACAAAATTGTAAATATTAGTAAAATAGGGCATAAGTAATTACTTGAAGGAGAAAGTGAAAAACGGTAGTAAACAAATTGAAAGGTTATGTTTGGAAAAGTCCAGTCAAAACACACACATTTCGAAATATTACAAAAGTAAAACACAAAGACACTTCACACACTAATAATAGTAATTAAATAAACACTGGAAGGTTGGTTAAGGATCGGAAAATTGAAACAGTATGTTAACAAAATTAAAACTGGTGAAAATAGTTCGTTGACATTAACAGATGTGAAAGTAAAGAAATAGGTCAAGTTGCAGTTGACTCTAGTGGGAAGGAACGGAACTTCGTTAAATTAGAGCAGATGATTTTTTTTTTGAAGAAGGAAGCCGCCATATTAAAAAAACAAACAATTGTTTAAAATCTAAGGACGCGTAGTTAGAGTTAGTCTGGCGTGGGACGCCGAGTAAGGTAGCGAATCTGCCAGGACCAGTCAAAATTCTATTTATTAGAAACTTCGTCAAAATTATACAGATTTGTGAAGGAACTTTACAAGATTAAACAGGGATAAGTGAATTGAAAGAGTTAATAAAGTGTAAATATAATTTAAAGGAAATAAAACGAATTTAAGTGTGTAAAATGTCAAATTAAAGAGAACGGAATTCTACGTGTGAGCAAGCAGCCATTCGCCGTTATTTGATAAGTTAAGTACCTAGCGCTATATAAAAAAAATAAACTTTAGTGGACTCTTAAGATTATCAGGAAGTTTAATTTTGTACATTAGAATATCTTGTAATTAATAGTAATAAGATCATAATCCAGTTCAAATAGTTTCGCCTTTTTGCTTATTCCAAATTAAAGTTTTTCCATCAGGAAAATATTTATTAAAACTAATTTCAAAATTTAATATTGTTTTTCAAAATTTATTTAATTAACAAAAGAAGTAAAAATATAGCCCATGCTATAAACCCCGAGATAATAAGAGATCGTAAAATTAGCCTAGGGTATATTGTAATTGTGTAACTATAAAATCAAAAGAAATAAGAGTTAAACCGAGTTTGTTAAAACTTGTTAAGTTATAAAATTATTGTTCTGTGTATTGTTTAAATGTTGAAATAAAAATTGTAATAATAAAGAATTATGAATTGTTCCTGAGTAGTGTTTTTGTTTTAACTAGAAATTTGATATCATCAATAAAATAAATATTTATTAGTAAAAAAAAAACCCGTTGTTGTGTTGGAAATATAACTTTATAATATATATATTCTTGATATTTAACGTTATCCATTGTTTTTCCGTTGCACTGACTTTATGAAGTTAATATATTACTATGTAAGTAATTTTATCCACCATTAAGTGCAATAATTTTACCTTGAGTGATGAGGCACCTTTCGGTCAATTGACTTAATGGTGGATAAAATTACTTACATAGTAATATATTAACTTCATATATATATATATATATATATATATATATATATTCTTGATATTTAACATTATCCATTGTTTTTCCATAGAAAAATCAGTGATTCGACAATGGTCAACGACCGAAAGGTGCCTCATCACTCAAGGTAAAATTATTGCACTTAATGGTGGATAAAATTACTCACACAGTAATATATTAACTTCATATATATATATATATATATATATATATATTTATATACACATCAAGATCATTATATTTTTTGTTTTTTTACAAGTCAACTTTTGAGTTTGACTATAAACTATCCATTTGACTATTTGTTTTAAAAATATTTCTGCTGCTTTCTCATTTTTTAAAAAATAAAATTTGTTTAACATATGTTTACAATTGGAAAGAGTAAACATAAGTTAAAGTGCAATACACAAAGATATATGGCATAAAGCTGATACTAGTAAATGACTCACCTGATGGTAATACCAATTTATTTACAATTTCAAGCAGAGCAAAAACTAGAGACATAGTATCTAATTCACCCCCAAAACCTGTAAGCAGGTAAATTAGCAACTTGGCAAGCGGTAAAGATTAAACATTTCTGACAAAGAGCAGGCCATCTAAAGAATACATTTGAGGATAGGACGTGTAATAAAATAATAAACTTAGATAATTCACAGTGAAAAATTACAATTTCTTTATTGTATTAAAATGCATAGTTTTTTAAATATATTTTTAAATCTGCTATATTAACATTATTTTTGAACAATTTTTGATGTATGCCTTAATGAATTTTCCTAACCTTAGGACTAAAAGTGAGGTGTTAATAATGATTCATTTCAACAATATGTTAATAACTAACTAACAATGTAATTTAAGTTTGTAAAAATTATAAAGATGTTTACGATGTTTATTGAGAAAATAGGGCAATTACACAAACTTAAAACTGCACACATGATTATTATTGTCAATTACAATAAATTCTATAGAATTGTTAATTATATTTGTAAATTTTTATTTAAAACCCAAATTTAAAAAAACCCTAAAAACTTTTACAAAAATAAAATTTAAGAAAACCTCAACACTTAAAAAACCAAGAACTAAAATAAGCTCTCTATTAATAGCTAATATAACAACTGAAGTTTCAAGTTACTTAATATAAGCAAATTTTGTTTTTATAAAATACACCTAAAACTTACGATACAAATGGAAGTCATTTATCACTTTTGAGAGAACCGAACAAAGAAAATTACGTACCTTGAAAAACAGTTTGTGCAGGATTAGTTTGGCACACAAAAGCGTTGTTTAACATAGTTACAGTTTTGAAATGGCAAACTGAATGATTAAAAATACTTGATAATTGTTTAATCTAAAACACATGATCATATTAAGTGGTACAACATTATGATTTATATGAAACATAATACAAATATTTAGTTTTTTAATTAACAGAATAAGATTTAATAATATAAAGATTAATCGGTTATACTGCAGTTCTATGTCTGCATTATTTTGGTGATTTGTGTTGAACTAAAAATTACCCGTACATGTATTCAAAGTGCAAGGTTTTACTGTTAGGGAAACATTTTAAGATGAGCTGGTAATAGACAAATTCAGGTTATATAAAATTTAGAACAAAGAAATGTTACAAAAATTAAAAGGAATTCAAAAGGCAGTAAAACAGAAGATGGAATCACTTGGATGACAAATTTTCTACTTAAATGCTACAAACATCAATAAATAACTCATCCGATATAATTAATCAATATATATATAGACAGTTATATTAACAAACAGCTGTGAATTAACTGTTATAAACTTAATTATAGAGCAAAAATAACAATGAAATTAACTTATCAATAGATAACAATAAACATTACTAGTATTTGGTTCAGTAAACAAGATAGACCTAAAATAAAGTTGTTACTGGATCAAATACAATTTTACTTAAATTTAGAAGCTAAAGACAACTTACTTGAAAATTTCTTTCTTATTAAAAACTAAAACTACTGTTTGATTCACTAAGAAGCAAAATAATCTTAAATTGAAGCATTAATTCCTATCAGTTGAAGAATAAAATAAATTTCACAAAAAATATAAAGAATTGAAAAGCAATATTACAAAAAATATATGAAAAGCCTTATTTGTTATCTAAATAATCTTTTTATTAATTAGAAAATTATTTGATGTGAGAAACTAATTAATATATATATACAATTTTTCTGGCAGTGCATTCTATAGATTTCATCAAAACCTTACAAATAGTAAATTAGTTGTTTTTAAGTAATTCTTAAAATTAGCCTTAAACTGTCCAAAGTGATCTTTAAATAATATACAGTTTGCTTTATCTTTTATCTAATTATGTAATATCATTTAACAAATTTAATCATCAATCTGAACTTTGCCTTACAAACACAATAACCGACATATAAAGCCAATACTTAAAAAAAACTAACATCCCAATTTTTATGACACATTTATAAATGTGCATAACGCAATTATGTTTTATAACATCTAAAACAAAACTTTCATCAAAATAATTCAAAAACTGAATTCTATAAACACGCATTGTACAACAACAATATTTAACTTATATTTAATCTATGTGTAACAAAAACTAGAACATTTATATGGATATGTTTTAATAAGTGGGTTTAACAATAATTGTAAAGAGAATTTCATGAACACAGCATAATACTAAGGTACAAAAATATATTTACATGTATACATGAAATATATAAAGTAAAACACAATGAGGGCAGGCTTGGACTTGGATGAGATCTCAATAAACCTGAAAATAAGAAATAAATTTTCTAAGATACAGGAGTATGTAATATAATAAACACTTAACACGTTCATTGCCAATCACGCGATATCGCGAGGCCGTTGCTATCCAAATTCTAAGTGAATTATTATAGCGGCCACCACACAAAATTCCAATTTCCAGCTTGGCAATGAACGTGTTAATGCAGTATAAACTTTAATGTCCATTGTGTAATATACTTATTGTTTAATAAACTAATTAAATCAATTTTAAGAAATCTTTTGATATCGAATTATCAACATTTTGAGTGCGGCTGTTTTAAAACGTGTTTGGGAAAATCCCGAATAATGTGAAGATTTTACTAAAATGTTATTAATCGAAACACACCTGTAATTCAATTTAAAAAAAGAAAAACAGTATGTAAATGAGGTTTGTTGCATAAAAAACATTCTGTGCTCTATAAGGATCTTAGTAAACTTCGACTCCATCACAAGTGAACTTTGTCTGAGCCAGAAAAAAACTTTTGGTTAAATGAAAAATAAAACATTTTGCTAAGATGCTTACAATGGTTTGCTGATTATTGAAAAGAGTATGATTTCAGTACACACACACACACACACACACACACACACACACACACACACACACACACTTAGGAATTTGTGGACTACATAGGAGACTGACAGATTTACCTAATGGCAATAGTCCAAAACTGCAATCTCTTGGAAATAAATAAATTACTATATAAAAACTTATCACACTATTGAAATATTTCGATCAAAAATGATCTTTGTCAATCAAAAAAGAGAAAAAAGACTGAAGTGAACCACAGATGTGTATAAATATCCAAATGTCACAGATTTATAGTTTATGATATAGTGCTATATGTGATTTGTATAAATATTGATTATTTGAAACTAGATATTAATGGTCTGTGAGAAGGAAGATAAAAGAAGTTGTTAAAAATGGTAGAAGTTAGGGGTAAGGTTTACCAGATAGGAATCATGTTTAATGTTTGGGACCAAAGATAATTAAATTAATAATTTAGGAGAATAATGTGTATGTATTAAAATTTTAAATACATAATACAACGTTTCTATGAGCTCATCAATTAATTGTTAGCTCTTGGTTGTCAAAATCCAGCAGTTCTTGAGCATCATCATTATCCACTTCTAAATTGAGATGTCTGACAAAACCGACACCTTCAATCACATTAGACTCTGGCACTGATTCCGCTTGAGTTTCAGTGGCAAAAAAATATATTGAATCTATATAATCTATCTAAAACATTGAATTGCTTCAAAATATCTTCAACAGAGAGCCCCTCGTTCTGTCTCATAGCTTCATGCAGATGCGCAAATGATCTTCTTGTGTAATAAGCTTTAAATGACTCCCTGATCCATCGGTTGAAGCAAACTAGTTGTATTTGGTGGCAAAAATAACACTTTCACTCGTGTGTCGAAATTAGTTAAAGTAGTAAAAGGATGGTCAGACGCATTGTCAATAAATAGGAATTACTGTAAAAGGAATGTGTTTAGACCGACAATAACGTTCGACTGGTATGAAATGATGACCAAACCATTCCTCAAAAAAAAGCTGTTACCCAAGCCTTCCAATTCGACTTTCAAAATCACGGGCAAGATAGCTTTAAAAATAGTTTTTAATGCCTTTGGATTTTCTGAGCGATAAACTATGAGAGGTTGCAACATAACCACAAGCTGTATTTGTGCCAACCATTACTGTCAATTGGTCTTTTTTGGTCTTAAAACCCAGAAATATTTTCTCTTTATGTGCTTTAAAAGTTATTTTAGGCATTTCCGTCTAGAACAAGCCAGTTTTAATGTAACTCGGACAGCATGATTTAAAACCGCTTAACTTGGGAATCGCGTAAGACGGGGTAGCGTACGTCAAGGTTTTACTGTACTCTTGTTCATAGAAAAATTAGTTTGTTTGAAAAGAAAACTAGAATTTTTTTTAACTTGAACGTTAAGAAATATTTGTATATGTGTGATATAGTTTTATGAAAATTTTTTCATTTGTCCTTATCATTGAAAAAAATATAACCGTTCTTCATCTACTTAAAATATATGCTTTTAATACACAAATATCTATTGAAAAGATGATCCATCTACATTATATATGAAACCCAGAGGGGAGAGAATTACACAACAAATGAGAGCCAATATTTTTGTAATTTTTCGATTCCAAGGTAGCATTCATCTTATATTAGTTTTACCCATTATATATATCTTATACAATCCTACATCCCTACCTAATATCAGATCTTCAGGTTAAATCACTTAACAATTGTAGTTGTGGTTTTATTTTCAAGTACTCGAACTATTATTGCTAGCAAAAAGAGAGTGTGATTACAAATAGGACAAAAACGGTTTTGTTAATAAATAACATATTCATGAAGTTGATAATATAAACATAAATATCATGAATTTTAATTTTTGAAGACTTTTGTTTAACTTATAAGCTAGTGTAGCTAGAGTGCATAAAAGCTAAGTTTTAAGCTGGAGCAATTGGCAGAAATGTTCAAAGTAGGGCAATACTAATGAATGAAGCTTTGCAAATTGAAGATAAGACAACCGAGTCATGCTATAAGGTAGTATACAATTATGTTTTTAATATACATATTTAGAATGTAATTTGCCTTTGAGCGAGTCATTATGGCAAGAAAAACTTGCACTGGAACTAGAATAAAAGTGTGTGGTTAATTGTCCTCAAGGCTCAACATTCCTCAGTTAATTAAGCCTAATATTAGTAGTTGAGGTCCTTACAATAATTTGGGCAGTCAAAATTGATATTTTATTACATAAATTGTTTAAAATAACTACAGTAATACCCCGACTTACGCAGTTTTAAATCATGCTGTCTGAGTTACGCAGAAACTGGTCTGTTCTGTGAGAAAATAATTATGAGAACTTTTATAGCTCAGAAGAGAAAATATTTTCAGATTTTAAGGCCCCCAAAGACTGATTGACAGTGACATTTAGTGCAAATACAGCTGTTGTCTGTAAGTTGCAATCCTCTCATAGTTTATTGCTCAGAACACAAGGGCATTAAAAAATATTTCTAAAGCTAGCAGGCCCGTGATTTGGAAGTCGAATTGGAAGGCTTTGGTGACTGCTTTTTTTTGAGGACCGGTTTGGTCATCATTTCATATCGTATTGTTAAAATACAATGAAAATTTTACATTATGTTAATAAAGGGAGACGTTTAAATATTTTAGAAAATTTAGAAATTTATGAAGCAAAGTTGAAAAAGGAAAATGTAATAGACGAGCAAATAAACACACAGTCGAACGTTATATTTGAAATTATTAAGAAGTTGGTACTGTAAGAAGCAAGAGTAGGTGTGCATCAATAAGGAATGAGGTCTGGAAGTGGTGGGGGACGTGGCTAACGGTATATAAGACGAACTCAAAATTTGGGCAAACAGTACAATTGAAGTTTTGAAAATGAATTTAATCCGAAACGCGTCAACAGAGGAGAATATTGAAAAGTTAGAAATGGCAGAAAAATGTACTTCAACATTTCGACTACTGTTTGAAACTGAACGAATCCATCTCTCGACTCAACTGGATGTTTTTATTAATAGCCAAATATTTACAATTTCTCAAGTTAAATCTACAGAGATAAAAAAATTAATTATTGAATATTTGTGCTATTTACTTAAAAGTAATTAATTATTTATAAAGAAACAATATTACAACTACATAAAATGTTATACCAAATTTTGAGTAAAGGAAATAAATAAACATTGATATAAACTCACAATCAATCATTAATTACTTTATATGCATTGAACGAAAAAAAAGCAACATCATACTAATTTGAGTGTAACTACATCAGATTTAAACTATAACTACCATAGTTTTGTGTAGTTATACTCACTGATGATGAATTGTCATAGAAACATGTGTGAGAAAATAAATTATTGACTGTGATTAGATTTTCTTTATTATTATTATATTACATAAAATATTGTTTAGAAATATTTTTAGTTTTGTTTCATACAGAAAAACAAGATGGAAAAAAAAATAAGTAAATTACTACTTACGTTAATAAAAACAAAAAATTTATTTGAGTTACTTTTAGTAAATAATTAAAATTAGTATAAATATGTTGTTTATTACATATGACACAATCACAATATTAAGTAGCAAAATAACATGTGAAATTGATTAATTAAATTTAATTAATGAATTAATATTTGAAAAAAAACTGTTTAAACATAAAGTGTTATCCACTAGTAGTTAAATTTAAAAAAAATGTATTTGAACTTGAGTGGATGAATAAAAAACGGTTTTATTAAAGATTGAAAATCTAAACAAGATATATAAATATAAGTAGGGAGAGTGTAAACTAATAGTAGTAATTGAATTAAACCAAGAGTTCAAAATTTTATTCTTGAATGAAATAAATTGAAAAAATTATCCACATAAAAAAGATGAAGAGCAGACAAAGAAAGATGTAGCATGTGATTAGCCAAAACATTTTACCCTAAGTAACACTATAAAGTATAAGAAATTACATGAATAAAAAAAAGTTGGTCCAGAATCATCTATGTTATGTTAAATTTCCTTTAATTCTTACATCACTAAATTAAATATCTTATACTGAAAAGATTTTAAATATTACTAATAATCTATGGTTGTAAAAACAACAAGTGGTTAGATTTTATTGATGCAATTAACATTTCCAATCATTATCATTACAGTGGTAAAAATAAGAAGCAAAGTCCTATATATCTTGTAGTCTATCTTAGAGGAATATTGTAATATTATAAGAAAATTAATAAAAAAAATTACGAAATTATACCAACACAACTGTACTCAAAATGTTAATTAACGAATTTTTACTCAAATATTAGGCTTAGCAAGCAACATGAACAACATTTGTAATAAAACTATCTACACTTGGCTATCGTAATTTACTTTTTTCCTTGCATTCTTTTATAAAACTAATTAAATAATCACACAGAGTAAACAAATAGTAATTACTTTTGTTCATCTACTGGTTTGTGCTTGTGCTGTTGTTATGACGACTGTCCATGGACTTAGTCATGATTCAGTTGGTGCTGAAATCTCGGGTTTTTGCATGGCAGTTACAAAATCTATTACTTTTTTTATTGAATTGCGAATTTTCTCTTCGGTTGCTGATAAGTGATTTACAGTAGTTACACGATTCTATGAACAGACATTTATTATTTTTAAATAACATTAATAAATATGAACTACTTCATTACGAAGAGTAAGAAAATATGTCAATCAAGTTTTTATACAAACTGAAAAGACACAGAAATTGAAAATTAAAAAATATCTGTAAACAAATAACACTTTTAGTATCATAAGTGGTCATCAGTTTTTCATCATCAGCTTTTCATCATCAGCTTGACCATTGTTTTGTTATTCATAACACCTATTTCCTCATTTAATGGTCAAGTTTTTTAAAATACACATTTTTGGAAATAGATCTAAATTGTACGATTTAGATTTTCTAAAATTTGAGTATATGATCTGAAATTTATTGCAAGAGGTTTTTTGCAATGTAGTCGTAGCGTAAATCACAATCACTGGCTGTAAAGATTGTCTGAATGGTAACCAACAAGTCACTAATTCAAAAAATATTTTCCAGCTACATATGTTTGAGAATTGTACTCCACAATGCTGATTTTATGATTGATCTCCATGCTGTATCAGAAACCTGTATTTGTTATTATGAAAGGACAATTATTGTCTAGAGAAACCTCAAATCTAAAAGAAAACAATCCTTAATTAAACTTTAAATAATCAGATATACCATTACCTTCCGTGTGCGATCATAGGCAAAAAGTATACTACGACCCTTAATGTCCGATAATACAGTGATTACTTTTATTTACTTTTCTACTTAAAAATCATTATTTACTTTCCTCTATAACATCAAGCTTTCATATTATTTTTAGTCAGAAATTGAAAAAAACAAGCAAAACCAATTTAAAGAAATTTAATTTGCAAAACTAATTTGTGGTTAATTTGCTTAAATAATACCCAAACGGAAAGAGGTATTGTTTCCGACATCAAAAGTTAGAGTAAAGGCACTTTTTTATAATCTTTGATATAAAATTTAAAGTTTTAATATAATAAGATCTGTAAATGTTTACAGGATAGTTTGGGGAAAACAATTTTATGGCAATAGCAGAAAAAGTGTTTCATTTGTAATATACAGGCTAAAACAATCTCAGCTGAAGTTAGGCATATCTGATGATTGTGTACTGGATAAATGTACTGATAAATTAACTTTTTGGAATTAGCATCATATAAATAGTTTTTTAAGTTCTAGTTTACATTGAAAATTTTGTATTTGCAATCTCAAAACTACTTCTTATTTGGTTGCATTTATAAATATCTTGCAATAATACAAAGAATATATATAAATTCCTCTTTGTTTTTGGTATTTTATCTATCATTCAGCATTTAAAAAATAAATGCTTAAAAATGAGAGCTTCGGCAATGGTTTAAGTTGTTGGACAATCTTAGCTTCTACAACAGTAAAAACATAACTGAGTTATATAACATAAATGTCTGATTTTCACAAAAGGTTAACTCACCACCAATGACACACTTAAATCCTTGGCTTTTTCTTCTAATATGGACAACTCTTCTTTTAGAGATGCATTTTTCTTCAACAAATGTTGTTTTTCCTTCAGTCTTTCTATTTGATAAAAATTTGTAATTATAAATCTTTCAAAAGGTGAATATATAATCAAGTTCCTTATTAATTTAATTTTTTTTTTTAATCTTATGGTCTACAATGATTAAGTTGCTTTTAACATGTTTAGTTTTACATAAAAGGTGTGATAAAAAAAAGTAATGGAAAAATGTGTTTCTAATTGACATTTTCATTTAATTTAGTTTTACACTAATCAGTTGTTCTACAGACAAATATTCACAATGTACGTTGCCATACTCATAAGGTTTTTAAGATTTGACTATAATGGAAGAATGGATTTATAACTTTACTCACATTTCCAAAAGAAATGAAATTTCTTTGAAGACAATAGAAGAGACAGAATCAACTGTCAATGAAAACATGCTGAGGAATCATATCCAGGATTAGTTCAATCAAGAAGAAGTCCTGTTTTAGCGTATCATTATATTTTATTTGAGGAGAACCCCATACCTCTGCATAGTGGACCCTTGAGGAAATCTGGTAGATTTTTAAACTATGAAATCAATGACAATTTGAACAAAATAAAGATAACTATATGTAATAAATCATTTATGGTTATGATGTAGAGGAATATTGTACTTCAAATTAGTGAAGGAATTTTTACTATCATTAATGCCATGAGATGGGTAGTAAAATTAGTTCCAAAATGGCTAAATTACGAGAAAAAAGAACATCACAAAAAAATAATTTTAAAATTGTTAGCTGACGTGGCTGATGAATATGGCCAGATGAATTATTCAGGCGTGTCTCAAACTGAAATTAATCTCCCTGTTGTTTGAATAAATTTCATGAAGCGCATAATACATTTTTTTCAATTAAAAAAAAAAACAACAACAAACTGTTTACTATAAAATCTTACTAACAAAAGCAAATCTGCAGAAAATGATCAGAATTGTGAAGAAAATTCTTAATTTTCACACTAGACAGTAGACAAATCAGAGTTTTCATACTAGACAGTAGACAAATCTTGGTTTTCGTACTAGACAGTAGACAAATCTTAGTTTTCACACTAGATGCTCATCTTTTTACTACCAATTAGTATCACAATTGTGATTCCTCTACTTTCATATTAAGAGCATTCATTCCATATTTCCACAAATCAAGAATACAATGATTTTATAATAAGAATGTTGTAATATTTCTACCAAAGTATACCATAGTTAGAAAAATGCCATAATGTGTTGTATCGGATACAAACTGCTGATACTACAGTTTCTTATTTTTTTAAATCTTACCTTTTATAAGCAAAAGTAGTGTAATGATTTAATAGCCAGTGAAGAGGGATTTTTGGTAATATTTTTAAAATAAATAAATAATACAGTAAACTTCCAATTTTCCAGAGAATGGTAAGAATGTGATCCAAAGAAAACATACTCAAAGATGAACCAAAATGAAACCCAAAAAGTGTGTGTTTGTCAAATATTTACAAACATCAAAATCTTTTTGTTCATATTATTGTCTTATATCAGTGTAGCAATTTAATATAATATATTTTTAATACTAATGTAATAAGAATTATTTTGTGAGCAATATAATATTTGCTTATAAAAAATCCCTTTATCACTTTTCATATATAAGGTGTCTAACTTTTCCCATTCAGACGTTTTTCAGCACCTGGTTCAACCCAGTTGATTCGCCCGTGGATAATCGGAGGTTTACTGTAGTTATACGTTGAATGTTTAAGGTTATAACTCTTTAAAGTTCTGCCAATTTAAGTGCACAGTGGCAAATCAATTTTGTGAACGTCAGACCTTGTATATTTTATAATTTTTCTTGTGAACAAAATTCTTGAATAAAAAATAGCAAGATTTTGTAGGTAATGCACTTATTTCTGTATTACAGAGGCTTGCTATTATTTATATGCTAATTTCTTATCAGTATTGATTGATAATTGAGTTAATTAATTAGTAAATGTCAGACCTTGAGCATTTTATAAATTTGTTGTTTTTTGGGGAATAAAATTCTTAAATAAAGCAATAAATATAAGATGAAAGTTTGCTAAAAACCCACTCTGTATAACTGAGATTTCTGATTATTTATAGAACCATTTCTTATTAATATCGATGAATAGTTCAGTTACTATGTACAATAAAAAATATTTATTAACCGACTAATTAGAATTTTTAGTAAAGTTAAAGATGTGATAGAAAAGAGGTTTTTCATTAGGTAAACCTCTATGTGTTATTTACTTTGGTGCTTAATATACCAAGGTTTATATATTCTATCTAGATATAGAGAGTCAGTCACAGATTCTCTTGTAGGGCATATTTGTAAAAAGTATAACTAGGGATAAAATTTAAAAAGTTCAAGTTAATTTCTACTGAGGTAAATATTTTTTAAAATTACTCTTCATTTTATAATTACAATATTAATATAAATATGTATATACTTATGACAGATTTACAATATGAAGTGGTAAAGTAGAAAGGGAATTTCCTTGCAATTTTCAATTTCCCTCTCTATAAAGTAAATGGTGTTTGACTCTAAATTTTGTTTGTTACTATTTAATAGCTTTTATTTCGTTTCTAATTTCTCATTCTATCCATCTCTTGTAATGCTTCATTACTGCAAGGAACCTTTCTTATAATTTCATATACATCTTTCAGTAACAGATTTCTAGTTACGGGCAATCTGACTGTGTGGTGGATTTCAAACAGTAGTCATTCAGTTGGAATCTGACCGAGACAGTTTTTAAAATTGTATTATTGAAGAAATATTTGTAAAAACTATATTAACACGAACTGTCATCTACTACAGGTTTACAAAAATATATCTGAATTTGACTGGATGAATAAAAACATATTTTATTAAAAATCGAAAATTTGTATAAGATATACATGAAGAGAGTGTGAGCTAATAGAAAGAATTGAAAAAAACAAAGCAAAATTACGAGAGCCTTATTTAGTATCTGTTACCACATTAACTGTCAACCAGTTTTCTGGTAACGTTTAAACACAATTTTTTGTATGTACAAGAAATTAAATTCTTTGTTAAATAAAGACAAAACAATAATATTTTGCTTCTAGTGTGTTTGTTCATTTAAACAAGTTTATTTTATAATGTCCCACCGGTGACCGTCATGGTGGGACATAAATATTTATACTACAAGGCGCAGCTTGTGTACGTTATCGGGCTTACTATGCATTCCCCGTTCAAGGCTGATTTTCCAAATAAATTTAAAATGTTAACATTTTTTCAATATAAATTCAAGTATAAATATATATACTATAACGTATTTTCACAATATTATAGATATTTTTAAACCATAAATATAGCTACTAGATTTTTCTCATGTATTTTATTATGTTATACAATGGAGATAGATGTTTTGATTTAAAGTTTTTAGTTTCTAATTTTTTAATTGTTCAGTTTTTTATGTGAAGTTTTTAAGGATCAAATCAAATTTAAACCATTCTAAAACGTTATGTAGTTCTACAAATAAGTTTAAATGAATATTATTTCCTACTAATATTTCCTTGTAACTCTGAACTTCTAATTTTCCAATAATTATAGTCTTGCAAGAAAAAAAAACATTTTTTCTGATTGCCAAGTTGCAGGAACACACACAGAGGGCATGTCGGACACCTCATATGGTTAAATATAACGTGAATGTGCCTGAAAGCCTTCAAGGTCTACAATGTCGGTGATGAGTGACCGTCGCACCCCTATGCAAGAGTACAGTGTCAGTCACCGGTGACTGCAATGGCAGTCAACGTGTTAAAAAACTAACTGAACATTATCAGCTCTACACCTTCGATCCTATTATCTTATGGACAATAAAAAGATCCTTTTTATATAACTACTTGTATTATACTGATAATCCTAAGGAATTTATAAACGGCATCTTATTTAAAAAAAATTAAAATATAGATAATTAATTTCCTCCTACAATTAAAATAATATACAAATAAAAAGAGAGTAAAATTTGTATGCCTCACCTGTATAGGCAGAATCAAATTTATTGATGTACCGTGCAGCCTCTTCTGCAGTAGGCAATGAGTTAGAGTTATGCAGTTCATTATTACCCCTTAGACGGCTGCATGTAGGGCATATACCAGGAGAAGACTCGGAATTGCAAGCTATATGAAATGATGCAGGACATGAACTGCAGATGACTAACGGCATGTCACCTGCATAAACATATTATGTTTTAATTAAGTGATCAATTATTTTAAAAAATTGCTTGAAAACGTAATGGAGGCTTTGCTTTGTAAAAGGAATGATTGTTTCAAAACGTGTCAGCAAGTAACCCCATTATGTATTCACTTATCTTTTAATTATAGTGTAATTATATTTTTAAAAAGTTATTAAAAAGAAATACAATTCAAATTTAATTATGATTACGAAAAAACAGTTACCGACTCTTCAAATTTGTCTCTAGTATTGTCTAAAATACAGAGAAATGAAATTTCTAATATTAATTAAAACTAAAACATTCACTTTGAATAACTGAATATAATAATACTATTATTACTGAAATCGAAGAACAAAATTTAAAAACTACTTACAATCCCGCTGATTTTGATTACTTTCAACCAACAGATACACAATACATCTCAGTTATCAGATGCAAGGTAACCGTCAGTAGAGTAAAACATTGTTAGTCAATGCCCTTCAAGTTGAATCTCTGGGTAGCCCAGAGCAGTTAAAGAAATACTACTAATACAGACTATTATGAATAGTAAAAAATTGTAATTAATAAAAGTATTAAAACCTTTAAAAAAATAAATCATCTAACATGTAGAGCGCAGGCATGCATGAATGCCCCTTGTTCTACTGGCGCCTGCGGTAGACGTTCTTAATTCATTGGTTCATTGGGAGGTTATCTAGTTCTGTGTGGGCGGAAAACATATCGCTAGTTGGTTATTGTGGTGTTGAGAACATTTTGGTACGTTTTTTATCTTTGTTCCACCATTTCTGTCGGATTGGGGACTGTTATCATATTAGTGTTACTTGAAATATGTTTTAGTTGTGTTTATTAGTTTTTGTATAGTGTATATGGATGATGAGAATGCGTTATTGGAGAATGCCTACAAATGTCGTTATAGTAGACGTTCTTCAATAATTCATACACATTATCCATATTCATTGTACACAAACTGATAAACACTACTGTAACACATTTCAGTAATACTAATATGATAACAGTCCCCAATTAGACAGCAACGGTAGAACAAAAAATGAAACTTAGCGAAATGTTCACAAAGACTGTCACAATAATCGACTAGCGATACATTTTCCGGCAACAGCTATCCCCACACTAAACCAATGAATTGCCAGTTGGGCAAGGGACGTTCAAGATAAGTTCTACAAAACTGAAATTGATCTAGTATTTTAAACTCTAATTCAAAAGTTTTCTACCTAATATGCAAGATAAAATATATAATAATTTCTTACAGCAATTCATTACTTCAACATACTGAAATAATGTTATGTTAAAATATTTTTTAACTTCTTTTTAATACTATAATACTAATGACAGGCAGACAATTAAAAACAGATTCTAAAAACTCATTTTAAAAATGAGCAACAAGAATTTCATCAATTAACATGCATTATACTTTATTAGTTTCTGTAATCTTCACATCATTTAAAAAATATAAATATAATTTAATACTATTGGAGAATATTACACAAGTAAATAACTTATGTACATGGAAATTCAAGTAAATAAAGGTTTTGACCAATTAGACAGTACAAAACAAGGTTTAGCAATTACCAAAAGTACATTAGTAAACGAAGAAATTAGTACATTACAGATTTTTGCGAGATAGCATTTTAAAAGATAGGGAAACAGATGGCTTGTAAAGATAAATACTGATGATAGTCTATTCGTTCAATGTTTTCTTCCAATGGACGGGATATTCACAGCAATTTTTTTTTCTCTTCTTTTAGAGAAGGGCAGAGAGAATGAAGGCTTATAACTGTAGCCAAAGTAAACAATTACCTTGTACATTTTCTAAGGTAAAAAGTACCTTTTTCTATTAATAAAAAACCAAGAACATAAAATATAGAATACTTTTAAACAACTAATATCAAAGAACTATTACTCACTATTACGGCAGATGTATTATTCACTGTTATTGGCCAAATCATCGCAGAAAAACATTAAATTAAAATTGGCAATTGCCACTAAATAAACGTAAATACTCATGTCCTTGTATAATTCTGATAACAGTTTTTATGGTTTTTGTCACCAAGTCAAAATCCATTTAGCTCAAGAATATGAAAAAAAAAAACATTTTATAAACCATTAAAAACAAATAGTACACCCTTTGTTAAAAAGGTTTTACTTTGTTAAAAATAATTTAAAACAATTACTAAGAATTGTTTAAACCTTGTAACCAAAAACTACAAGCTATTTGTAAGCTGAAATTAAGTTTCATACCTATATAAACCAATCTTATTATCCAGACATTCAAGAAATAAAGACACTGCACAATCATAATTTGTAGTTTACACTCAAAAAAACAGAGCTACTCACCAGTTTTCCTACATATAAAACAAATCTGACGCTTGTTCATGGAATCTGTACTATCTAATGAATCTTCGTATCTACTTGTGTCTTCACATTCATCTTCTTTCAAATCCTCTGCTGGAGATAAGTGCGACTCAGAAGGGTACTTATTGTGATTTCTTTTCTGTATCTAAAAATTAAAACTAATCTGATATTTTCTGTAGTATCAAATTATTTATTTTAAACAAGAAATATTAAATATACTGTTTTTCTTAACGTTGCTTGTTGTAATCATATTGAATTAAATGATTAAACTATAAGTAATTATTGCGTAACTAAGTGAATACTTTTGAACCTACTTGTTGATGCGTTTCGAAACAATCGTTTCACTAGGTAGAGTGTTAGCTTCGTAAGTATTCATTTAGTTACCCAACAATTACTTATATCTTTCTTAACCTTCGACAAAAGGATTAAATAAATGCCAAGTGAATATATGAAAAAAAAATATATGATTGTGTCCTTTGAAAGTGTTTGCTTTTCTATAGAAAATTAAATAATGTTAATAACTCATTAATGTTATAAGAGTGGGTTTTGTGTTACTTATATATTCCTAACAGTTTATCCCACAATAGATACTTGTTACGTACTTTTCTTTAAATTAAATATAATTTAAAAAACAGTGTAAATGCTTCAAAGAGGGACTCCTTATCAGCCAACCTTTGTCCCTTGCAAGGTTCGGTACGAGCGAGCCAGTTCATTTCAAGACGTCGGTAAAACGACATCCCTCTCGTCACTCTCGACGTGACGTAGTTTCTCGTGAGTTCTAAGCAAGGCTCGGTTTAGATCACACATATTTCCCATTACGCTCTACGTGACGTAGATTTTGCTTTCTTTGTTTCTCCCGTCGTGTGGCGAAGATATTATTAGCATTAATAGAGACTATTTGAATTATAAGTGATTTCTTCTAAGTTAGTTAGGTAAGTGATAAGTGCGTGAAAGTGTGCACCCGAACAACTGTCCGTCATCCGACAGGAAGGACAAGTGGTGGTACTTCGCCCAGTGAGGTATGTGCAATAGCTGTTTACTTTTTTCATTTATCGAGTATTTAAGGTCCTCTGGAAAACTATGCCGTTACATGGCAAAATATTTAACAGTACTATTTTATTTCTATAACTTATGTACTCTTAAAGATTTAGGAATAAATGTTATACTACATATTTAACTGAAATAGTTATTACAGTCCAAACAATTTTATTAAAACTATTGAAATTTAATGAATAAAATGAAAGGGTTAAACCTACCACTGTAAGATCCCATAAGTTAGAATACCAGTGATGCTGATCACTACATTTTCTTCTTCTTCTCCTCTTTCGTTCAGACTTTTTATTTTGTAGTTTTAATAACTTTTCATTTTCCATTAGCCCTGTAAATAGTAAACATATATTCTAACTTGCAAGAAGAAATATAACTGTAAGAAGAAATAGTTCTTCTAACTGTAAGAAGAAATATAAAAACCAAACTGCATTTTCAATATTTAAGATTGTTGAGCAGTATATTATTTATAATAATTGGAATAAAAATTTATTGTTTTTGCAACTTACACTTTCAAACAATTTAAAATTTCATAACCTAAAAGTGATCTACATAAGAATATACTATTTTTTTTATGAGTTTATTTAATACATAATTCAATTTATGAGGTATTTAGGAACTAATTGAAAATGATGCTAGAAAAATGTTTAATAATTAATAGTAAAAAGGTTATCTTATCAACTGAAGATTGTGTTTTTTTTAGTCTAGTGAATTTTCATGCAATGGAAAATAAATATTTCTTGTTAGTCATATGGTAAGGTGGAATATTAAACAGGGAACATTTTTTAAAGCGGAAAAATTACTTCAGAACTAAGGTCAAAGTCCATAAAAATGAAATACATTTTTTTAATGAAAATATTTTATTGTTTAAATGAATTGGACAAACAAAACTTCAATCACTCCTTTGATCCTAACATAAGTAATACAGCACAAAATGTGTTTAATGTAAAAGTCACCATTCAACCTATACTTATATATATTACTAGCGCCCCGAGGTGGTTTTACCCACAGTAGTTTCAAAATGTCACTTTAGATGTTAATTTAATAAATTTAAAAACAACTAATAATTGATAGTGATTATGGAATGGATGTTTTCTTGTAAGAAGGTATGCTAAATATAGAACAGGCAAAGTCTCTGAAATTATACTTTCTCTATCTATTTCATATGGAACTCGTATACTTCCACAGAATTTTATAATTTTTAGCCTTCAAAATCAACATTTTGCAAAATCCTTTATTAGGGTGTGTTAATGTTTTAAACGAAATGCACCCTGAATTTTCCAAGTCTCTACTTTTTATAGTTTTGACGCTATTGATTCTCAGTCAGTCACTAGGGACAACAATTATTCTTATATAAATAAATAGTCACATAGACGTTAAAAGTTTTGTTTTTTTTATTACTTACTTATTCAACATTAAATTAATCTATTTATATTGGTTCCAGAAATAATGTTATAAGGTAGTTTTATAAATTCTACTGCTGTAAATACTAGAGCTTTGAGGGAAATTCTTTTGCTCCTGATGTATGTGTGTGTGAATAAGTTTTAAATATTTTATGATTATTTCAAAAGCCAGATATAAATTCTTTATTAATTAAAATCTTGTATCAAAATGCTACAAAGCAACTCATCTTTATAAAAACCTATTAAAATATTTGTATTTATGAAGTGACAAGACCTTTTTTAGAGCAAATTTTTTTAAATCAATACACAAAAACATTTTAGTGATATCAAAAACAAAGAATACCATACTCACCCAAAGAAAACATAAATTTTGTCTTCCTATCATCAGCAAACTGTGCCATACACGAAATATCTCCAGACTCTTCCGAAGAATTGCTAGCAGAACTGGAAAATTTATAAAGCACACAAATAAAATTAAATGTCTTTTAAATTGTACTATCAAAATTTTAAAAAATTCTATTGTTCCAAAAATGTTTTTTATACTATCAGTTAATAATGTTTAATGTTTACTCAATTAATTTTTAAACAAACAATCAAGTTGTTTAACAAAACATAGATCTCTGCTCTACTGCCTAATAAAGAACTTTGGGTGTGTGTATATATATACATATATATATATTCAATACCTTGATTAATTTTAACTAGTGCATCACTGGTGGAGATCAGATCTGCATCAACATAAACTAATTTCTCATCTGTGTTTTTGTTTTTATCTCGTATACTTCTTTTCTCGAATCTACATTTCTTTCAACTATTAATTCTAAAGAACTTATCTCTTGATTCCATTTTCACCAAAACCTACCTTTATTGTTCCTTAAACACATCCCATTGAATCTTCCCATCACAATTCAAACCACTATTGAGGTTTAATATCTGCCAACTGATACTGTGACTAAAGCTCATAAATTCAAAATTCTGTTGTGAATAACCATCTTTTAAACTGGACTATTTTTTTTGGTTATACCACCACAAGCCCCATTTACCATACACCATTCAACTGAATTCTATCAATGTTGAATTGGATATCTGGCAAGTCTTATTTCCTTGAACTAAAAGTAAGCAGGAATCTATTTAATTCAGAAATTGGATATCTGTGAACAAAAATAACTGTACAATTAGTATCTAGCCAGGTGATTTTGTTACATACAGCTTAATGGAACACCTTTTATGTCACTCTAACAGCATAATTAGATTCACTGTAATCGAGTGATATAAACACATTTCTATTAAGACATATGTAACGAAATCACCTGGTTAGATAATGTTTACACAGTAATCTTTGTTCATATTTATTCAATTTCATTTATAAAGACAAAACTGTATTATTTCTGTTGAAAGAACAATAAACTGCTAAACATTTCATAGCTAAGCTGTAAGAACATAACACTACAATTTTAAAAAATTAACTAAAAACTAATTATAAAATATGAAATTTAGTAACACGTGTAAAGATTCTGGTTTTAGTGATAAATTAAAAACAGTTTTTTAATATATTATTTAGAAACAGTCACTGAATTTGTGTCCAAAACTCTATTATTACTTATGTTACACCAATAAACTGCTAAAGATTGCATTACTATGCGCAAAATTCTAAAGTTTTTTAGCAATAAAAAAAATCCTTAAAATTATTTGTGAAATATGAACTTTAGTAACCAGTGTAGAAATCCTGGTTTTAGTGGTGATTTAAAAACATACTTATTTCAGTCTCTTACTTACAGTCATTGAATTTGTAATACTCTTTCTGGAAAAAAAACTATTGTTGCTGAAATATTTTACAATGATTGTACGTTTTCATTTACTTTAATCCAGTAGAGTCTCGATAAATCAAAGTGAATGGGACCGAGCCCCCTCGAATTACCAAAAACTAGGATTACACGGAAATACCTCATGTAGATTAGAAATAATAGAACTTCTAATAAACACTAATACAGTACAACCCCTCATACCCAGACCAATGTGGTAACAGCCCAATCCTGATTTATTAATAGTGACAATAAAGACTAGTCCAGCTAATCATGAGTGTCGTCATTAATTGATTTGTTTGCTTCAAGAGAGTTTATTTTCTATAAGTCAGCACAAGACATTTTTGCTTTCTAAGAGATTTTTGTTGACTATCGAAACTTACACTGTAAATAAAAAAAGATATTTATAGCTCATTGACCTTCTGTCAGAGATTCATGTCCACTCATTACCTTTCAAATAGATAAAATAGACTCAAAAAGAAAAAGGCTCGAATTTAACCGAAGCTTAAAAATCGGGATTCAGATTTTCAAAACTGTACTGTATTTCAATTCAAAATCTGATATTTAGGTAAAGGGACAGTTAGAGAGATGAAAAATTTAATTTGAATAATTTAATTGTATTAAATTGTTTTCAAGTAATATTAAATTATTATTATTATCTCTTAATGATGTTAACCTATTAATAAAAGTTTCTACTATACTATATTTTATACACATTTACTATACATAAAATGATTAGAATTGCTATTTAAAAAAACTAAAAGATATAAATTATCTTGCAAATTGGAACTATTCACTAAATATAGTGTGTAATAATAATGTAGAAAATGGGTTCTAGTTTCAGAAACAATTATGATTCCTAATATAGCTTTGCGCCTAATTAATTTACTTTTCAGCACCTAGAAGTACATACTCTGATGTTTTGTGAGATTTATATGGCTGAGGAGATGATGGCCGGGGAACTGCTTGCAAGGTGGCCTTAGTTCTTTTAGCAGGGACCACATCTTCCAAATCCCAACCCTGTTCTACGTCTTCAGTAGTGTCGTGTTTAGTAGCTAAGTTTCTGCTAGGTGATTCTGCAATATACAATTACAACACTTATTTTACTTTACAATAATTTACAAAATGTGTAAAATATATAATATAAAATAATTATACCCCAAAATAGTTAACCTTCTGAAATACTTCCAAGAAAAAACCAACACCATCTACAATATTATATGCTTCATCACAATGTAATATATGTGACCTGACAATATTATTTGTTGCCAATGTTACTGTTGGATGGCTTACATTTAAATTTTGAAATTTGGTAGTGTGCTTATACAGTAGAGTGTTGATAATTCGAGGTAAATGGAACAGAGATCCCCTAAGATTAATGAAAACTCTGGAAAACACGGAAATATGTTCCTGTAAACAAGAAAAAATTGGTGTTTTAATGAAACCTAACACTATAATTAAGAATGCACAAAATATGTTTCTAGAACTGTTGATGTGTGCTCATCCATTGACGTAGGTCCATATTATCGACATTTTCACAACCTGGAAATTTCAAATCTGTTTCTTCTTATAGATCAATAACATAGTCAACAGTTTTATTATGACTCAGGACTTATCCACGACTTACTTAATATTTCTTATTTTATTTCGTACCATGGTTCGTCTACATAGTACACAACGTACTAACTGTATTTTTTTTTAGAAAGCTTACAATGTCTTTTTCCCTTTCAGTCGTTTCCAAGAGAGATTGTAAAATGTAACATCTGTATTTTTTTCATACATTCCAGAACACTCTGATCCATTGGCTGGATTAGGAACATAACATTTGCAGGTAGAAACAAAGCACGGATATCATCAGATCACAGTTGATGTTCATGAAGATGCGATGGCGCATTATCTAACAGTAAATAATTTGAATTTCCTTTCAAATAGATTAAATAGAAATAGGCTCGAATTTAACTGAACCTCAAAAAATCGGAATTCAGGTTTTCGAGACTACAGTACTTTGAATCAATTTTATAGTTTGAAGTGTTATCTCAGTAGTAAATCTACAGCCAGATACCTTATCGGAAATATTTAATTAGCCAATTAAAACAAATGTGAACTCCGTGATAGTCAGTCATTCTTGAATACTTACTGGCCTACTTTCTAAATTATGAACGGAAACCGCAGAAATAAATTTTGGACCATCAAACCATTATTAGACTGTCATCGTTTGGTCCCATTAAATGAAAATAAAGGGCAATATTTTACTAAACAGTTAATAATTTCAAATTTTGTTGATTTCACATATGTTACTCATGAATATGTTCTCAATATGATGATGTTAATTTCATGCTAGAGTTGGAATATGTATGAAGTTAGAATTGATAGGGTATATCTAAAATACATAATTAACTATAATGGCTACATAGCACTTGTGAATGTAATCTGGAGTATATTTACAACAAACAGTAGAATGCATTTACAACAAACATTTTACCAAATCTGACAGTTTTAAAATGAAGCCATATAACTTTAACAAAAGTGTGTGAAATGTTAATGTTTACGAGCAGTCCCTTGAGTGAAGTCGGCAACTAACAGCTACATTCCCCCTTCAGTACAAGGTTCTAATTGCTTCAAAAGTGTTGTGTAACGTCTATTTTCTTTTCTACAGCTTTTGTTACTCTTACTGAGCAATAGGTAATGCATATCACTGTTCATCTGTCTTCTGATTCTTAAGTAGATTCTCGATTTTTTAAATTTTATAGGCCTACATGATATTCTCTAATAACGAATTTAGTTAACACCTTGGTCATATGGTGAAGCTTTTTAAAAGTTCCATTTTAATGTAATAGATTACAGAAAACGTTCAAGCTTGGTATATGAATAAAAATTTTTGAAAGCATGACAAACACATTCGATAAAAGTAACTATTTTTCTTTTTAAATTACAAATGTGAACTTCAGTTTACAATTACAATATAACTTCAGTAATAGCCATTTTAGTTTGAATAACTGGAGAAATTGGAACTACTTATTTGTGTTTTGCTTTGACATCTATGAAGCGGTAGCGGCCAGAGACTTTGGGGGGGGGGGGAGAATTGAGCCTGCCCGAGTGAGAGTAAGACAACAGAGCAGTGACAAAAAAGGATTAGATGTGATTGTTATTCTTTGTTGCTGTGCCATAAATAATAATTATATTTTCGTTATCTCAAATCATAAATAAGGTATAGTTGATAATTAATGTTTTCAATAAATTACACCACATATGTATTTTAACCGCTTAAAAATACAAGAATCGCAATCAGCACTTTAATCAATGCCATATCGAGTATTGACAACTGCTCAATACCATTACTCAAGATGATTCCTAGAATCGAGAATCAAAATCGGCCAATCATTACTGTAGATGTTAAGTAGACATGTTTTTAGTAATAACTTAGTAAGAATTTTATGTCCTCTAACTAAGAAGTTATAAGATGAGAATGTAAGGTTTATACTGTGTATATAACTATTTTCTATTAGAATTTTTCATACTCCAAATACGTAACAGTTGATTTAAAGGAACAAAACCACTTACTCTTAAAATGGTGTTGAGAAGAAGGGCATGGGGCCTTGTTCTCTTCACTTGAGCTTTCTTGAAAATTTGATTCTTGTCTTACTTTATTTGATGAATACTGTTTGTCAGATTTTGTTTTAAGTAAAGATCGTATATAATCAACATTCGGGGAGAGTGAAGATAGGTCATCATTATATTGATCACTAATAAATTTAGAATCAGAGTTGTCTTTATTGTGTTCTCCATTCCTCTGTAAATCTAAAAATCTCTCCTTATCTGTAGTCCTATGTTTTAAAATAGATCTGTTTGAATCTAGATTTGACTTATATAAAGATCTATCTTTATGGTTGCTGTTCCTTATATTAGTGTAATCATTATTTTCTGAATGGTTGTTGTTATTAATTCGTAGTGATTTTTTCGATGCTAACTCACTGCGAACCTTAGCAACAAGAATTTTCTGTAAAAAAATAATTGTTTGTTTTAATATCTGGCAATTAAACAAAATAAAGTCAACATTGTTAATTTTTTACAAACTACACAATTTGTTTTTCAATTATTTCACTTTTATGTATTCTCTATGACATTTGTAGTCCTGTTTCAGTTTTACACAGATATAACTAGCTATGTAAAACAAAACACATATCTCACAAACAAAACACTTGACCAATTAAACATCCTTTCAATAACTAGCCATCAACAGTAATATTAGAAATTTAGATTTTTGTTTGAAAATACCGACGCTAATTTTTTTTTTATACATTATGGACTGGGTATAGTTGAAAACAGGTAGTAAATAATGTATTTATTGTATATAATAATAATGTATTTTGTAAAGATAACAAAACTAAAGGCATGATTTAAAAGCAACAATAATAATAAATATTACAAATATATGCCTCTACTGGCTTATAAAATGTATAATGATAATAAAATGAATAAGGGTCATTTACAAAGTAAGTTGCTTTTGCAAATATAAAATACTTTTTAATAGAAAACGCTTATTTAACTCTTTGATTAGCAACATGTGCCTGCCCTGATAAGGCCCCTCAAACCAACATATTTTCGAAAATTTTTTAAATTTTTCTAAAACTATACCAATATTTGTTAATATTTTTTTTATTTACTGATGGTAACTAAACTTTACTTTACGTATACTGACAATTTCTTTGTTAGAAATTATCTATTAATCATTTTTATGTAAAATACTTAATCATTGTAAAATACCATAGAAACTCAAAACGATCTGTAAACACGTGGGAAAAACTATAGACTTTAGACACAAAATAACTTCATTATTCAATCACATATTTGTTCTTAAACACCCCAAAAACTTCAAAACGATCTGTAAGTACGTGGGAAAACACAGACTTTGGACAGAAAAGAACTATGTATTCTGTGTAGTATTTATTGTTCAAATAGCTGCAAATACTTTACCTAGAATACAGCACAATACACTGGAAAGCAAATTGTGAATGTACAGCATTGCTAATCTGAGAGAAATGGTAGAAAGCACATATACGGGAATGCTCCTGTTGGCCTTTGCACGATCTCATATACTGGTAGGTGAATGATAATCAAAGGGTTAAAATGCCTTTTTTTAAATATACATTTGAAAATTTAAATGTTAAACTATTTTTCTACATAAATACCATTTACGTTATATAAGATATTTTGAAGGTGGCTTTGTATTTGAGTTTTTCAGAAACTATTTTTTATGATGTGTTGTGATATATTATTTTGTCTTAGTGTGGTGTGTGTTGTTTTTTGCATATTATGTTGGCTATCAGGTTGTAATTTGTATCCATTTCTATGAGCAATGTATTTTATTAAGGGATAGATTCGAATACATCTCCCAAAACGGTTGTCGCCAATAATCAACCTATAAACAAGTGTAGCATATCAATATAGGTTTAAGTGTTTTATTGTCTTACAAATTAATTTATTGGCTTTCTAGAGCAAAAAAATAATTCAAGAACTTAATTATAATTTTTTTTGTAACAATAGATACACAATAATAAAGTATAATATACATATTATTAAAGTTACTCAACAAATAATGATATATCAATAGTAAGAGGTAGTTGATAATAGATAAAGTGTATTATATTACAATAAGCTTGCAACAAACTTTATCTTATAATTACCTGAGTCTCTCCTAAAGTTCTAATGTGTTTTTGTACTTCGCCCAACCTCTTTTTAATTTCAAGGTCCTAAAATCAAATAATAAATCAATAATAAAAATGAAAATAATTTTTCATCAATCTTACTGTAATTTATTATAAGTCATTAAACTGATAATTAGTCTTTTGAATTTTGTAGTCCATTACGTTCGGTGAAACTTAATTAATCAATTTTACATTAGTTAATGACTATCCAAACTTTAATTTATTTTGTAAAAACTTTGTAAATAATTACAATGAAAATATTAGAAAGAACCCCAATACCACAAAAATCAAAAACAACAAATAAAACAAGTTACTTAAGATTAAACCCTTAAAGGTATTGGGGTTCTTTCTAATATTTTCATTGTAATATATTGTACCACTGTGCTCTTGATGTTTTGAAAATGATAATTAGTATTGAATTAAATCTAATTATATTATATAAATTAACTGTTCTGTAATTTATCTATAATACAATTTATAATTCTTTTTAAAGAAAAGATTCAAATTTGTTACTATAATGTAAAAGAATAAGTAACAGATAAAGCATAAAATGGAAAGTTTTTTTCTGAACCTTCAATATGGTACTACATCCCATTGTAGGTTTAAAGAAATCAAGTTAATCAAAAGAGACGAAATTTTAACAGGAGAGAAAAAGATAGAAGGGATGGTCTCAAGATTATATGAAAATAGAAATAAATAGAAATATATCTAATGCAACATATATCTGAACTCCTGTTATACTAATAGTTATTCATCCTGAAACAGAATATGCACTTAGGCATATACAACAAATTAGTATTACTAAATCTAACAAAAATAAAATATTTATTTTAAATTATGTAAACAAAAATTAAAGAAATTAAAAAACTTCTTCAAAGTAGCACTTACATTTATGACCTATAAGGATAAGCATTCCAGGAGATAAACCTTATTTTCAACTCCAAGACTGTAGTTAAAAATTTAGGTACACTTATGATACGTATGATGTTGGGCATTACTGAAATGTCCATGTTTTTTCTTAAAGTGAGGAATGCCAATGGGACAATCTTCTAAAAGGTTTGTCCTTGTAGGTCTACAGTACAAATATGACTTGTGTACTTTTAAAATCACAGAATTTAGTAGCTTAAATTAAATTAAATTAAATAATAACAATTTTTTTAAATATCACATTCAATTTATTTATGACTACAGTATTTTATGCAGTCATAAAATACTGCAGTAATTTATGACTACAGTATTTTTAATTGAATGCAAACACATTTCCCATTTTATTATATTGTCCAATGATGTGAGTACAAAAAATAAGTTATTATGAGTTTGGTTTAATTATATATTGCAGAAACTTATTATTAATTTTGGAACTAATTTGATAATAACCAATAATCTAATATTTATATTTTTCAATAATAAGTCTCAAAAACTGATTGTAAAAGTAATTAAATAATTCAATTTAGGTTTTTATAATGGTTCTGAAGATGTTGCTCACAGTTAATTATGTTTCTGGAGAAGGGGGGGGGTTACCAATGTACTTTAATATTTCAGTTAAAGTTTCTATAAATTATCAATTATCTAATTACTTCAATCTGTTATAACGGGTTTTAATGGTCTCTCAATTGGTCACAGTAGTTAAAATGACTAATTATCCTTGAACAGTGTATTATACCTAAATCTGTTAGATGCAATTTAGCAATGCCAAGACAAAGCAATGCCAGATATTATTGCCAATTATATTTGATTGTAAATTTTACAGTTTTCTTAATTCAACCTTTTGTTTTTTTAATTATTAATATTAATAATTTAATGCAGTACAAGATCTCTTATGCAATTTATGTAATTATCTATTATGCAAATGATTTGAAAGGCCCTTATCTTGCTCTTCATATTTATGAGTAATTTGGCCTTCTAATTTAATGAATAAAGACAACTAATTTAGGTTTTCTTTTACAAAGTAGTAACTGAAATATTAATTTTATGAGAAAATTCATTGTAATATTAAATAATTCTATTTTTAAATTTATTTAAAACATAATTAATTAAGCAATTTAATTCAATGAGAATAAGTACAAATTTTTTCAACTGAAGTAAAATTAAGGCTGCTGGAGAGAAAGAATAATTTGTAACAAAATTGAAAGTATAACAACCAAACAAACAAAATAATACCGGATGATAAACAAGTAAATTCATTATTTAAACCACCATATTAAACTAAAATTTTAAAAAAAATGTTATTTATCTACAACCAAAAAGGACACATGTGAAAAAATAATTATTAGATGCCTTTATTTTATAAATTGGCTTAATTTATCCTGAAATAGTCCCATCCTGAAAAAATAATGATGTATAGAAAAAAATATAACTATGAATCAAAACTGTAGTTTTATTTGTGTGTCATAATTTGTTACTGAAAGATGTCACCTTTGTAGATGCCTACTAACAGACTTTCTGAAGTTATAAAAAAACAACAACAACAAAAAAGGACCACATCTCAACACAGTAGAACAATATGAAATTTACAGACACACAAAAACACAAAGTACAAACATATTAAACGAACAAACACAATACAAATCACACATACTCTTTGATACTATAGAAAACCTGCCTTTTTAAACCCGTCACCGCTTGACCCGACATCTCCAAGCAGAAGACACTGATGAAGATCAAAAACGTTCTGTCTCATTAAGTTTTAACAAATTTACAAAATTTAAAGTTCGGATAGTCATAAACTATTGTTTAGGCGATTAATTATAAAAAAGTTTTAGACCCTTTTAAACTCAATCAGAAACTCAGGTGTACAATAGTACAGCTATAATGAGTGGTGATCAAGGGAGGTGTTCAGACTTTTGCAGCGCTGTCAGAGTGACCGATGCAATAAATGGAGTATTAGTAACGTTATAATGTGAATTTCAAAATTCTAAATATACATATACTGTTATGCTTATCAATTAAATTTAGTTATTAAAAATCCTTCCTGGTAAAACATACAATTGATTAGGTTGTTTTTTGCCAAAATTAGTATGTTTTGATAATTTTTCTCATACCCAAAGCAAACCGACGTACTGTATTTAATTTGTTATAAAATATTAACAACTGCTTCTCTAACACGATGGAAATTCCATGAACAAGTTGTTAGCAACATTAGGGATTAATCACATATTATATCACGAATTACTTACATGTTTTTAGACAACATGCATGCCATCAAAAAACAAGGACAGCTGAGATTATACTTCTGTAACAACAGCATTTGGATTGAAAACTTGTTTATCAAAATGAAGAGTTTTTATATTAAAACATTTACTATGAAGTAATGAACAAATGATAGTTTACACAATACTCCCCCCTAAAAAATGCTAACAAATTATTAATGGCAGGAATATCGAAAAATTTCAATTCATTTGCTTATCGAAAGAGCAGAAATTTTAACTACTTTCCAAATAAAACAATAAATTACCATACAGGCCATTGTTTATCTTCAAGCCTACAGTTTAAGTAACTTTAATGATTTAAGTTTTGACATTTGACTGTCCAAATGGCTTTAACCAAGTAGTAACTTAAATTTAAGGTGGTTGAACTCATTGAAACTAGTCTAAAGTTGGCACTGTACCACAGTATATAACAGAACTGAGAAGGGTGAAATCTACAGTTGTGGTGTTTAGCAAAAAAAATTAATGAATCTCAAAGAAACTGGCAACCACAGAAAGGGATAAAGAGATTGAATGGTGGCATTCAGAGCAGAATATAGTTACCAATGATAAGACAAGAAACTTTGAAATTTGTGGTTTACAAATGAGATGGTAACAAAACATCCAATAAATGTACAAAGAAGCAGATTCTACTTGGGTCTACATTTTTAAAACTGATATCCCTATTTTAAACTATAAAAATTAATATTGCTTTCATATTTTTTTAATTCATGGAAAGCTTTTCTTACAAGTCCAACACCCTTGAATCAAATTTAACAAAATTTCAATACTGAGTTTATAATCTTCTAGTTATTACCTCCAACCCTATAGTTACTTAATTTTTTAATATTGTTATTAATCTTTTATTAGAATGAACCAAAGAAGTTAAAATTTTATTATAATTAAACTTTTATGATTCGATTGCTCTACAATTTGAATGATTTAAGAATAACATAAATAGCTAAACATAAATATTTTGTAAAAATTCAATTGAATTACTTAAATTAGTTCGAAACAAATTTAGTCCAATTTAACTGCCCTTTATTTAAATATAGAAATCTTCCTCTCTGGCTGTGAGTTTTACAAAGGTATACCTTGTATAATTTTAAATTATGAAGAGCTTACTAGAGTTTCGTACTCTAGAAAATTGAAAAGTTAAAAAATTTTATTTTGACTTAAAACTGTTACTTGAATATTATTTCTAATCTGAGTTTCTATCGAACTTTCAATTTTCCAAAATCAATTAAAAACATGGTGAAAACTTACAAATGTATGTGGAATTATTTGAATCACTCTGTTATATGTTTTTCTTTCTTAATCACTACTGCTGTTTTTAATGAATACAAGATAAATCCTAAGAACAAACTAAAATTTATAATAAATATAAGAAATTTATAATTCTTGTGCAAAAGTTATTTAAAAGAATACAATTTATAATTTACACAATCACAGTATTGTTTTTTTTTTATTATAAATTGAACTAATTCTTCAAAAAACATAATCTTCAAACATTAATCTTTAAAGTAATTTTAAACTATCCTGCTTCCAAACCATTAAAATTACTGTGTTTGTTCATGCAGATTTAGCTTATTCACAACATATGAAATATTTATATTTAAATAATACCTTTACAAATATAATTTATCTTAATTAAGAAACGTAATTTACATTTATTTAAAGAATACGGACTTTAATATCTGTAACATATATTATCAATGGCCAGGTTTTTTGGTATGTCCTGGACAATTTTGAAATAAATTTCTATAATAATAATATTAATTCCTTTATTTAAGAAAGTAATTTGTTTCTGAAAGATAATTTTTGCTCAGCAGGTATACATCATTGTTGTACATTTATATTCACAATCTTTCATCTCCCATATTCATAATAATAAAATATAATCAATAGTTTAGTGAAAATTATTAACTTGCTATACTGAGACATACCTATTAAATTATTTATGATTTAATCAGTGAAATCATGATGATTACAACCAATGTTAATATATTTAACTTATGTCTATGTAATAAAATGAAAAAATAAATAAATATAATCCCATTCGAGAAAGAGTTTATTACAATATCAATCTTAAGGCTGCTTGTATATTTAACTTATCTGTCTAAGTTAAAGAGTAAAACTTACCACTGGATTTGACTTCTGGCGCAAAACCAGGATCTGGAAAAACCATAAAGAATACATTTATTATTAAGAAAACAATGAATAATAAGAACAGAAACTTTTGAATAACCATGTTTGTAATGAACTGTTTTCGTTTATATACAACAACATTAAATGGAAGCAAAATTTTAAAAAATAAGGGTTGGTTGTTTTAATAAATAAAATCTATATCCAATAAACAGAATAACTTATATTTGCCCAAAGATCCACTGTCTGTGTCTCACACATACACACACACACACAGATAATCATAACAGTGTATTCCTTACCAATAGCACTTCTCCAGTTCATCATGAAGTTTTGTCAAACTACTTTTCAAACACTGATTTATCCTTGCAAATGTTTTTGTATCACTTTGATGTCTTAGTTTTTTTATTACTATTTTCACAAAAGTGTTTTTATTTGTTGATTCCATCTTCACGTGAGCTACTAGTTATCACTAAACACTTTTAAATGCTAGCAAATTTATAAACATTTAAAAGCGTTTTATTCAAGTATTTCCTTAAACTCTAGTATAATGTTTATTGAAGTAGGGACAGCTTTTTATGTTGAAATTTTAAATTTATAAATATGGAAATCAATACCAAGAAAAATTAGGAGAAAGAAAGGAGACATTTTTACAATATAACTATAGTTAATCATCACTATTAACTTGTATAATACTTATTGATGACTAAAAACTTCAATTCAAGGGCAATACAAAAAATCCCAAGATAAATTTAACTTCAGCTATTAGTACATACTTATATATGTCAACATACACAAATTTGTATACTTGGCACATTTTATCCTACTCCTAGTATTATGGGATCATTATATCTTCCTTTTCCAACCTTTACCATATACATATAGGAGAGTATTAAAATTACGTATGGAGTGTACATTCTGTCCAACGTTTCACATGTGTTGCATGATTCTTCCCATATTCCAGAATAAGATTGTTTTATTACTGCCCCAACCTTATTGAATAATAATTCAATAACTTTTATAAACAATGACAGTTAAATTGATGACCTTAGATTCACAAATACAATTTTAATAATTATTTAAAACTTTTTTGAAATTGAATTTCCTATTTGGTCAAGGTAAAAAGTAACAGAGAATCAACAATTATTTACCTAGTTTTACTTGAACAGTTATGTTATTGAAAGTTCTCATCAACAGGAAATTAATAAAATCTGGTGCTGACACCAAAAAATTAAATACTTTGAAAAAACACATTTATAACCTCACTTTCAGTATATATCAAACTTTATAAAATTAAGTTTTTTTATGAAAAAACAGAGCACTAAGTTACAATACATTATAATATAGGTACAAAGTATTCAGTTTAAAAAAAATTAAAATGTTTACTAATCTATCCAGCTTCTAGTAAACTACTCCATTATTATATGTGACAATGCAAAAATGTATGTTTTAAAATGGGCACTTCACTTTTATATTTCCAGTCAAAAACTACCAACCTTATTTTGTTGTTTTTATATAAACAATTCTGTTCTAAACAGATACTTTAAAGGTATATTTTAATGTTTTGAAAGGATGAAACAGTGCTCTATTTTATAAAATTTTCATTTTCAAAATTTTCTGTTTTATAAGGTAGGGTTACCTTCCGTCGTTTTAAAATATTTAAGGCATCAGCACCAAGTTATATTATTTTATCCTCATTTCTGAGAACTTTTTACATCACTAGTTACAACTTTGTTTGTAAAATTGATCACGTACAGCTGCCAATAATTACATAACATTGATTTAATTTATGCAGACATCTTAAACCAATAGCATGTAAAATTACAGTTTAGTTAATATACGCATAATCCATAAATCTTAATAGAAAGTATAGGTACACATAAGTAAAATCTTATTAACATTTAAAAACTCTTTTGTGGTAAAAATTACATAAATTGTAAAAATCTCTTAATTAGATTATCATAATTATGATTGACTAACACAAGCATATGATCTACATGAAATTATAATAAATCACTATTAAAACACTATATTAATGTCATTATTTTTAAAAAGTGCAATAATACTTATTAAATTAATTAGTTTTTAATTTTAAAAAATGATCTTAATAACAGTTTCAAATTAATGAGTTTCATTCCAATTTTTAAAAATTTTGAATGGAAATTGAATTAATCTTATTTATAGATCAAAAGTAATTATTTTAATTACATAAAGTAGATAAGAAACCTGGATTCCCTATATGTTACAAAGTTTCAGAAAAGAACATCAGAAAAATTTTATAGATACCTATACAAACTATTACAAAGAAAGCATATGTTTATGCAACCTGCAACCAATTGGGAAGTTTATTAATTGCAAATGGGAATTGAAAAGAAGGTTAAACAACCTAAAGTTAGAGCAAAGTTTACATACTTTGTTCTAAAACTATACGCCAAAGTTTGAAATCAATAAAAAGACCATTAATAAAGTAAAACTTCAGTTGTTTATAATCTGCGCCTGTGCTCTAATCTCCAGCTTCAGTCAACTAAAAAAAGAAAAATTGAATCCAACTTTGTTAACTGCTTTACAACCTACCTGATGATTTTGAATCGCTGTTTTTAGATCATTTTGAATTTTGTATATTTCTTCTTGTAAAGGTTTTGACAATTCCATCATTTTTCCAAAATAAAATAATATTTTAACTTAATTCTAAACTACAGGAAATATACATAGAACAACAGTACACCAAGTGAGGAAAACAAATATCACCCCCTCCACTTTAACAAGTTGCGGCCGTATGCTCTTGTAAGTCCTTGCAAATTAAATGGGCGCATTCTAGTATTCAAATTGAGAACTTCAATCGAGTCAATACAGATTGTTATGTCAATTATTAAATCAAAATCGGTTGACTAAAGCTCTAATATTTCACATTATTGAAATGTTTATTCACAACACTAAACTTAGTATATCATTTCCCCCTTCCTATCAACATTTTGAAAGGTATAAAAGAATAACTAAAAAAAATCGATAAGAGTAGAAGTTTCAAAATAACCGGGGGGATGTTAGCTTTCGATTACTCACTGGCTACGTAACAATACAGTAACTTAATAAAACATATTGTAATGGAAAAAATGTTCGGAGTATGAAGTTGTGTTTACTATTATTTTTATTTACAAATTATTGTAATTATTTTTAGTTGATTGTATAGCATGGTTCTAAAACACAACTTAATCTCAAAATAATTAAATAATAGTAACGATTTTTCAAATATTTCACTAAAAACATCAAACATTACTTTAATTTTAATTTCGGACAAACAATTTGATGGTGTAATTTAAAGCAACAAATACCATACATCTGTATAACATGGAGTACCTGGATTTAAACGGCCCTTAAAGTGGAATATAATAGCAATACTAAAGTCAAAGTAGGGACTTCATAGGAATAATATTTCAGAGTAGGTACAATATTAGTCAAATGTTTAATTTTGTGTTCGCTAAACCTGCTGTTTTGTAAACCTACGAATGAAATTATTATTGTAATAATCTTACGTATTTAATTGGTTATGTCTCTTGTTGACATAAAATTTCTCTAATTTATTCTATTAGAAATATTCCACTTTTATTAGCAATTACAGGACACAGAAATTCAAGGTAAGGCTCTAAAAATTTCCTTTGGTAGATATTTTGAAAATAAACCTAACGGATTTTATAGGTTAAGTTTTTAGAAATAAAATTTTAATGTTTTAAAAATTTTAATTTCTTAAAAAAAAGCAAATAATTTTAAAACCGAAATACCATATCAACTATTATTTCCAATGTTGTAAACTTTATAAGAAAATTTGTGAAATTGCGCTAAATCAATGTCAAACAAATATGTAATTGAACGTTAGGACTGGAAGTATAACTTACCTTGTTACCCTAAAACAGATTTATTTACTTTTTTGTCAACAATTTCTATTTATTTTTAAAAATAAAATTTAGTTTTTCTTTGTACACTATATTATAAAACATAACCTAGATTTGTACCAGATAAAAACAGTTCCTGGAAATCCGTTTGATTCATTTTAAATCGTCTTCATGTTCATATTCAGGGCTATAAATCGACCTATTTAAGATGTTAATTATTGTTTATAATAATAATATTATGGTTATTAATAAAAATTATTGGAAAAACATCGATTTTTTTAGTCTTCTTATGTTGCCCAAAAATACATTATAAACAAGATGAAAGTAATTTTAAATAACACAAATCATAAGATAAGAATTTGGTAAAATTCTTATTTAACCTCAATGTGTACCCACATCAAACTAGATAAAGTAAATGCAGTACTATTTTATACTTCACTTAATTACATGGCCAGTTCTAGGTAATTTATCAGAGGGGGCTAGCATAATTTTGGTGCCTGTTCCAGAAATAAATGTTTTGCAAGAATGATAAAGTGGGTTGTTATAAAAAAAACCACGGGTTGTGGTATTATAAAACCATAATTTATTTGTAAAAATAAACTAGATTAGTTGTACTATGTTTAATAGTGAAATTATAATAGATATTCGCATCTATTTTATGTCTTTTCTTTGAAGCAATGATTTTTATTACTTAATTATAGTATTCAGAGAAACACATTTATGCTCTAAATTGTAACATAAAGCTAGTTAGCATAAGTTGCTGGAGTCAACTATAACAAACCATTACTTTCATTTTGATATGTTACAGAATAAATATTTTTTGTAACTATTAAATTTATTTAGTATCAATTGTCCTTAATTCCTATGTTTATTACTATTTATCTGGTTTATTAATATTAAATTTATTTTTTTGGCACCAAATCTGTATTTAAACAGATTGATTTTATTGAAAGATTATCAAAATGTCTGGACTTGACAAAAAACAAAACTCACTGATTACTTATTTAGTTGAACGTTCACTGTAAAAAATTTACTAATCATTTAAATGTTCTATAACGAAAATGATGTCCTGCGAGTTAGCTAAATTTCAGTGGTAAAACAGAAAAGAACTTATAAATAACAGTAGTTTAGTCCAATATTATCTGAACCACCAAAATATACTTAATTAAATTTATCCCTAGGCGTTAGGTTACTGTATTATGACTTGTATTTTATAAATTTATTTATTATGCCTGTTTTCTGAATCAACTTTGTCGGCTTTATTAATTTAATTTTAAAAAAGTTTTATTTTTAATAATGACTCAATTTGTACTTTACTAGAATTTGAGTAAGCCTCAGTCTTCTACCTTCTAGGTAGGTTGAATGTCTCTCCTTCGGACATTGCATCTCTTATGACTTCCCAATTCTATCACCTCATGCACCCTTTGCTCTCAGATTTTCTGCCCTCTCCAACTCCCAAAACGTGACTCGTTCCTCCATTATCAATTTAACACATTTATCTCTGCCTCCCAAAACTCAACTCCTCTCTTTTATTAATAATTTTTACTCTTAAAGAGATTATTGTTTAAATAAATGCGGTTGATTTGCGAGTCAGGTACAACTATTTCTTTAGACAGGCAACGTTTTAATAATGTTGGCTTTTTATTGTACCTGACTCGTAAATCAACCATATTTATTTTAAAAATCAACTTCTCTCTCTGGCTCCCAAAACTTTTCTTCGATTCCTTGATGCTCGTCGTTTTTATGCTTTCCTTTCTCCCTGTCTTCTCCACCAACGATTTCCCTATTCTTATTTCAGCCAAGATAAAGACCCTTAACGTTTTTTTTGGCATTATTGGCCATGTATTGACAGTTACATTAGAGCAATGTAGGACAATCAACTATGAATGGTACATAGTTATGTGTTACCCAGAAGTCTTTGGAAAGCTTTGGAAAAATTGAAAGAAAAAACTCATAATTCTCCATGACAATGCAAGCTCTCACACATTGACAGGCCAAATTACTGAATTGAGCCATCCACCTTATAACCTTAATTTAGCAATCAATGAATTGTTAAGCTATACTGATCCTCGTAGACAATATTTTTAAAATCAATAGAACCAATATTGCTCATGAATAATCACTTTTTAATTATATCACTTTATAAAATATAAGTTACATATTCACAAATAATTATAATTTTTAAAAAGTAAGTACTTTTAAAAATAAGTAAAAACATTTATCACAGGAAAATGTGATAATTTGGTTTTCTTATGATGATTTTTAAATAAACATGATGAATTTTTTTGAAATAGTTTCTATTTAACACTGCAGGTTGCACGGATTACTATTGTAATCCATTTTGAAATAGCTTTTAAAATATAAATATTTAAAAAATATCTTATAAGCATTTTAGAGTGTTTAAGGGGTTATATAGAAAACAATTGGGGGTGAAAAACATTTTTTATTGTACCACAAAAGTAATATATAACATAAAACTAAGTTAGCTCATGTGTTAGGTCAACCTAACACACTTTCATTGTCACTTTTGGTTTTGGCAAGCAAGTATCGTATTTGTTCATGGTCTGGCTCAGACATTCTTTACAGATAAATGTGTTACTAATTTAAATATTGTTTACAAAAATGTAAGTAAGTGACACTTTAGTAAGTTTTTCATAAATCACTTTAAGCTTAGCTTCAGCAACAACTTAAATTATTTTAGTTTAAAGTCAATTTTTTACCTATCATCACGAACAACAATCTGCAGAAAATATTCAATGTTACAAGTAACTATTAGTTGCAGTAACACTAAATACATTATTTATAACAACATTACATTTTATGCTCTATTAAATATTCTTCTAAAGTCATAGCATGCATTTATTACATTATACTAGTTATATTAAACTAATTTTTATTCAAAATTTGTTTTTTGTTGCAATAATTATTCCATGCATGGCTTGTGTAAAGCTATATTTCTACTGAAAAGTGTGTTTTATATTAATAAAATAATCACTGATGTATGAATGCATACGTTTTTTCTAGTTGTTATAGGTGTTGGATTTTACCTACCTAAATTTAAGTAGGCAAGTAAGTTTCTAATTTTGTTCTTTAACACAATTTATATGAATTTAATTTTATGGAGCTGAAAACATGTATGAATGTCATAAGCACTTATATTCAACTGGTGCTTCTAAATCAACTGATCTTTGAAGCCTGCAGACCTATATGTTATTTCTTTAATTTTATCATATGTCTTAGCCTGGTCACAAGTTTTTAAAATTATCGCTATTAATCAGCATCAAGTTTGCACATTTATATTCTGACATGGTTGTATATATTTAACAGCTGTTCTAAACCTTCTTGAAATTCATATGAGTTATTATACTATTTAAGTTACTTGTATTCAGACTAAATTGAACCTTAACTTATATACACAATATCAAGAGCACAGTGGTACAATATATTACAATAAAAATATTGAAAAGAACCCCAATACCACAAAAATAATCAAAAATAACAAATAAAACAAGTTACTTAAGATTAAACCCTTATGTAGGGGTTTGTGTGCTAGATTGTGTTTTGTAACAAGACCCTCTGATGATGATGACATGGTCATCGAAATGTACATAAGGGTTTAATCTTAAGTAACTTGTTTTATTTGTTATTTTTGATTATTTTTGTGGTATTGGGGTTCTTTTCAATATTCTTAACTTATATAATTGTAAAATATCAGATTAATTTAGTTTTTTGAGATATTATATTACTTCTAAGTATATAAATTTAGATTTTTTATAATATTTAACATCACATAATTTTTAAACCTTTGTTGTAACCTTATTTCCAAGAGAATTATAATTTTGATTCCTTAAAACATATTTGGTGTATATATAAGATGAAACCATTTATAGGATTAGTTACCATTACTTAATAAGAATGTGAGAGTTACATGATGAATTGAATAGAATTAAATTAGGTGCAAGAAGGTTGACTATTATTAGGAGATGGAGAAAACAAATGTCTCTTTGTGTAATGATATGTCATTACAGTGGATACAAGAGCGTCCACTATTACTAGGAGATCGAGAGAATTTATGCTTTGTGTAAGCAAGATTTTACAGTATCGGAATTATAAAGAGAGATGTCAGTTTGCTATCCAACAATGTTAGGGATCTGAAAGGTTAAAAGGATTATAGGTTGGTGTAAGGTAGGTATAGGAAGCTCACATGGTACTGAAACAGGGAATTACTACTTGCTTAGGCAGAGTTGCTTTCTGGAGTATAACTGCTTTTTACTCGGGTTATGGGCAGGTGCCAAGCAGCTGCTCTATTTGGAAATAACTGATAATGTAGTTATTTTTTAATGAAGTTAATGGTAAAGTAAAGTTTAAGTAAATGTTGTGCATGTTTAACTGGACTTTGTTTTGTTTACAAAAGTCTATTTTTAAAATAAAAAGTAGGCATATTTTCTAGAAGTTAAAACAAATTGGCTTTAGGTATGGCAAAAAGAGGAGCAACAACAGAATTAAATCATGAAAATTGGGATGACGATTATAAAGAAGAAGAGGCAGGAATATTTAAACAGGCATCAAAAGACACACTTTCGAAAAGAAATATAAAAGTAGCAAAACGCAGAAGTAACGTTTCAACAGATTCAGTAAGTTTTGTATTAGTATAATTTAGTTTCTTTAACAAAAGTTGTAATCTGTACTTATATTTTTTCAAATTATTTATATGTTACAAATTTTGTTTTAAGCTTATTGTTTCATTCTCTTGTCATTTTGATGTTTTACATCTGTAATCTTTAAATTGTTATCAAAGATAATCCATGTTCATAAAAAGAAGAAAACCGCTATATACAAAACCATTCAATTCAATATAATGTTACTCATTAAGAGAAAATGTTCAAATTGAGTTATAGTTAAAACACAATGTAAATATTATTGCCTATTCATAATATGGTATGTTTATACCTGTTTTGTGATTGTGTTACAAAAGAAAAACGTAATTATTGTAAAATATCAAAGAAACTATAATGTCAGTTTGTAGAGATAAACAGTCAAAGTACTTTACAATGAACTTCCAAATAACAAAATCCTCTAAGTAACGAATTTTTATGGCATCCCTTAATATTTTAGAAATTGGTATTATAATATGCCTCTACGTTACAAGTTTCAGACTTCTCAATTACAAAATATTTTTTCCAACTGAAGAAAAGAAATGTTGTGCTGTATTGTTGTTTATTTTTAGCAGGAAGGGTAATGAAATTAAGAGGTTGTCAGGAAGTAGGCAATACAGTACATTTGATACTGAATGCAATACAGTACTGTACTGTCGTACACTGTCTGCACACAGTAGACTGCATGTTAGTAAAAGACGGATTAGAAGAATTTGTCATTTATATTCTTTCGCTTCCCACCATGGTCCTTTCTTCCTCTCTTTAATCTTGTTAGCTCAGTTACTACATTTGATTCAAGGTGTGAGTTTGTTGTGTTTTGAAAAAAATATCAAAAAAGGTGTTTAAGTTAAATGTTGCAATAAAAGTTAACTTTATAAAAAAGGTTGATGAAGGTGTGAAAAAGTTGGATGTTTCAAAAAAATTCGGTATACCTCAGAGTTTGCTTGTGACTATACTAAAACATTGAGATCAGATTTTAAAACAAAGTGATGCATATGATTTACAAAGAAAGAAAATTACCCAGTGTACTTATGGTGGTATCGATAACGCGATGATAAAATGGATTACGGTAATGCACAAGGAAAATCTTCCATTGTCGGCGACACTAATTAAAGAAAAAAACCTTGAGACAGTGACTTTCACACAAGTAACATTTATAAAGTGGCAAACTATCATTCAAAATGTCAATTCAGGAGAAAGCGTAAGTATTGATATTGGTAATAGTGAATTTTGGGAGGGAAACGTGTTAAAAATATTTTTAAACGATAATGCACCAAAGGACATATTCAATGCTGATGAAACCAGTCTGTTTTTTAAGTGTTTAGCCAACAAGGCACTGACTTTTAAAGCTAACCCCTGTTTCAGAGGGAAAGCAAGCAAAAAGGAATTATCATATTAAGGGCAGCTAACACGTTAGGAACAGAAAAATCCAAATTGGTTGTGATTGGCAAAAGCAAATATTCACGATGTTTCGGAGGCATTAAGTCTTTAGAAGTTAAGAAGGCATTTAATAAAATGGTGTGGATGACGAGCAAAATTTTTATTGAGTGGCTGCTAAAGCTGGACAAACAGATTTCCAAAGAGGGAAGTAAAATTGCACTTTTCATACAACTCCTCTGCACAGCTCCACAGCATTAATTCTAAACTCAGAATGTGAATGTGTTTTTCTTTCCACCAAATGTAACTTCAATACTGCAACCCTTCAATCAGGGAGTTGTAACAAATTTGAAGTTACACTATAGATAAAGAGAACTTTTAAAAAGATTGTGACTGAAGTAAAGAACAATGAAGCTGTAACCAAAGACATTTAAGAGATTGCGATGCTGAATTAACAAAAGTATGGACAAATGACGTACAAAAAACAGTTTCTATTTGTTTCTCTAAAGCTGGATTCAATTCAATCACATGGGAAGAGAATAATGAGGATAACATGGCATTAAGTGGATTAAAAAAGCAATGATATTTTCTTAGAAGTTCCCGAAATGTAGGTGATGATGTTACTTAGTGCGAAGACGTTGTTTCCGATTTTCCAAACCACAAAGACATACTCCAAAGCATCCAAATGGTTGTAATCAATTTGTTTTAGCTTTAAATTTATAAATTTCTAAGTTTTCATAAATATCTGTCTTTTACTCTTGATTTAGTTTTTTTTAAATGTTTTTATAAAAATTTAGAAATTTATTGTCATTAGCTGAGAACAAATTGTTTAACAGATATATATAAAATCAAAGCATAAGAATGAGTTTGTAAGACCATGGCATTGAGAAAGTTTGACAACCTTCTAAACTATCTCGGTATTGTAAAATTTGGTGTGTGTGTTTTGACATTGAAATCAAGATTTCAGTTTACATTTAAATTAAGAAAGTATCATTTTCATAAATTATTTTTTGTTTTCAGGCATCATCTTCACCATTTTCTAGCTTCACTGGTTTTAAACCACAAACTCCTAACAGTAAGCCATTTTTCAACTTATCAACCTCAAATTCAACTCCAACAACCAATGGAGAAGAAGAAAAAACAAAACCAGTTAGTACTATTAATCTTTCTTCAAAGTTAAACATTCCAAGTAGTTCACAAAATTTTGAAAAAGAAAGTACTGCCAGTGCAGCAGAACAAGAATATGCTGCTAATCTGACTTCACTTAATAAAAAAATAAGTGAATGGATAAAACTTCATGTAGACAAGAATCCGTTGTGTATACTGACTCCAATTTTTAATGATTATGAAAGGTATGGTTAATTTTCTACTAATTAGTCATTTATATTGATTAAATTATAAATATCAATTTCTGTATAATCCAAATTTATAGAAACACTAGGTACATATATTGTAATGTTTTTACATAAAAACCCAAAAGTAATAAATAACAATAATTCAGAATATAATAGAAGTAAATTAAAAATGGATGAAAAAAAAGAAAATGTAAACAATGGAGCCATAACCTAAAAAAATTACTAAACACTTTTAAATGTTTTAAACTTGCCTATAGCAGCACTTACTTTGCTTGTTGAGGACGGCCGTTTCGGGAGATGTGTCCCTTTGTCAACTCAGACCATAACTGATCTCAAGGTTTACGTAGGTTAGGGTGCGGGTGGGATATTTTGGTGGTGTGGGTGTATTTTGTGTGTATTAGGAGTTATGATGTCAAAAAGTGCGTGTGAGTTGTAATGTAATTGTGTATTGAGTATGTGTGTAGGGTGTAGTTCGAAGTGCCTATATATTTCGTATTGCTCGGTTGTGTAGTGTTGGTTATTTCTGTGTTGTTTATGAAGAATTTGTAGGTTAGATGGAGGTTACATTACAACTCACACACACTTTTTGACATCATAACTCCTAATACAGACAAAATACACCCACACCACCAAAATATCCCACCCCCACCCTAACCTACGTAAACGTTGAGATCAGTTACGGTCTGAGTTGACAAAGGGACACATCTCCTGAAACGGCCGTCTTCAACAAACAAAGTAAGTGCTACTATAGGCAAGTTTACAACATTTAAAAGTGTTTAGTGATTACTAGTAGCTCACGCGAAGATGGAATCAACAAATGCTAAAAAAATTATCATTAAATATTAAAACCAAGATGGCGGCTAGTATAATTATGAAACAGCTGATGTTTTCCAAATGTAGAATTGTACAAAATCTAAAAATTAGTGCATAGAGGATAAAACTTAACTGTCCAGGTAAGGACATGAAGATCAAATAATCAGTGGGTTAAATAACAGATGTTTCAACAAAGGAAAAAGTTGTATTCTTTTCTCTAGAAATTTTCAATATTAGAAAAATTCATTGTTAGAGAAGCTTGCATTGGAACTGGAAGCAAAAAACTTAGTTGACCAAAATTTTATTTAAAAGAAGAATTCAAGCATAGAAAAAAAATAGTGGTGAAAGATTTGTTTATATAAATAAATTTAAAAGGTTAGAAATTTGGACAAAAACATTAAACGTCAGATAAGTAATTAAATTTAAGAAAAGATTGTAAATTATTATGTTGTAAATTCACAATTATTAACTTTAGGCCTAGGCGTTTCTTTTATAAAATTTATTACAACATTAATTGCATAAACTAAATTTTAATTTGTCATAACACCCACCAAATAACCTGAAAGAAAGAGTCTTGTGATGTTTAACTAAATTAGGAAATAGAGAAAGTGTATTAGAAAAAAATATTGTAACTAGAATAAGATTTGAAAAAAAACTAAATTAAACAAAAATGAATCGAATTATAAGAAAGTGTTTTATTTATTACTATAAATGGTAAGTAACAAAAAATAAAAGTAATAGGAACCTAAATTTTACTGTTAAGGTTACAATTATTTTGTAATTCTAACTGGCGCCCAGCAATTTATTATTTTCTAAAGATTAGTATTATTAAATTTTGTGTTATTATAAAGAAATATATTTAAATTATCAAAAATATATAAATTTATTATACAAAATATTACAATAAATATATATACATATATATATATATATATTATAACATAATTTTTAAAGAGACACAATACAATATAATTATGTTTTACTATTTAATAAATTGAAATTTTTTATTTAAGACAAATAAAACTTCTCAGGAACAATTCAAAACTTTATTAGAACAATTTTATTTCAACATCTAAACACAAAACAAAAATTTACAACTTAACAAGTTTTAACACAATATACTAAAATTCGATTCTTTAAATTTGAGTTACAAGGTTTTTATACCCTTGGCTAGTTTAAGATCTCTTGATATCTCGGGGTTATAGTATGGGCTATATTTTTTTTTTATTCTTAGGTTAATTAAATAAATTTTGAACAAACAATATTAAATTTTGAAAATGCAAAAAGGCTAAACTATTTGAACTGGATTATTTCTTACTATTCATTAACTACAAGATATCCTAATATACAAATTTAAACTTCTCTATTATCTTAAAAGTCCACTAAAGTTATTTTTATAGCGCTAATAACTTATCAAATATCGAAATTTCAGTTAGCTTACGTAAGATTCCGTTCTCTCCAAATTAAACAATTCACACACTTAAATTCGTTTTATTTATTTCACTTTATATTAACACAGTATGACATTTTGTAATTCACTTCTCCTTAATTTAAGTTGGCCAATCTTCTTAACAAAACGGTATAATTTAGACGAACTCTTTCCAAATAAAATAGAATTTTGACTGCCCAGCAAGGTCTGCTTCCTCTCGTAGCGTCACCCACGCTATCTCCACTCAACTAACGCTTTCGTTTTACTTTTAAAGTTGTTAAAGAAAAGAATATGGCGGCTTCTTCTTCAAAAAACACATGTTGCCTGTAATCTAGTTTGTTTTCTTTTTCTTCACTAGAATCGATTGTCACACTGACCTACATCTGTTTTACAGCTGACATACCAACAAGTTTGTTTAGAATGGCGTTTTAACTTGGTTAAACCTGGTTGAAACTTACTGTTTCAATTTCCTATCGTCAACAAACCTTCCAGTGTTTATTTTATTAATATTATTAGTGTGTGAAGTGTCTTTGTGTTTTACTTTTGAAATAGTTCTGAATTGTGTGTGTTTTGCTTGGTCTTTCATAAACATAACCTTTCAATTTTCTTTTGTTTACAAACGTGTTCACTTTCTCCTTCAAGTAATTACTTAGGCCCTATGTTACTACAGTTTACAAATTTGTTTACACATAACTATTCTTAGATTATCTTATTTTAATTTATGTGTTAGGTTATTTGATATAACAAATTTCCTAATACATTTCCAGTTCAAAAACCTTGTTTACAATTCTATGCTTTTACCTAAATTTAAGTTTCATTTAACCTAACCAATATCTTAATGAATTTCTTTCTAAATTTTGAGTGAGTTATTTCTCATCTATTTTCCAATTCTTAAATAATATTATATAGCCCATTCTATAAATGTTACAATGTCCCCTAATTTAATTTAAATAAAAAAAAATATTACTAATCTCTACATTACACATTCTTTACATTTTACAAGCTTGATTAAATATACATATTTTTTTTTTTTTAATTAAATTTAAATTAACATTTATACTTTAAATTGTCCATTTATACTTAATTCCTACGACACAATTTTATCTTAATTCTTTAACAATCAAATACTGAGCTGAACACTTCAAGCTACATATTACTTAACATATCTTCTAACAACACAATATACTTATAACTAACATTCAATCAACAATTCTTTAACAAATCTAACATATAGTAACAATAAATCATGTTCTGGTATTTACAATTCCTTCCATAATTATATATTTTTTTTTTTATTATTTTTTTTTTTTTTTATTACAATTGGAACCCTTTCAATCATAAGTCTGATTCAATATTTATTTAACATATATTCTCTGATACCGTGTCTTTAAATCCCAGCCTATCCGAGTCATAGTCTGTCTATATTTGGTCAAATTGGTTATAACATTTCTCTTTCCCTTATTTCTGTTTATTCCTGGTTTATTATTTATCTCATATTTATTTTGCTTTTAGCTTCATCTAACTCTCAGTTCTAAGTTAGTATTTTATCTCCCTTTCTAATCTCACATCCAGTTCAATTATTTTCTTATATCATTTCAGTTTATTTTGTATGAAGTTTAACATCTAATATTTTTAAAGGTTGCAATTTCATATCCTCTATTTGATCATATCTATAGTTCCTTCGATTACACTATCCCTATATCGACGAATATAAATTTTGTTTTAATACTTATTTATCAACGCAGATTCTCCCTTACAATACGACGAAGTTTAAATACACAATTACCATATTTTTATTACAACGATGCTTTAATATTTATTATCATAGATTCATATTTCTTTTATAATATATAATATATACGACGAAGTTCCATTATTTATCAACGCAGATTCTCCCTTACAATACGACGAAGTTTAAATATACATAATTTTATCTTTATTCATTATTCGATGAAGTTTCTAATAAATTATCATAGATATAGTTACCATCCCTTAAAACTTATCTCCTGCTAACGTTTTCTTATACACATAATCACCTAGAGTTTATTCATATTGCTTCCTTTACCTATATTTAATATCTCCCTTCCTATTTTATTTTGTCTCGTTTGAGTTTATCTCCCTTGCATCATGGTACTTTTTTAGTTCTGTTGAATGGAACATCCCCTTATTTATATCATGTTTATCATCCCATAGTTCGAATGTCGATTCTCCTAACTTTTTGTGTATTCTATATGGCCCACTATAAATATTAAATAATTTCCCCATTTCTCCCTCTATGCCTTTTGCCTGCCAGTTTTCTTTTACTAACACTAAATCATTTAAATTAAATGTGAAAAGCTTATGATTTCTATTGAAATTTTGTGCCCTAAGTTCTGCCTTTTTTTTCATTCTCCCCCTTGCCAAATCTATTACTAGTTGGGTATTAACGCTTTGTTCGTTCGAATTTTGAATTTTGATATACTTATGCCAAAATCTCTCATCTATTTTTCCTAACTGTAACTGATTAGGTGTGAACCCTGTGGTCTCATGTGGTACTTCATTCAACATCTCATTTATTAAATGTATAAACTTTGCCCATTGTTTATGGTTCCCATGGCAATAGGTGCGAAGACATCTCATTATCTCCCTGTTTACCCTTTCTACTATATTGCTTTGAGGTCGCCTAATTGGTGAAAATATTTGTTTGATTCCTTTACTTTCTAAAAAGGTTGACCATCTTTTACTTGTGAACTGAGTTCCATGGTCTGTTTGTGCCCTTTTTACCTGTCCATATTTTTCTAAATAATCTTCTACACATCTAATAGCTGTAGCAGTATTTGCTTTTTTTATTTTATAAATTTTTATAAATTTAGTAAAAATATCCAAAATAACCAAAATATATTTAAATCCCTCACTTTTATGAAATGGTCCACAAAAGTCAATAGATAGTTGCTCTTTAGGCCCTTCTACCTTGATTCCTTTCATCACCCCATAACAAGTTTGATTTGTGTGTTTCACCCTCTGACAAGTGTCACAGTATTTTAAAAGGTATTTAATCTCCTTATACATCTTTTTCCACGTGAATATTTCATTTATTATACTATAGCACTTCTTGGCCCCTATATGCATATAGTACTCATGGCATGATATCACTAATACATTTATTAACTCTCTGGGTACTATTATTTTCCAACTTGTTTTACAATTTTTATATAGTATGTTATTTTCAATTTTGAATTTCGAATTGTATTCCTGGACATTTTCAATAATATTTCTTAATTCTAAATCACCCCACTGAAGCTCATTAAGTTTTGTCAATTTTGTCACTACTTCCCTACTTATTACTCTTTCCATTAAATTGATACTAAACTTATTTTGATTCTCTATATGTTTTGGCTCTATCTTATCCCATGGGTTACGACTTAATATGTCTGCCACCACGTTCTCCTTCCCTTTACAATACTCAATCTCAAAATCATATTCCTGCATGAGCAATATCCAACGATATAGTCTTGAATTTAATATTCTACAAGTCTTTATGAAAGTCAAAGCCTGGTGGTCAGTTTGTATTATTACTTTTCTCCCCAGTATAACCTGTCTAGCCTTCTGTAGACAAAACAACACAGCCAATAATTCTTTTTCAGTCGTATAATATCGTATCTCACTACCTTTTAGGGTTCGGCTCATAAACATAATTGCCTGTTTCTGTCCAGTCTCTGTTACCTGGTACAGATGCCCCCCAATAGCATATTCGCTTGCATCTGTCTGTAAATAAAACGTTTTTGAATAATCAGGGTGTTTTAGTACGTTGGTATCTATAAATGCTTCCTTTAATTTTCTAAAATTTTGTTCCTCTAAATCTGTCCAATTAAATTTTGTTTCATGTCTCAAAAGTTTCAGGAGTGGCTCTACTAATTTCGAATAGTGGTCTACAAACTTGTTGTAATAATTGGCAAGGCCTATAAACCCTTTTAATTGCTTAACGTTCTTTGGTGTGGGGAATTCCATTACAGCCTTAATTTTGTCCTTATCTATCTCTATTCCCTCAGTTGTCAACCTATAACCTAAAAATGCTATGTTTTCTTTACAAAACTCAGTTTTTGATAATTTAATTTTGATATTATTTTCCCTAAATGTCATAAATAATTTTTTAAAATGGTTTTTATGTTCTTCAAAACTCTGTGACATGCATACAATGTCGTCTACATATACTAAAGTGAATGGTTCTAATTCATTTCCCATTATTCTACCCATAGCTCTTGCTAAAGCTGCTAATGATGTTTTTAGCCCATAAGGTGTCACAATGAAATGATATGTCTTTCCATTATACTGAAAAGCTGTGAATTTTCTGGATTCTGGCTCCAACTCCACCTGCCAAAAACTATTCGTGAGGTCCATAGAACTCAGGTATTTTACCTTTCTTGCCTTATGTAATATTTCATTAATACCCTGGTAACACTCGTAATCTGGTATTATGATTTCGTTCAGTTTCCTTGCGTCCAGGCACAATCTTATTTCTCCATTACTTTTTATGACAGGAATAATAGGGTTAATATAAGGGCTATTACTTTTTCTATAATTTTCATCTCCAACATTTTGTCAATTTCTCTTTGTACCGCTTCTTGATACTTTGTGGGCACAGGATAGTTTCTTTGATAAAATGGTAAATCTGTTCTTACTTTTATCTCATGTCTATATCCTTTACACACTCCAGGCCTATCTGAAAATACATCCTTATATTGCTTTATTATCTCCACCAACTCCAGTTTTTGCCTATCTGTTACACGGTCATCTCCGATACTTCCCATAATATCTCTCTCACTAATTTCCCCTTCTGTTTCATTTTGTTTCTCATAATTTTGGTCCCCCTGTCCTAAATTATCTAAATTTTCCCATTCCTCATTAATTTGATCGAATTCGTTAATTACATTATCTTCCCTTTCTAAATTTTGTACCTCGTTGTTATTAATTCTTTCGTCATCATTTTCACCCTCCGTTTCTTTCATATCTATTTTAATATAGTTTTCCAAATATTTCAATTTTATACTCCAATCCTCACAACTTATATCAGCCTTTGTATTTTTTAATATATCCATCCCTATGATCATTTCTCTTAATAGTCCTGGTATGATGAAACATTGAAATGGGTAATCAATCCCACCTAATCTTCCCATTATCAGAACAATTTTATTAATTTTCTTACTCTTTTTATTTGTTGCTGTCCTAATGTTCATTGCTCTGATTGGCAACGTTTCTACTCTTCCTAGTTTTCCCTTATTTATACTATACCATTTTTCCTGAATACATGTAATATTACTACCTGTATCTATTAAGGCTGTAACCCTAACCTGTTTAAATTCTATCTCTATTTCTGGGCTCAAATATATTTTGTTTTGTTCTAAATTCAAATTTCGCTCCTTCCCCTCACTTTCCAAAAATTCCCTATCTATTAATACGTTGTTAATTATTCCTAACCCCAAATCCGTATTTTCATTAAATTGATTGTTACCCTCATTCTTGTCACAATTAATATTTCCAAGGCTCTTTAGCACTGGCTTTCCCTCTTCAGCATCCCCTGTAGTTTTCCCATGATGCAATAAGGTATCACCAGTGCCCTCTAGTTTTCCGTTTGACTATGTGCACCATCCTCCTTCCTTGTCCCCACACATCTCCTTGTCTCTATCTGATTTACTTCCTTCTGGCTCCTGTCATTGGTTCTGTAATTCCTGTCTCCTCTATTTTCTCGATTATTTTCCTGCCCTGGTCTTGGTTCAACATTCCCCCTCTTATGATTATCTATTCTTCTGTTAAAGAACTGGACATATGGCCGCCCTTCATTCCTATATTCATTCATTCTATACAATTCTCCTGGTCCTGGAAATCTTCTATTTCCCTGCTGTCTCATCCCTTCCTCACCCCTTCTGGGTGGAAATCTATTTCCATTCTGTTCCTCTCTAGGGGTAGGCCTATTCCATGGTCCCCTGTTTCTCTGTCTTATTTCCTTATTTCTCTCCTCTATATCCTCCTCATTCAGCATCCTTTCCATCTCTCGGATCGTTTTTATATTTTGTACTCTTCTTGACAACTGTATCCTTTCATGAAAATGCCGGCTTAATCTCCGGACTATCTCTTCCTCATTTTGCGGTGGTGTCATGTTCTTTAAAACTACGACTCTTTCTATGAAATAATCTGCTCTGGCTCTTCCATTTCCCTCAATATACCTTTCATTTTCTATTCTCTCTTTGATGCCTTCCTGTATTTCTTTGGCCCAGTATCTTTCTATAAACCTATCTTGTAAATCCGCGAAATTTTCCACCTCCTCTCTGATTGATTCCCACCATCTAGCCGCTCCTATTTCCAAAGCTCTATCTATGATTCCTCTCCATTCATTTTCAAATCTTTCCCCTGTCCTACATTCAAATTTTCTTTCCACATACCTATCCAGTCTTTTTAGGAACTCCATAGGGTTACCATTCCTCCCATTAAATTTGGGCATCTCCTCCTGATTCCCGCATGACACTTGTATTACCCTTATTTGCTCACCATTATTTCCATTATCACTCTCGATTTTGTTAATTCTATCTCCTAACCTTCCCTGCTCTCCTAATATTTTCTCCCTATCATCTTCAACTTTCCTAAAACGCTCATCTGTTATCTTTCTTTCTCCTATCACCTTTAATTTCAACTCTCCTAACTCTTCTGTGTTTTTCTTAGTTATATTTTCTATTTTCTCTATCTCTTTTTTATTAATTTCTACCACATCAGCTATTATTTCTTTTGTTTCCTCAAAATTTTTCTTAATCTTCTCCTCTAATTCTCTATCTTTCTCATCTAAGTCTCTTCTCACATCCTCTATTACAGTATTATTCTCTGTCCTCAACTGTCGCCTCATATCCTCTATCATTTTCCTATTTTCCTCCCGTATTTCATCTTTTATTACTTTTAGATCCTCTTTCATCTCTCTTAATTCGTCTCTATTTTCCTCTAATTTTTTGTCTATCTTATCTAATTTTTTCATGTTTACACTCATTTCCATGAGAGTTCTCATCATCTCCCTTAAATCTTCATTCTCATTATTTCCCCGTTTTTTTTGTTGTGTTTGCATAGGTGGTAGTCCCCTAGCCTCATCTACTTGGGTTTCCACCTCACTCTCTTCTATAGGCATATCTGTGCCTTCCATTTCTATTTCTTTCATTTCCAAATTTGTCCCTTTTTCCTGGTCCCCTACAACTACCAGCTCGCCTATAATATTTTCCTCCCTGTTTCCGATCCCCTCCTGAAAACTAACAAATCTCCCCTGAGCAGCCCCTTCTGTTTCTATCGCCCTTTTCCGCCTACTCTTTTCTAATTGTTCCCCTTTTTCTGTTTTTTTAGCTTTTTCTCTCCGCAAATTGTATAATTCCCTCTCATCAGACATATTTTTTCTTTTTTTTTTTAACTGTAAGTAACTTATTATACAAAATTAAACAATTTTTTATATATACTATAAACCTAGCCTTGACTATTCAACTCAGTGTTTAATTTTACAAAATTTTTCTAAATCTATTTCCAGTTCAAATGTTTTTCATATAAAAAGTTCTAAATTAATTTTATTTCAAAATCTCTCTAAATGAATTTTATCGAGCTCCACGTTGTTGCGCCAATTATAAAGTAATTTTTAAAGACGCTATACAACGGGGTTTTACTATTTAATGAATGTTTGAATGATGATATCAAATTTCTATTTAAAACAAAAACACTTACTCAGGAACAATTCATTAACATTTATTATCATTTCATCTCGACATTAAACAATACACACAAAACAAAATTTTACAACTTAACAAGTTTTAACACAATATACTAAAATTCGATTCTTTAAATTTGAGTTACAAGGTTTTTATACCCTTGGCTAGTTTAAGATCTCTTGATATCTCGGGGTTATAGTACGGGCTATATTTTTTTTTTATTCTTAGGTTAATTAAATAAATTTTGAACAAACAATATTAAATTTTGAAAATGCAAAAAGGCTAAACTATTTGAACTGGATTATTTCTTACTATTCATTAACTACAAGATATCCTAATATACAAATTTAAACTTCTCTATTATCTTAAAAGTCCACTAAAGTTATTTTTATAGCGCTAATAACTTATCAAATATCGAAATTTCAGTTAGCTTACGTAAGATTCCGTTCTCTCCAAATTAAACAATTCACACACTTAAATTCGTTTTATTTATTTCACTTTATATTAACACAGTATGACATTTTGTAATTCACTTCTCCTTAATTTAAGTTGGCCAATCTTCTTAACAAAACGGTATAATTTAGACGAACTCTTTCCAAATAAAATAGAATTTTGACTGCCCAGCAAGGTCTGCTTCCTCTCGTAGCTTCACCCACGCTATCTCCACTCAACTAACGCTTTCGTTTTACTTTTAAAGTTGTTAAAGAAAAGAATATGGCGGCTTCTTCTTCAAAAAACACATGTTGCCTGTAATCTAGTTTGTTTTCTTTTTCTTCACTAGAATCGATTGTCACACTGACCTACATCTGTTTTACAGCTGACATACCAACAAGTTTGTTTAGAATGGCGTTTTAACTTGGTTAAACCTGGTTGAAACTTACTGTTTCAATTTCCTATCGTCAACAAACCTTCCAGTGTTTATTTTATTAATATTATTAGTGTGTGAAGTGTCTTTGTGTTTTACTTTTGAAATAGTTCTGAATTGTGTGTGTTTTGCTTGGTCTTTCATAAACATAACCTTTCAATTTTCTTTTGTTTACAAACGTGTTCACTTTCTCCTTCAAGTAATTACTTAGGCCCTATGTTACTACAGTTTACAAATTTGTTTACACATAACTATTCTTAGATTATCTTATTTTAATTTATGTGTTAGGTTATTTGATATAACAAATTTCCTAATACATTTCCAGTTCAAAAACCTTGTTTACAATTCTATGCTTTTCATTTAACCTAACCAATATCTTAATGAATTTCTTTCTAAATTTTGAGTGAGTTATTTCTCATCTATTTTCCAATTCTTAAATAATATTATATAGCCCATTCTATAAATGTTACAATATATATATATATTTGTAGATTATGCAACACTGTTTTCTTGTATACACTTATCACTTTCACTTATGTACTTAAACAAGAATCTTACTTGGTATTTATGCGAGCGCTTTCAGAGACTAGTAAGTGCCTCCATCATCTGGCATCGTATGCCAGATGATGGAGGCACTTACTAGTCTCTGAAAGCGCTCGCATAAATACCAAGTAAGATTCTTGTTTAAGTACATAAGTGAAAGTGATAAATATATATATATATATATATATATATATATATATATATATATATATATATATATATATATATGAAGTTAATATATAAAGTCAGTGCAACGGAAAAACAATGGATAAGTTTTTCCGTTGCACTGACTTTATGAAGTTAATATATTACTATTGTAAGTAATTTTATCCACCATTAAGTGCAATGGTTTTACCTTGTGTGATGAGGCACCTTTCGGTCACTTGACCATTGTCGAATCACTCATGACAATGTCAGTGATTCGACAATGGTCAAGTGACCGAATGGTGCCTCATCACACAAGGTAAAATCATTGCACTTAATGGTGGATAAAATTACTTACAATAGTAATATATTAACTTCATATATATATCACTCAAGGTAAAATCATTGCACTTAATGGTGGATAAAATTACTTAAAATAGTAATATATTAACTTCATAAAGTCAGTGCAACGGAAAAAAATGGATAACGTAAAATATCAAGAATATATATATATAATTTACATACAACCTAAAATAACATTATATTCATGATGGGACAGAGATAGGGTTGATTGTATGTAAGATTGAAGAAGGAAGTATTAAAGAATTTATTGTAAAAATATGTTTGATATTCAATTTGTAAACAAAATATATTTTGATACTAGGTGACATGAAGAGACATGTAGACTTTGGTATTTGCAATCATTTTTGTGCTTTGAAATATAGAAAGGATAATTAAACAATAAAATTGAGAGGAAATATGAGAATTTCAGATATAATTGAGTTGTAAGAACATTAACAATTAAAAAAACATAACCTAGCAATAGAGGGCGCATGCGAATACAATCAATTAATAAAATACTGCTTTCTATCAATAGCCTAATGAGAGATTTAACTCTATAAACAAATAACTGTAGTGTAAGGCTGCGAACATACAGAAAACAACTGGTGATCGCAACAAAACATAAACTAGAGTTGCTATTACAAAAGTTGCTTGTCGGTTTACAAGATTGTTCATATAAAATTGCTAGGTTAGTTGTCAGTTATGTCGTCATCAGAGAAGGATTCCGTCCTTGTGTATATTTTAAGAAGGAAGCTACAAAAACGTTACAACAAAAGACAATTCAGTGTACGCCACTACAATGTTATTAATGCAAGACAAAGCCAATACATTGCTGTGCAGAATCCACGAAATTACCCAGATCAATTTTTTAATTATTATTGTATCATCATTAGCAGTTACAACTACCTTTTAAGTCATGTATTTGAGATCATCAAGAAAAAAATCTATTTGGCGACAACCGATTTCAGCTGGAGAAAGATTAACAATAACACTCAGCTAAGGTTAATTGCTCATTTATGTATTTCTTTTTATGTATAACTGCAAAACTTCAAATAACATTACATTGCAAGGAAATAAAAATTAGTTTTTAAGCAAATAAAATTTTACAGTTGAGTGCCGATTTTGAAATTGTTGGTAATCAATCGTATCGTCTTGAAGTTGTTGGATACACAAATAATGACCAGCACCAGCAATATTTTGTTTTTCTCACATACTATACCAGTATAATAAAAAAACTATTCAAAGAAACAAAAATACAAATAAAAATAATAATTATTTAAATACAATAGCATTCTTGAGAAATGTATACACAACAAATAGCTGGCAACTGAGCAACGAGTTTACAGCATGTCGTGACTTGAACAACTCTAGTTTCTGTGTCACTCGCTAGTCGAATTGCTATCACTTCGCTATGAATATGTGCATTCAACTTCGCATGGTGTGAAAAAGCAACTTCACTTTGCGTTGTCGTCACCAGTTGCCTTCTGTATGTCCGCAGCCTAAGATGAGTTAATTATGTTTATTGCAAGGAACTTATTGTCCATTAAAGTACCCTTCACAAAGAACAGTAAATCTCTGTACATGGAAAGAAAGCCAGACCAAATGGCATATCACATAATAAAATTATAAATAAATTCAACTCACCACCTTAAATACCAAAACATAACTTTTCAATTATATCTGATGTATAAATTATATTATCTTAAGAGGTTATAGAATCAAAATGTGTTGTGAGATTTATGGTATGTAATATAGATTGAAGGGTTACTGTATCTAAATGAAGATGCAGTTGGTTAACATCATGGTTTTAAAAGATTCCATTGTACCTGTATTGAAGCAAAAGAAATTATCTAAAGTCATCACATTAATTGTTGAACTGAAGTAGTTGTTTAAGGGCTTTAGTTCGATTCTTTTTCTTCAGTTCATTCTTGGTTCTCAAGGCGTGCATTCATAAATTTGACCAACCAAATGTTTTAATATTTTAAAGTGGGAAGTCAAATATAAATAAAAATGTATAAACATTACCACAAAATTATTGGAATGGAAAACTTTGTATGATAAATCCTGAATATTCTTAAAAAAAAAACTACTTCATCTTTGGCTAGTTATTTTACCTAGTTTGGTTATAACACCTAAGATTAGTTATAATGTTAAAAGGTGTTGGGTCTAGTGTTTAACTTTTAATGTTTAAAATACCTTTTTTTACAAATATCACGATTTAAAAAAAAATAGTTTTGTAGAAACCTTCTTTCATTTAATACAGATTTCAAATCTCTTCCATTTTGGATCTTCATTTATGCAAAAAAACTATGACAAAATAATATCTGTACTGTTGCATGGTTAACAAAGTTATTTTGCTCATCATATGTACAATATATTAATTTAAAACTGGATATTTAAAGATAAGAAATAATATCAGTAAGAGTAGGTCTTAGTTTAGCAATTGTTTGTGTTAATTCAGCTAGGTTCTTTTATTTAATAATGCTGTAGCTGAAAACAATCTGTTGATTTAACAAGTTTAATTGTTGGTATATAGTTTTGATATAAATATTGTTAATCACAATAAACCAAAAGTTATGTAATTTTTACTTTATTTTTTTCCAATGAAAGTTTTCGAAGAAAATAATATGATAAAACCAACTCTCACATTAAAGTATTACTGTGTTTTACAAAACAAATTTTGTGACATTGTTTTAGGCTTTGTGTTTATTACATGTGTCATAAAAGAATACAAGACTTGATAAAAAAGTTAATTTTTAAATGGACAAATTGTACTATGTTATAGGGAGGTAATTTTTATCACCTATGTTTGCAAGTGATTGGTTAAGGCGTACTTCTATGTAATTGGATATTTGTTTGGAACGGAATGTCTGAAAAACGTGTTACTAATGCGAGCACTTGTCTGAAATTTTGGTTAAAAATTAAGGTTTGTGCAAAGTAACAAAATTTTAAAGAATACCGTTGGAATTGATACTGTTATAACATGTATAATGTATAAATGTTTTCAGATAGGCCAAGAAGATGGTACAAAATTTTTGTACATCAACTAGTGAACTTTAAAAGTTAAAATGATAGTGCTTGTCAAAAAAAGGTTGCAGAAATAATAGGAATCTCATATGTAAAGAAAGGGGTTCTTGTGTAAAGAAAAGGGTTTAACTAATGTTTTGAACAAAAGAGGAACAAAATTTGATATGAAGCTGATTATTTTTCAACAAAACAGCATTATATCTGTCACTAAACAAATGCATTCACTTGGATGTTGCTCACAACCCAAGTATTCAGTGGGGTCAATATACGGTGACAAATTGTTGCTAAGACAATGAAATGAATGCTCTACCAATCCAGTAGAAAAATCCAAAAAACTAACCTCAACTTTGGTTTTCTTAATATTGTGTTTCATGACTACAATGGAATTTTTATTGTCAGGAGTATTAATTACAAATCTTGTGTACAGGGGATGTCTCATAAGTAAGTTACACTACTTTTTAAAATTCGTGTGGTAGGCGGGAAATGTTTATGAGTCGTGGTGAATTTATGTCTGGGTGTAGTGGTAGTGCTTTAAAATTTCTATGCGCATGCATCGAGCAATCAGGTTCCAGACACAGTCTTCTCTAACTCTCCTTAAATAAAAAAGACAACAAATGACGGGTTGGATGAAATTCCATAAAGTCTTTTCACTAGTATTCTATAAATTAGAACAGTGTTGGCTTTAAAATCTGTAGTGTGTCATGGAGGTTTTTGAATAGAATAGGCTGAATAAGAATGAAATACTTTGAAGCCTAGTGAAATAGATTTTGAGAAAATGACAATCTTGTTATTTTACCACCCCTTTTTTGTTATTACTATTTTTAGCACACATGTAAACCTAAACGTTTAATAAATTTCTTTTCCTAAAAAATTTGATGAAACCAAGACTAATAAAATTTTTTTTTTAAATAACTGACTTTTAGTAAATATAGTTATAATTTCTTATTCATGTAAATTAAGTTGTACATAAATTAAATTTTCTGTTTTAGGTTTTTAAAGGAAATCAAAGATAAGAGAAGTTTAGCAAATTTTATAAATGGTAAAACTGAAAACAAAAGTCCTCTGTCACTTTTTAAAAACACACAAAATAGGGAAAGTATTGACGTAGAAACACCGAAAGAGAGGCATAGTAGTGGTGCAGCACTACAATCTTCATTATTTAACGATATTGGTTCATCAGCTTCAACAGGACAATCCGTTCTGTTAAGAAAACCTGATCCTGCAAGTTTAATGGTAAATCCATTCACAACACCAACCAGTACATTAAACAAACCCGCTGAAAATTTTTCTTTTGGTGATAAGGCGTCAGCTCAGCCAAAACTTTTCTCATTCGGAGCAAGGTAAGTTCACTGGGTGTTAAAATACTAACATGAATTCATTTTAATGTTTTTTTAAACTTCTGAGTAAAAATAATTAAATTGATCCATCTGCGTTATATATTTAAATTATATGTATGTAACTCTTTTTAGTAATTAATTTTACTGATCCTTGTAGGAAAGCTGTTGACCAACTGCAGTGAGTGAGAAGTAAACCCTACTGGGGTTATTATTGATACCTTTTACATCCCCTGTGACTTTATATTTACTGTCAAGATTGTCATAAATGTATAAGTGTTATACATAGGCACAGACTGGAGGGGCTTAAAGCCCCCTCCAATCTTAGCTTATAGGAGCTAACCCCCCGAAGAAAATTGGGTGTAAATGGTAAAATAGCAAACAATTTTAATAGTAAAATAGTATTAGAAAAAAAATATCAACTGGGATTATTTAAGTTTCACCCTAATTATTGGAACACTATTATTGTAGCTATGGTATTTTACAAAGAAAGTGTAACATTAAAATTTGTATTTAACTTCCAAGATAGTACAGGTTGAATGTGTATATATTTGAAAATGTTAAAAGTATCTATTTTTAGAGATATCTATTTCTAAAAAACGTAGGAGAAATCAATTTGCAGTTGACCGATTCTTATAGTTAACGAACTCGATTACTCAAATTACAAAAGAACCTACATAAGAAATTTATATTACGTACTAACGTAACATAATATAAGGTGATATATATCTATCAATGATATCTGCAGTTTGTTATTCAATTACTGTAGAACTGCCCACCGATTGGACAGTACTGCTACGATGGTGAAGTATCAAACTATGCTTGCATCAGCCAGAAATAGACTGTCAATAGTTCCCTCGCTATTTGGCTTGACAGTAACATATTTATTTAAATTCAATGCAAGTGGAGAATAATTTTATTACTATTATTCCCATTTATATTAGTTAACATGTTCAGCACAGCTAGCGCACCGGCATACACTGGGTTCCCTTACGAGGCACAGAGAGCGTGCCAGTGCGCTTCCCTTCTGAAAGTCAGCGAGCGCACCGGCATACACTGGGTTCCCTTACGAGGCACAGAGAGCGTGCCAGTGCGCTTCCCTTCTGAAAGTCAGCGAGCGCACCGGCATGCTCTGGGTTCCCTTACGAGGCACAGAGAGCGTGCCAGTGCGCTTCCCTTCTGAAAGTCAGCGAGCGCACCGGCATGCTCTGGGTTCCCTTACGGGGCACAGAGAGCGTGCCAGTGCGCTTCCCTTCTGAAAGTCAGCGAGCGCACCGGCATACACTGGGTTCCCTTACGAGGCACAGAGAGCGTGCCAGTGCGCTTCCCTTCTGAAAGTCAGCGAGCGCACCGGCATACACTGGGTTCCCTTACGAGGCACAGAGAGAGTGCCAGTGCGCTTCCCTTCTGAAAGTCAGCGAGCGCACCGGCATGCTCTGGGTTCCCTTACGAGGCACAGAGAGCGTGCCAGTGCGCTTCCCTTCTGAAAGTCAGCGAGCGCACCGGCATACACTGGGTTCCCTTACGAGGCACAGAGAGCGTGCCAGTGCGCTTCCCTTCTGAAAGTCAGCGAGCGCACCGGCATGCTCTGGGTTCCCTTACGAGGCACAGAGAGTGTGCCAGTGCGCTTCCCTTCTGAAAGACTGCGAGCGCACCGGCATGCTCTGGGTTCCCTTACGAGGCACAGAGAGCGTGCCAGTGCGCTTCCCTTCTGAAAGTCAGCGAGCGCACCGGCATGCTCTGGGTTCCCTTACGAGGCACAGAGAGTGTGCCAGTGCGCTTCCCTTCTGAAAGACAGCGAGCGCACCGGCATGCTCTGGGTTCCCTTACGAGGCACAGAGAGTGTGCCAGTGCGCTTCCCTTCTGAAAGACAGCGAGCGCACCGGCATGCTCTGGGTTCCCTTACGAGGCACAGAGAGCGTGCTAGTGCGCTTCCCTTCTGAAAGACAGCGAGCGCACCGGCATGCTCTGGGTTCCCTTACGAGGCACAGAGAGTGTGCCAGTGCGCTTCCCTTCTGAAAGACAGCGAGCGCACCGGCATGCTCTGGGTTCCCTTACGAGGCACAGAGAGCGTGCCAGTGCGCTTCCCTTCTGAAAGACAGCGAGTGCACCGGCATGCTCACGCCCAGTTTAATTAAAACTTCTCTAGTGTCGTTAAGTGTTTGTATAAAGGTTGATTTTTACGTCAGTGCTTCAGAAGAGTTTGGAACACATCGTGGCTGAGTTGTTTTTAAATCTGACCATCCCAAGTTAACTTTTTGATGCTTCAACTGAAACAATGCTTTAGGGAGTTTTATGGACAGATTTAATTTGGTTTAACATTTATGTTTTGATGTTTTTTACTTTTAACCACTTAACACGGCAAAATATCCGGTAATAACAATGTTCATAAAAATAAACTAAGCTTTCTGAACTAACGCAAGAATAAACAATAACTGTCCTATTAGAGTGAATGAACCTACTTGAGGTGGGAACAGACTACTGTAAATATGAGTCATTGACAAAATGCTTGGATGCCCGAAAACCTAATGTGGCATCATAAAGTTGTAGTAAACAAATATCAGCTAATCTCAACTATAAATAGTCTCAGACGTGACATATGCATTATCTATGTTTGCGTTTACATTATCGAACTCTATCACTTTTTGAAACAGATAACACAAACAGAAACAAAATTCCAAGTTGGGTGGTTATTTTAGTATGTAGTATGTTTTAGTAGCAGGTACTTTAGATTTATATGTAAATTATCTTTTTTTCTGTCTTTTTTATTATTTGTTTTTTATTATGTTTTATTATTTGTCATATGGTATTTTATCATTTGTATTTCTTTTTTTTATTGTGACCCGATAAATAAAACAATATTTTAATGTCTAATACAGTGGGGCACTGTTTTGATGTCCCCAATAAACCTGTATATGGTAGAAATAAAATTGAGATGAAAACAACGGACACGATAATTAGATTCAATGACAAGGTATGCAACCCGCGTAGCATTTCAATGATTCCACTGCAGTCTTAAGTGGAAGTTAACGAAAAAACAGACAGTAGTTTGATGAGATCTCCAATATCGCCGCCGTGCTGAATGTGTTAAAGTGTTATGAAGTAGTGTTTTGTGTCTATGATATTACTGTTCGATCAAGGTGGATAGATTTATTGTGAAAAATCTATGCCTGGAGAACGAAGCAACAGCTGGAACATCTTAGGTTGAAAATTTTCAGTTATCGCTACGTCTTCACCCTCAACACTCACTTCTGCTAACAAGAAGGGTTCTGCGTATAAAGGAAGAACTTTCCAGAAGTTTTGGATTACATCTCTTACATGGATTGAATGGGACACTGCTGTTAGTAAGGAATTCTGTAAGACTTGTTAAGAAGCAGATAGTAAAGGACTACTAAAATTTAGGAAGGAAAAAAGAGGATGGTTTTTATTCTTGCTGATTTCTCAAACTGGAAGAAACCTCTTGAAGATTTAGATAGCGTGAACACTCAGAACCTCACAAATAGAGTATGAAACTAACTTCTTTTCTAGCCAGAATATAGTTGTTCAACGCTGAAATGAAGGTCCTATAGTCATATTTACTTCATTGATGTTACTACCCTCCTAATGATTTTCTGTCTGCGGAAATGAGGAGTTGACCTCAAAAATTTTGGCAATTTCTGAAATTGAGGAAAACTGATATTCCCGATCTAAATGAGTAGATGGTCTGTACAGGTTATAAGAGCATGTCCCGTGATATCCAAAGTAAAATAATTAACTATGGGGCGGCTGACATTAGCGGTAAGTTTAGAGGCCACAGATAAGTGATTTGGAACCTTTTGCAATGTACCTTCACTGTACTGCTCATTCTTTGAAGCCGACAGTCTAAGATAGTCTGCACGAGTTCTGAAGTGAGAGAAATCATGAACCTGGCAAAGGATTTGATCAGCATAATTAAAGCATCTTCAAAAAGTTTCCATATTTTTCAAACCATAAATGTAAAAGAAAACACTGCTTTAAAAAGTACATAGCTCCAATTTGTCCTATGCAATGGACAATGAGATCATCAAGCATTCGGCAAATAATAAAACATTATAAAAGCCTCCTGTTATTTTTAGACAAATTTTCCTGTTGAGCTTCAAAGTTTGCTGGTTGTCTAGAAAATATGCAACCTTTCAAAAGATTTTTTATCACCTAATAGATTCTGTGGAGGAAGTAAACACAAAAATACAGTGATCTAGTATCGGTGCTACAGTTGTTGAATCAAAGTTACAGTGTGCTTAAAATCCTTGCAGTGTTGGATTCGATATATTCTGGATGGAATGTCTAAACAAAATACCTGATCTTGTTGAAGAGCCAAAAGTGGTCTAGGGCCAGGGTTTCCAAGTCACATGATCCATTGTTTGGCAATTGGCTGATACATTTGGTGGTGGCTGATACAATGTAGTGGCCAATGATGACCTTGATGTAACGATCTTGAAGTTCCTCTTCACTTGGGTGCATTGTCTATCAGTAATACAGCTTTTCTTGGAAGATTGTTTCTTTTTTAGTATCTGTGGAAATAATTTCCTTAAAAAATAAATCTTTGGAAATATTTTTTAAACTGCTTTGAATGCTCATGGAGGTTTTGATTTCCCGATCATTAGGAGATCTATTTTATGGTTTGCTGCCAGAATTGTTACCCTTTCTTTGCTACATTTATAGCCAAGGGCTGATTTTTCTGTTTGGGCTGCAAGGCTCTTATTAGGCAATGACTTAAAGTTAAGTAAGCCCTGTCACATCACAGTTGAAAATTTCATCACCAGTTACCCTTTCTTTGCTACATTTATAGCCAAGGGCTGATTTTTCTGTTTGGGCTGCAAGGCTCTTATTAGGCAACGGCTTAAAGTAAAGCCCTGTCTCATCACAGTTGAAAATTTCATCACCAGTTACCCTTTCTTTGCTACATTTATAGCCAAGGGCTGATTTTTCTGTTTGGGCTGCAAGGCTCTTATTAGGCAACGGCTTAAAGTAAAGCCCTGTCACATCACAGTTGAAAATTTCATCACCAGTTACCCTTTCTTTGCTACATTTATAGCCAAGGGCTGATTTTTCTGTTTGGGCTGCAAGGCTCTTATTAGGCAACGGCTTAAAGTAAAGTCTCATCACAGTTGAAAATTTCATCACCAGTTACGCTTTCTTTTTTAAATAAAGAGTTGGAATCTCTTATGAAATTCAATAATTTCTTCAAAGTTAGATGATATATATTTGGCAAAATCCACAATGTTTTTCACTTGTGAAACCATAACACCCTTGCTATGAGTTCTGCATCACCTTCATTCCGAAAATGCAAAGCTTATCTTGCAGGAAATATGAACACCTTTGTCTCTGAACTGGATAAACCATAAATACAAATCCTCACTTTCTTGTTGGTAATCACAATTTTTTTTCTCTCCATTTATGCTCTTTCAGATACTCTTGAAGAACATAATTTTCCTATTTCCAATCTTCTACTGTTGACCATCCCACACCTTAGTGAACATCAACCTTCTGCATTATCTTTCCTTTATCGAATCTTTCTATTGCCTCAAGTTTTTGTTGGCTTGATACAACAACCTCCTTTCTTTTCATTGTCATAATAGTATAATAATAAATCTATCAATAAAAACAATAATAAAACAACAACACAACAATAATGGACTCAAAACAAAAAAGTAACACCCACTCACTAGAAACAGTAACACCTTGCGACAAAAGCTAGGAAGTGTGGCGTGACAGCTGAGATATAGTCTACTCTTAGTGATGACTAGAACTAGTCGCTTCCTAACAAGCAGATCATTTGTCTTTATTTTTAAAATTTTTTATGGCTGTCAGATAGGCGAGACTCTACTGTATATACAATTACGTCAATGATTGAGACATTTGTCATACTTGTAATAAACTTTTCCAATACCCTCTTCATAAAATGTTTACCGTAATGTATTTAAATTATATTGATGTTTTCTTCTAACTCCTTGTTATTTTGGAAGCACTGTTCTTCTAACCACTTTTGCAGTTTAAGTTGGAAGTTACCCAGTGCTTGCTCGAGAATGCGTAGCAGGTGATCGACAATACTCAGTGAGCTGTTAGATTGCATAAGCCCTATGAGAAAGGATGGTTATAAATGAAAACTTTTTTAGAATCAAGTATTCTTCTTCCTTTTCCAAACAGTGATTAGTTAACTAAAGTGCTATTCATCTTTTTCCCTACGAGGTCTGTCTACTGAGTTGAAGGTGTCAGTCTGTGTGAAGCCCTCCTTACAATGCTTAAGCGACCCAACAGCTCTTAGAGTAATAAGACGTGGATATTTTCAATAACTATCCTTACAGTCCTGCACTAAGACCTAAGTGTTATTCACAAATTGCTTGATCTGCTCCTAAACTAACGAGTCGCTTTAAGTAAAAACCATGAGTGATTTAAATTCAACGACAGCAATACTATATGAAATGGGATTTGAAAACTTGTCCTGGTATGAGGAATAATGCCTCAATTATCAAGATGATTCTAAAAAAGTAAAAATTAAACATACATTTTAATAATTGTTTTAATATTAATTTTCTATTTTATTTAAAGCCTGTCAAAGATTTAAAGAAAATAATCCAAATACTTTCTGTTATTCCCATTATATAGCCCGTTATTCTGTCACGTTTCTTTCTAGAAGTTTTTATAAAAAAATGCTTCTAATTATATTAAGCAAATATAATTTTTATACCATATAACAAAATATAAACTAGTTGGATATAAATAATCTGAATGACGATGTGATTTTTAACAAATTAGCTAAATTTATAGAATGTCAACAAAATATTTGGCTCATTATGAGTACAGCTAAGTAGTTTTTTAAACTGAGAATGACAGTTTATTTTCTACTAACTGTGAATGTGCTTCTATTTAAATAATGTTAGAAAAATATTAGATGACTCATAAATTATTACCTATATTAATGTTAATAATAAATCAGACATGAACTCACAATAAATACTTAATATATTCAATAACATTATAATTTGTAAACTGTAATAATATTCACTAAGGGTGATGACATTGTTATTGAAAAGTATTTGAATAAATTAAGCATTTATTGTGAATGTGTGCAATTTATTTATAGTTAATATTAATTATAGAAACAAACAGCTTATTAACTGTGTTAATATTAATTGTTAAACTTATTATTTAATGAATGTTTTGTCTTAATGTTATCCAGTTCACAGCCATTTACTTTTGCCAATGTGAAAGCTCCTCCACAATCTAATGACACAGGAGATCAAGATGAAGAATCTGAGGAACCTCCAAAACCTGACTTTAAACCAGTTCAAGAAGAAGATGCTATATTTTCCAAAAGGTAAAACCCAATGGCATTTTTATGTTTTAAAATTTTTCAGATTTTAAAAATTAAAACAATAAAAGTATTACTTATTAAAATCAAGTATTGGTATTAGTTCTTACTTGTTTGCTGAAATGAGGGATCTTAATTAAAACTGAATGGCCATCTGAATCTTGTGCTTTTTGTGGTAATACACCATATTTTAGACTGTTTATAATTGAACAATGCTGTAAAATGGGTTTTCTTCACCTTGATTAATTTCACTGTTTTGATTTCTATTCTATTTCAAACATATTATTTTTCATTTTAATATCTATTTATACACAATATCAAGGCACAGTGGTACAATATATTACAATGAAAATATTAAAAAGAACCCCAATACCACAAAAATAACAAATAAAACAATCTTAAGTAACTTATTTTATTTGTTATTATTTCTGTGGTATTGGGGTTCTTTCCAATCAATATTTTCATTGTAATCTATTTTTAGTTTAATAATTTTGAATAATTGAAATGGATTTTCTTCATTTTATTACAATTTCCAAGACTCAGCATTAAAGAAAACATACATACAGTTTCATTAGTCTCTTTCTTGGGCCTTTTTCAAACTTTGACAGAAAATATTTATTTTTCAATAATCTCTTATCCCTATAAATGGTTTATAGAGCATTTCAATTGGAGTCAAGTAGGGTAAAGGGAATATTAGTTAGAAAGCAAAATTACCATCTTATTTTACTGATGCTGACCTTCCTGTACAAGCAATGTGTAGAAACTATCACTAATGTTTGGTTACACGTTTTAACTAAAACAAGTACTGTACAAAGTGTAGTCTTTCTTGAGTAACTATTGCACAAAGTTGTTACTTTTGGAGAGGTACGTCCAGCGTGCTTGATGACTCTTCGAATACTTGTTCTACAACTATCAACATTAATAATAACTCAATTTTGCTCTTTGTTTTAAATATAAAAAATATTGTATTTCATTATACTGGTTGCTTGTTTGGTAAAAAACTAACACCAAAATTGTATTTGGCTCACTATAAATGTCTGTTGAATGTCACACTTCTTTGAAACAGTTAAATGACCTTGAGTTAAAGTGACAAAACCTGTAAAAGAGGCCAAATCTGTGTTCCTGTTGCAGCATCAACCACAAAAGTGAAAGAATTTGTTAACATTTAAATTTCTTCTAACTGCTATTATATAATTTTAAAAATTTGTGTTTTGTAGAGATAAAAAATATATTCCATAAACAAAAAGATGAAGTGTTACCAACCCTAATAATATATTTACATTAGTCATAAACAAAATCTCTTCAGATGATGTGGTCAAAAAGTGTATCTCTATTGAATTCAGTTTGTTCATTAGTATGCTCTTATTTTGTTATCATGTATGTTTTGTAAATTTCATAAAAAGTTCTTATGTAGGCTAACGAAATAAACTTTAACACCTTAGATACTTGGGGTGTTTGCTAGAATGAACATTGGGAATAAAAAGAAATACAACAAAAGGGAAATCTGTGTGGTAGGAGTCGTGATGAAATTTTGTTCTGGTAAAAGTTTTATTAGTATCACTTGTTTTGTGCATGAATCAGAAAAGATAAACCGTCAAAAGGCAGAAAGACATTATGCAAAGGTTAAGCACAACAAGGGCCAGATAATCAGTGTCTTGAGTTTGTGCTTATCAAGACACTAAGATTATATAAAACATACATACATTAGAATAATTTTGTACTATGTTTTAATAACATGTGAAACATTTATTTAGGATGTTTTTGACAATGTTTGATCATATTTATATTTTTTGTACAATTAAATTAATGCATTTTATATAATCTTAGTGCCTTGGTAAGGGCTGTGTGAAAAAGTTATTTTCTCATATCGTGATCGAAATGACAAAATAAATTATTAAAAGCATCAATTGTCTTGTGCAATTCATTAGTATTTCTACCATTATAACAGGAAATAGGCCTTACAAAATTGTTTTAATTTAAAAAATACATTGAGGGCATTCAGAGGGACTGGGGAACAGAAATGAGTGCTTCATTTGAAGAACATAGTTAATAAAAGTTTATTGTAATCTACTTAATATAAAATCTTTATTAATTGTTGACAAAATTGCTGAATAAAAATTTTATTTAGCAGATTCAGTTGAAGTAGGTTCTTTAAAAGGGATAAAAGCGCCTAAAAGAGTTTTCATTAAAAAAATTGGAATACAAATATATCATTATTATAGTATTGATCTAATGAAATTAATAATTGATAAAATAATTCAACAATAACATTTTATCTTTATGCACAGTAAAAAACTGTAACATAACCTAACATGTAATATTTAACTAGAGAATAGATAAGACTTAATGTAAATATGATTTATAACAGCTGGTGAGTTTTTGTGTTTTAAGCAAAAAGGAAATAGGCTATGATCACATAAATTCTGTTATCAGGTAATGATTTAGAACTGAAAATGAGCCAGTTATGTTTAAACTTGATACACACATTCAACTTGATTAGACATTGGTTTTTAAAACGTTTTTAGAGTAATGATGTCAAATGATTATGAAAATTATAATGTAATTAGATATTTATTTATACATGTGTTATATGTAATTTAAAATTATTGTAAATTGTGTACTTTTTGACATATGGAGTTTGTTATTTTTATTTAATTGTATCCATTCAATTACAACATAGAATATACAAACATTCCAACACTTAATTACATTACAACTCCCATGTACTCTTTCACATTTTTACCTCAAAACGCCTTAAAATCACTTACAATAATTTCCCCATCCTATCCTGAAATAACCGCAATGTCATTTACGGCCTAAGTTAATAATGGAACCTATCCCCTGAAATGGATACGCTTATTTAGACAAAAAATGAATACTTTTATAGCAAAGTATTTACATATTATTTTACGTTAAAGTGAATAAACTAGTAGTTATAGTTGCAGATTGAAACATAAAATGTAATCAAGTCAATTTAATAATGTTGTGGAAATAGATTTATGCACTTTATAACCACTGAAGAGGTTTACTTACATATTTATGCCATCACTTGAAAATATCTTAAAAAAGACCTTACTATTGGAAAGTAGAAAAATATTATACTTGCAATTTAAAGTATATTTACTATTTTGTTTCAGATGTAAGGTTTTTGTAAAGAAAGATTCAAGCTACGCAGATCGTGGTGTAGGAACCTTATACATTAAAAAAGTGGGCGAGGCTAAATACCAGTTAATAGTACGTGCTGATACAGTTCTTGGAAATATTTTGGTTAATGTACTGTTAGGTAGTAGCATTCCTATGAAACGAATGGGAAAGAATAATGTAATGCTTGTCTGTGTACCTACACCAGATACAAAACCACCACCAACAACTGTACTTTTACGAGTTAAAACTTCAGAAGAAGCAGATGCACTTTTACAAACATTAGAACAATATAAAAATTAAATGAATTTCCCATTAAATTGTTTATGTAATAATGATTTTGAAATAAATCGAGATAAGTATTTGTTTTCAAGTACTTTTAAACTAAAAGAACTTTAAATTGTTTTCCATGTTCCCCAACAATAGAAATTATTTAAACTCATCAACATCTGGTTCTCACTGTAGGTGAGCTAGTCGAACGGAACAAAATTATTCTTACTGGAAATTTCTACAATGGTGTAAGCGGCAATTCCAGGAAGAGGTTTTGCAATTTGACGAAAACAGCTTGTTTTAATTGTTAGGCAACATGTCAACTGTCTAGCGTGGCATCACTCAAGACAGCAGTTGTCTATATTACTTACCGAATAAACAGTTTCTTTATTGTATTATAAAAATAATTTAAAGATACGTGATATTGAATGTAAATAAATTGGCATATTGTTTTGTTTGAAAATTATAATTCATAAAGAAAAGATAACACATAAACTTCATTATCTACTCATATATTTGGACAACACAAGTTATATTATTTAGTTATAACTATGTACTTTTTTATAAAAAATGGTAAACATTGAAATTCCTGTTTTGTGTTGTTGAAATATAAAGGAGTACAAATTTAAATATTTGTGTCTTGAGTACTACGTTTTGTGTTCTTTTGTAAGACATTTATAAATAATCATTTTTACAAATATTAAGTTGGAGTTTGCTGTAGTAAAATTGATATTGCACCAGAAGACAAATGTTGATCTTTGTGAATGATCTCAATATAAAGCCAACTCTGTAACAAGGTACAGGAGTAATATGAAATTTATGAGGAATATTGAATTTAGATAGTAGTGTTATTCCCCATTGCATTTTTGTGTGCTACATATTAATACTTTAAAAAATAATGCTTTATTGTTTTTAACCTCGTTATCAAAATAGCTATCTTTTACATGTATTTATCTCTGTGGTAAAATAATAATGATATTAACCTCGTTTATTTTCCCCTACATCTGTTGTAAAAAAATGATTTTGAAGTAAATATGAAAAATTTACTTTGATATATAATGTAAGCCTTTAAACTAATTTTACTTTCTAATTTTTTTAAACCTTTTATTTTTAAAATATAAACCAATAAAAATTCCAACCGATTAAGATAACTTACCCAAAAAAATTACAATTTTGGAGGGATTTGGTTAGAAAGTATCAACTAAAAAACAAAACATGTGTTACAAAAAATAGAAACAGCTTTAAGCAATAAAAACAATTTTATTATGTGTTCACAAAAAAAACTTCTCTAAAAAATTAGACAAATCGTTTACTTCTAAGACACAATATTAATACAAAATCTGTTGAATTATTTTTAATAACTAATAGAAAATCAGAAAAAGTTTTTACTTAATAATTTGGAATTTATATTTCTTCCATATGTTACTAGTCAACCTTAAAATATTTGCAGTATCAGGATTTTAACCCATTGCGGACATTGTTGGGCATGTTTAGTTTGCGTGACCCTTGTGAATGTGTTATTATCTCCATGCTTCAGGTAAGGATGTAGACAGTTTAGTGGGACTGTGTCCAAGTAGTTTTTATAATGTAATTAGTGTAAATATGTTTTTGAAATTATTTCAGTGTTTTTACAATTGTAAAGTGAAAAATTAGTTGTGTGGGTATAAGGAGGGGGCCTACAATGAACTGCTTAGAATCAAACCATAAGTATAATATAATTTTTAATTAACTTATCTATTTTTCATGTTATTACAGTATAGTCTCGCTTATCCAACCTTCGATTATCTGACACCGTTTGTTTTATGGAGTGTTTCTAAAGAGTAGGTGTTACTCTAGTGTTTTGAGTCATTGTTATTGTTTCTATTCATAGATTCATTGATTATTACGTTATTCTGGCAAAGAAAAGAAAGGTCGTAGAATCAATGCAATAAAATCACTTGATAAAGGAGAGGTCAATGCAGAAGGTTGCTGATGACTATGGTGTTGGAACACTATCAGTAGGAGATTGGAATAAGACTATTGGAAATAGAAAAATGGTGTTCTTTAAGAGTGTGAAGGTGATGCAAAGTTCACAGCAAGTGTTGAGTGGCTTGACAGGGGGAAAACATAACGGAGTCTGCCAGTTAGATATTTGTGAATAGGAACTGTCATCTAACTTTGAAGAAATGATTGAATTTGTATAAAATATTGCAACTCTTTATTAAAAAAGAAAGCTTAATTGGAGATCAAATTTTCAACTGTGTGGAGACAGTGCGTAACTTTAAGTTGTTGCCTATATCCCGTCTCGGATAAGCTGAGGCAAGCCAGGTAGCTGGGGATTAGGAACTATTTGGCTGATGAATAGGTGGGAACGCCCCGGCCAGTAGATCCCATAAGTGACCCATTGCCAGTTATTCCACTTATAAACCTTAATCTAATAAATACGCATTATATGTGAAAAATGTTGATACTGTTTTCTTAATTATTATTAAACAAACAATTGTGCGTTTGTCTTGTATAAATGGGTTAACTTTAAGAGTGATTACGGGCTATGCTTCGGTAATTGAAATTTGTAATAAGCCTCAGTTATAACACTTCAAGGCGACCGAAAACGGCAAACATCTGCGAAACAGAGGAAGATCAGAACAGGTTTTACATCTTCATAACGCACATAGATTCAGAATTTTTAATATTTACTGTTAGAGTCAAACCTTAGCAAACTGTTTAATATACTCTACGTTCCCAACTTAATTTGTAAAACTTTCTTGGTTACACCCGATTTTTTAACTTTTCCCTATTATCCGACATTTTTATTTACCTGACGTCATAGTGGCCCGTTTACGACGGATAATCAAGACTTTACTATATTTTAAAAATTTCAATTCATAATTATTTTTTTACTAATAATGATTAGAAATCATCACTTAATATTTATCCTCTAATTACTAAATTATTATTAAGTAATAATTAATTAATACTTTAATAAAACTATTACTTATAATAACAATTATAAAATTATTTAAGTTGGTATTCAACACAATCCAGGTGCTGTGACCACTCAATTCAAAATTAATTTGTAGCATCTGGGTCACTCGGAACACAAATCATTTAATCCGCAATGGGTAAGGAACAGTATGTTACCTTTAATCAAATATTTATAATCCAAATCATAAAAGTTGTTTGTTTCAGCTATACATTAATTTCCCTTAACCCTTAGCAAAAGTAAACATAAACATTGTTATTACAGATCCATCATACAAAGTATTGCCATTGCTTTGAAAGTTTGGACTAATTAAGATTCTCAGCTTTATCCAGACCTTATTGCTATCCTAACATCATATTGTTGTTTAATACGACTACTTATGAATTATGCTTCATTTGGGCTCTTGCTTCAAAGACTTCCTAGGCGAGATTAAAAAAGAACTGCGTAAATTACATGGTGCAGTATCTTCAACCAACAAGAGTGGCCTAGGAAGCCTTGAGAATAGAATGAAGTATAACGAAAAAAAGTTCACTAACAAGGCAAGACGTCTTGCTCCTGAACACATCGTAAGTGGAACATTTTACAATTCCAACAGTAACACACCAAGATGTGTTCTTTGTACAATTCAACTAAGCAACTATAGAAGTTCTTGGCCTTCAGTACAAGTTTCACATCTACTAGAAGCCAATATTCACTTCCATGGTTCCTGTGAACGTAAAATTATGATGAACCTCCTAGAACCATACAGTAAGGATTCGACTGACATTAAAACAAAAGGGCTAAGGCTCATTGGACAGTAACCGAGAGAGAACTTTATGCGCCCATATACAGATGATTTTTTTGATGATACGATACAATAACTAATGGAAGTTCCGGAGAGCTCTTGGTTACTCCAATATATATAGAATAGCGACAAAACGTTGGTGCCAGAGCTGTAGCCTTTAACTTCAATTGTGAACTTTTGGAGGTGGCAGAGCAGAGTCTTGTTTTATGTAATTTCAAGTAATCCTGAAAGATGGCTCTTCGTTCATTGATGGAATTCACTCATGACTTAAGGAAATTCATGGGCTGCCTTCTCTAATGGCTGCCAGCAAATGTCAACTTTAACTGGCAATGAGGCTGCATATAAAATGGTAAAGGAGGCTATACTATCTGGTACAAACATCGTAGCTGAATTCAATCCTAATGAATTAACAGCTCTGTAACATCAATAAAAATATACTTGTAAAAAAAAAAAACTAACCCACACAGGAAAAAATTATAATAAATAAATAAGATAAGAAAACCTACTGAAACTATCATACCTGCCCAGATGCTGAAAAATACCAGCACAAATTAACTGTCAGCCATCCTTCCTGATTTATTCAGGATTGGAGCTTTTTATTGGGAATTGAATGTTCATGGTGACTAGATAGTAAAGGTGGATAATTATCCACACCAATATCATTATATCTGAAGATCCGTCATGGACACAACATTTATCATATTTAAATTACAAATAATAAACACGTAAAAGTCCAAAATGAAGTTCTTGTGTTTAATAGTTGTACAAGGTCAAATAGACCTGTTTGTTTAGTTGTATATCGAGACGGGCTCTTTGTAAGTATAAGTCAGAAATGGAGGTGTTTTGATGGCCTTGAGATTATGCAGTGTCAGCAGGGAGGAATATGGAAACAAAGCTATTGTCAGCTACTCGTATTTTATTTTGCACTTTTATATGTTATTTATAAATATCAATATTTGTTATTTTTAGTCGTGATGAGGGCCAAGGGCTGTTAACGTATGGCTAAAACAGAGACTCTTGGGATTTTATTGAAGTTTGTCTTGTACTTGTGCCTGCCACTACAAATTACTACTGCAAAATGATAGAGTTGACTAATGTAATTTAAAATATTTGATAAATATAACAAGATTAAACAAATATCCTTTTTAAGGCTGATGATTATATTTAACAAATTACAATGCATTAGTCATACTTTTAAAAAATTGTTATGCTCTGGACATTTTACATAAATATAAAAATATCACTAGTTTTATAAATAAACATTAAATTTTTCATGCTTTTTATGAGCGAACATGTTTTTTTGCAGTAATCATATCAATTATCTACTTAATTAGTTCTGATTGATAGAGGCACTAAAAACGCATCAATAGCAAAAACTTATATGATGATGCAAAGGAAAAGAAAATTGAATGTACTCACTCAATTTACCAAAATATATTTTTTCAATCTGGCCTTTTCTAGTCTTAGCACATAACTTTTATTTCAATTTTAAAACATAACAGCAACACTTTCATACGATATTTGTTTACATCTGATGGTTTTTAAACAAGAGACTATAAAACCTAGAATGTTTTAAGAAATCTTCATTTGGGTGTAAAAGATTCATATGACTTACAATTCACCATATTTTCAACACATCCCTCACACATTAATCCAATGATAACCCAGATTTTTTTTATATCCCAAAACATACTGAATCTTATAACTATTTCTGAAAAAAATGTCTATAAATAAACAGTGACTCCTGTTTCACTTTTGTTATATATCTGTGTAGAACTATTGAAAACACAGTAAACAAAGTTTAACCCCTTATAAACTAGCTGCTAATTGTAACCGTGAAATAATTTATTACATTTCTCTTAAACATTGTTTGTCATGTCTTGGAATTTTAGTTTCACCAAATGTGAGTATAAAGGAATTTACTGAACATCTGAATTAATTTTTAACTGAAGGCTAAACGTAATTTAAATAGTAGTGGTATGCGACTTCTATGTATACAGTGATAACATTAGCCAGATGTAAATATTCGACAAACCTTTTACTGTAAGGTTTTGATCTTTCTGGACTGAGGTAAGAGCATAAAGCACTAATTGGATATTTTTGGTGAAATTTTATGGAATTAGTTGCAAATGTTTGTAAAATCATTCCAGTGAAGAAGACCATAGAAAGTGAAAATCATAAAGAATGAATCTTTTCACAAACGGATATGTAAATGCATTAGAAAATATAGTCCAGGATCTTACAACCTTTCTACAAGCCATTCATTTTAAAATAAATAAGCAACATCAGTAACAGAAGCAAATCCATGTTGATTTTCCCAACACGGTTTCACTTAAAAGTATACTATTAAAATTGGACCATTAGGCAAGATATTAACAAAATATTACCTAAACAGCAACATGGCAGTATACTTCCATTATTCGTTCCTTTACAATTCATAGGTTTCAAGTTTTGATATAATAAAATGAAATATCTGAATGCCACAACAAACACTGTATACCACATGGCTAAATAAACTATTCCATTGATACTGGAGTTTCTGGAAGACAAGTTATTATTAACTACCATAAAAGTATTTTAGTTTCATAAGAAAAAAAAAATACCGAACAATATTTTCTAACATTCATCTAAGTGAGTCTACTCCTTAAGAAATCTACAACACCTCCATTTCTTAATTACTAAAGAGATTCATGTTCCTACGCAACTCACACTCTCGCATCAGGTGTTTACAATCTATATAAGCTTCTGCCTTAATGCAGTAAAAAAGAATTAAGTTACAGAGAAAATGCTATTATAAAGAAACTCTTACATGAAACAGGTATATTGGGTACGTTTATATTCTGCCTTCCCTAGGTTTGTCATAACTTATATTTAGTTGATGTGTTTTTCCAACATGTAACAACTATAACCTCAATTGGTGAATTTTATTCTTGCTTTTGTGAGTACATAAATAATTTTAGTTGGCAGATGTTATCTAAAACATGAACACCTCAGGAAAGGCAATAATAAATGTATATCAATATATATTAATATATACATTAAATGCTGAGGCTTAAAATATTAAAAACAATAAAACAATTCTTATCTACATTGTTATGCAAAATTGTAAATATTTAATGTTATGATTAACAGAAATTATGCAAATTAATATGGGTTAAGACTTTTAAACAAAAATGTGTTAAAATTTTTTAATTTATAAAGTTTATTTTATTATTTATAAAATTAGAATATTTTTGTACTTCACAAAACATTGCACACAAAATTCTTATACTATAACAATAAATATAAAGTGAAAACAAGTAATTGCTATACATTTTCATAAAGACCTGCCTCTTAGATCAGGTAAAATAATTGGGAGAATTATTTTTCAACTTGTAAAAAACATTACATAAAGAAAGAAGTGAAAAATATTAACTTACTATGCTAAAACATTTTTATTTACAAAGCCTAACCTATTACTCCTTAAACTTCTGCTGACGAATAGTAGCAGGTAATCTTTGCCAATATATGGTTTCGAAATGCATTAGCGTAGAAAGGTAATAGTTTTTACTTAGTTCTTTAAATAATTTCTTATGCTTTAGTCAAACCAAGATAATTACATCGACCAACTTCAAAAAAACAATATAAATGACTAAATGTTCTTATTCATGTATAAGAACATTTTATGATTTAGCTTGGCAATTCAGTTTTAGAAGACACCTAATTTAAGACATTTCAAATAGTTTAAAGTTGTCCCTGTAGACACAATTACAACAAAACAAATTTATAATTATTTTATTTGTTGGTTTATTATATTAATAATTTTTAATTTATTTAAAATATATAGTTTAAAACTATTGAAATATGCTGATAAAATATATTGATTGCTTTCTAAAACTTAACAAATCGATCAATCGTGTTTCTGTTTAAGTATAATCAATCAATTAAGATATACTGTGATTATTATTACTCCTACATTAAATAGAATAAAATAGTTGCATAATAAAATGTAGAGACAATAATTAATGCAACAATCCTACAATACCAGTTTTTTCTGATGTATAGATTTCCATTTTAGAAAAAGTATATTTTAAACCGGTTCTACAGTTTTTGAATGATTTTGTGTTGATTGTGGAAGTTTTTGAATGTTGTGTTAAATAAACAAATAGTGATTCTGAAATTAGTGTACTAGTGTAAAGTTTTGCTTTTAAATTAATTAATGACTTGTCGTTTCATTTTTAGATAGTTTTAATAAAAAATAATAGAAATTTCAGCATGTAGGCAGAAGAAAGGAATAATAATCAATAAATAATAGTTCACAAAGTATGATTATTAGTTTGGCAAGATAAATACGTTTAATAAAATTATGAAACTGACATATTTTCTGAACAATGTACTTAGTGGTTTGGTTTCAAATTTGTGTTTCCAAAATTATTAAAGAAAACTATGCAAATAAAAAAATTCGTCTTGCTAATTCATAAAATACAGTTGGCACTTTGAGATTTAAAATATTAGGTGTAAGAATTCTTAACTAGATTTATGTTAAAATGCGTGTTAGGAAAAATTAGGATTTTTGAAGCAACATTTCTTAAAGCTTGGTTTTCATTAAATAAAGTAACTAGTTTTGTCTCTCCATAATAAAATCACCTATAACATAATTATTTCAATAATCAATATAGTCTCAAAGGAAAAAAATAAAAATATGATTCTGCAAAACAGTAACATTAAAAAAAAAATGAATTTTGTATAAAAACTAGATTTGCATTAATAGTAATATAAATATATACAATAATTTAATAGTGGTATTACACAAAGACTTACAATGAGCATAGAAATAAATACAGATTGTTTCAAACTTAAAATAACTATATGCACATTTGAGCATTTATAGGTAAACTAGAAGTGTGAAGAATGTAAACTTTTTTATACAATTGTAAAAAATCAACTCAAGGATTAAAAGTAAAAGATTTTCAATATTTAAAATTGTATAACCAGGTATTAACCATAGATAACAGTTACAAACTTTACATTTTATCCACCAGCTAAAAGAATGATAAGTAAATTCAAATCCTTCTTTTGTTGTATGTAAAAATATAGGTATTAACTAAAAACTTGATTAGTCGTCACCGTCAGGACCGCGGCCGTAACGGTTGAGTGAATAATAGAAACACTATTAATCCTCCTAAATCAATTAAATTATAGGCAGACATCACTCTCATAGCAATATAATATATTTAGGAGCGAAAAGAAATTAAGCACGATTGTAATAGCAAATAAAATTATTTATTACATGATAAAACATCCGCACAGTAGCTACAAATGTGGCAAAATAGTGTACAGTAATATAAACCTACAAGTGAAATAGTTCATGTAGCTTAACAAAAAAAGCGAACGAGTCATTGTATCTTAGAGCACTTTGTTATTATAATATTATTATGCTATCACAGCAATGAGGGTTAATAGAAACTAACGGTTTAAACAAAGTTTTACTGTACATGCATTAATCACAAATAATACTGACATACCAAATTAGTGCATACATAAATGTATAAAAAAGTGTTTATTTGTTACTGTAATAAAGCTTGAAATATTGAGTTTAAATATTCCATATTATAACAAATAAAAGACATACACAAGATTCCCAAATTATTTATTTATTGACTCATACGCGTTTCTATGACAAAGTGATTATCATCAGTGGGTGTTGCTACTACAAACTCTAACTTACAACTAAGGTGAAAGTAAGGTTACACTTTCTATATTTATACTGTGGGGGTGTTGCCACGCCCACCTGTCAAAACAACAGTTAACATTACTTCGAACATTATACATACACATAATTAGATATAAACAAAATAGATAATCAATATTTCAGTATTATTGTAATTTCAAGATTTTAACCAAAAAGTTACAATCAAATTTTCTTGTGCCACACTAATTGCATTAATATAGAAATTTGAATAGGGACTGACTCATTATTTACAATTATATTATTTTTATTCCTATTAATATACAATTTCCCACGTATCTAATTCACTACACTTAACAATGTTTTTAAACAGGGTTACATTGTGTACTTTAAATTCATGCTTTCCCTCTTAACAATGTTTCACCATCACAGATTTTTCTGGTCTGTAATATTTAACCTAGGAAAAATGTTCTTTAGCCCTAACTTTAATATTTCTTTTTGTTTGGCCTATATATTTCAGAGGACACTTGCTACACCTCAGGCACTTTGTCATTGAAACACATATGAGTCAATAAATGGTTAATTTGTGAGTCTTGTGTATGCCTTTTATTTGTTTTAACATAACCTCACACGCTAAGCTCAAAGAATAGTTGTATTTCATATTATGTTAATGATTTTTGATAAATAAATCACAAGTTATGTAACTAATGATTAAATTGAAGATAATGGCAAATTGAAGAAACTATAATTCATTAATTTTCAGTAGAACAATGATTGGAGTCATTACGCATATTGACAGTGCACACACTCCACAATTTTATTTTTTCTATGAAAAATAAAAAAATAACACATTTGGGTTAAAAAAATTGAAACTTTTGAAAAGGTTTTATACTATGGATAAATTAGATATAGGAGATGAATATTATTTTTTTATTGAATGTCTTCAAGTTAATTGGAGAGGTTAGAATCATAGTGGTTAAGTAATTTTTAAAAAATTTTGATTTAGGGCCAGATTCCCTCTCACAAACAACAAATTATTCAGTGCAATATTGGAGTAAGACGAAAACGTCTGGCTTGCACCACTTTGAATCTAAACATCTATTGTGCTTTTGTAGAAAGTAAATTGCTGTACTTTTGCAGTTACTGTTTTTTTTTTTTTGTTGCACATGATTGTTTTGTTGTATTTGTTTTCAAATTTCTAAAAACAGGTTGTAATAGATCACATTAATATGTTCCCAAAACTTCAAAACGAGACAACCTCCACAGACAATATTTAAATCCTGAGCCTAATATGAATAACATGTAAGAAGACTGTTGAATGGGGTAATGAAAACCAAACAAAACCTGAAACACAGCAAAGATATCATCTTAGATAAGCATATTAGACAAAGGCAACAGAAACATGTCACCCTGTACAGTCACACCTGCACTGGACAAAATAGAAATGTTACTGTTGTCTTAACTTTGTTGAAAATTACAGAAGAATCACAAGTTGAGATAATAGATTAAAAGTTCATGTCCTCATGGCATTCATACCTGGCCAATGATGTAGATTTTGGTACTATAGACCTAGCAAGAGGGAAAAAAATACTTACATTCTAGATGACTGGTACTTGGAATAAAGACAGCAAGACAAAAATATTATGCTCATCAAAATGCAAGAAAGTGACTTCGTAAGTAGTGATTCTTACGAAGAAAAATGTGGAGGGCGATAATGTTAAATGGATGAAATGAAATGATTGCAGTACAGGAAAAGCAAACCAATGACAATATTTTACAAGCATTCATTGAATGAAGATGAGCCTTTTAAAAAACAATTTTAAAAATCAGTAAAGTAGGTTCCCTAGCCATATTAAAACGTGTAGATCAAAACAAACTATACAATGGACCTTGAGTTATAAACTACTTGAAGAGGGACATGCTCTGCCTTTTAAAATACATCCCACCCATCCATCATCCCTCTTTAGAAATATCAGGTCATCTGAAGATATGGAAGATATTGGAGCTTTGGCTGATGAGGAAGATCAACAGGCAAATGAGGAAGATGTTTTTTGAAGATTTTAACTAAAACCATGTTATCAAGATTTTTTAACTTAATATTTAGGAAAAATCTGTAATCAATAAAGTTCTATAAATGTGTTTTGTGCATTTTTAATTATACTATTAGGGTTCATTGGAACCCCTATTTTTTCTAAAGTTCAGGAATGTATTTCCGATTAATCCAAGTTTTCAAGGAGGTGTCGGTTTTATCTACCTCGAATTATCGAGACTCTACTGTATATATACTGTGAATGTGACAATGTTGAGGTTGCAATGGTTAATAGAGAATTCTCTATATGAAGAACAATTTTTAATTAAACATAACACTTGTAAATGTAACTCCAGTATATTTAGAAACTCCCATGAAGTCTGCAGTTTCAAGATAATGCCATATAAACATTAACCAAAGTATATAATATAATATAATATATTATGTAACGAATATATTACGTAAGATATCTTATGTAATATGTACAAAAGAATATATTATACATATTATGTAAAGAACTAAAGTATGTTTAATTTTTTTAAAGTTAAAGTTTGTGGTAGCATCACTGATGATGATGACATAAGTCATTGAAACGCGTATGTAATTAAAGTTTTATAATTGAGTTGTGTATATTTATTGTGATTATAGAATATATTAGTATATGTTTGTTGTAGCATCACTGATGATGATGATGACATAAGTCATTGAAACACGTGTGAAATTAAAGTTTTATAATTGTGAGTTGTGTATATTTATTGTGATTATAGTATAGACGATTAAACGTTTATGAGTTATAAGGTGAGGTCTCACTTCAGTATCTACTTTCGTTTTAGCATACTGAGAATTTCTTGAACTTTTCTATTTATTTGACTTCTGTGTATATTTGGACAAAATAAATGTTTTATTGGCCCAGAAAATAATTCATCAATTAAGTGGCATAATTTTGTGTGTATAACATAGATTATTTTTTGTTTTGTAAATTTCAGTCCAATTAACTGGAATTCACCATTACTTCTAAACAATTCTCACATCAACAGCAAACTAAAAACACAATATTTTGTTAAAATTTAAAAGGAAAAACTCTCATCTCACTAGGACATTTGTTTTATTAGAAAAACCTTTGTAGCATTTTATATTATACATAAATTAAAATTAAAATCTGCATGTGGTATATGAGTGCCTTAATGTGTAGTATATAAAGGCAGCATTCTGCGTATTAGGTCTAAAAATTAACAAATTATATTTCTTGAATTTGAATGTTCGGGGAATATTTATAATTTGAATTCACAGCTCTAAAATAGATCAAATTTAAAAGAATTTGATTTTCAAATTTTATTTCAAATATGAAAACTATAAAATCTTTCATACATTTTAGTCCAAGAATCCCACAAGAAAATTACTCATTTTATTTATTCATACGAGGTGAGGCTAGAAAAAAACCGAACTAGCACAGGTGAAACAATAAAACTAATGCAATAAACCTGAAAGTCACCTGGCCTGTCACGTGACTCTTGCTCCGCCTACTGCTCGAGTTTCATCTGCCTTCTGCACTCAGTCTGCCTGTGGCGTCTGTTCTAAGTAGTTGACATTTTGTCTGTGCGTCGGAAAAATGTTGAGTGTACAGAAAGAACAGCGTGTTAACATCAAATTTCTTTTCAAACTTGGAAAATCTGCAAGTGAAACGTTTGTAATGTTGCAACAAGTGTACGGCGATGATTGTTTATCACGAACACAAGTGTATGAGTGGTTTAAACGATTTAAAGATGGCCGCGAAGATACAAGTGATGACGCTCGCACTGGCAGACCATTGTCAGCAAAAACTGATGCAAACATTGAAAAAATCGGTAAACTTGTTCGAGAAGATCGCCGTTTAACAATCAGAGCAATGTCTGAGGAATTGACAAGGAAAGTGTTAGGCAGATTCTTCATGAACAAAGTGTGTGCAAAAATGATTCCAAAGTGTCTCACAATTGAACAGAAGGAACGCCGAAGAATGATTTCTTCTGACATCCTACAAAACATTGAAAGTGATCCCACCTTTTTACAAAATGTTATTACTTGTGATGAATGGTGGTTTTTTACTTACGATCCCGAAACCAAACGCCAATCGATGCATTGGAAATCTCCTGATTCTCCACGACAAAAAAAAGCACGAATGTCAAAATCGAAATTCAAGGCAATGATGATTGTTTTTTTTTTATGTCAAAGGGATTGTACACATTGATTGGGTACCAGAGGGACAAACAGTGAATCAGCATTACTACATTAGCGTCCTGACTACCCTACGTGAGCGAGTACGGAGAAAACGGAACGATTTGTGAAAAAAAAAGACATGGATCCTGCACCAAGACAATGCCCCAGCTCACAATGCGTTGTCAGTGAAGACGTTTTCATTCCCATCTTAGACCATCCACCCTACTCACCTGATTTGGCCCTTTGTGATTTTTTTCTTTTCCCTAAAGTCAAGTCAGCTTTGAAATGAACTAGATTTGAGAATGTTGAAGCAGTAAAAGAAAGCGACGGAAGTAATGTATGGACTTACCGAAAATGATCTGCAGCATTGCTATGAACAGTGGAAAATTCGTATGGAGCGGTGTATAGACCGAGGAGGAGAGTACATTGAAGGAGATAACATCAAATTGTAAATAATGGAAAATAAAATTTTTCTATAGCATCAGTTCGGTTTTTTTCTAGCCACACCTCGTAAATATCTGTCTGAAGAATAAGTGTTATATTCATTCTTTATAGACATTTAGAAATAAATAAATGTGTAACAGAGGGACTATTGTAAATAGTTTTAAATACCTGAATAGGAAATTTAATGAAACAGATAAAAGTTTTGTCCCTTTTCAACTGGACATCATTGATCGACCTATTTTTATGAAATCTTACTTTTGAGTATTTGTTATATAACAATGGTTATCCAAATGTAAAGTCTGTATTTTGGTTATTATTCAACATTTTAACAATAATCTCATAATGTAAAAAAAACTTATAAAAATATAGAATTAATGAAAATGTATAAGCTACAGCTATAATCTAATAGTGGCTGGTTGTAATCATCTTCAATTAACTGATTAAACTATATTAAATATTATGAAACTAAGTGAATACGTAAAGGCTTACTTGCTGACGCGCTTCGAAACAATCGTTCCTTTTACGAGAAACTTTGCTTCGTAAAAGGAACGTTTGTTTTAAAACACCTCAACAAGTATGTCCTTATGGATTAACTTAGTTAAGTATTATTTAATTATATTATAATTTTATGCTCGATTTATTTTAAATTGTCATAATTCACACACTCCTATAATAATAAAATTCATATTACTTTCTTCTTTTATGAACACTTTATATATATATTTAACTTAATATACATATCAACAAAAAGTCACTAAAATCCCATATATAATAATTGATTTAAATCATCTACAATAATTACAAATCCCTAAAAAAGGAATGGTTTAAAATTCTTGTTATGATTTACTCATGGCGAATGAGTTCAATGGCCCCATTTGCCCTCCCAAACCTGTCTGTATGTGTTTCATATGAACTTCCACACAGTTTTCAAACACCCGTTGATTTGCAGCACTCAGTTTTAGTCGAATTTCATCCATTGACGTGTTTAAGACTTCTACTTCATAACTACTTCTCTCTGTGTCCGATAAACTCTGAAAAATTCAACATATTATGGATTGTTAGGATTTTGTGTTTAGTAAACCCGTAGGGAGTTCAGATTAAAATATAAACCGAGATTTATACATATTTTTAGTTTTAAAATAGTATATGGCCAAGAGAATATGGGCTTATAGAAAGTCTTTGGTAACCATTTGGATATATTCAGGGATTAACGATTCTCTAAATCTAACTAAAAGGGCTTTTATAATCTGTCCTTATTCCATCTTCATTAATCTCACTATATCATTGTCCTTAATCCATCTTCATTAATTGCACTATATCATTAACTGATTAACCTTATTCAAGTTTGACTTAATCACCCAAGATAGCATTCTTCCCTGGTGCTCCCTATCAATGAGATACCCCCAATTCATCAACTCACATAATCCCTTTCTACACCCCCCCCCCACCCAACCAACCCATATTTATTTGTACACCTACAATGTTGTTGAATTTGGTGAGAAGGGAAATAAAAGAACTTTTTCTTTGTATTGAAGCCTATTAGCCTAATACTACTGCTGTTAATAAGTAAGGTAGCTTATTAAATTACTTCTATTTTTTCTGTTAGCACGCTCTCCTGATATATATCTTGTACAAATTTTCAATTGTTAATAAAGTACGTTTTTGTTCATCCAGTCAAGTTCAAATACGCTTTATTTAACCTATAGTAGATGATAATTGATGTTAAAACAGTTTTTTCAAATATTTATTCAATAAATAAATTATAAAATTTATTTATAAAGCTGAGAAGCTTCATGTTCGAAATCTAGCGCGTCTTAGCACTGCACCAACTTTTCAATTCCTAGAAATATTTCTCAAAGTTGTGTATTAATTTTTTTCCCTCATCTGGTTATTGACGAAACCTTCATTGTACAACCATAAACTGTTACCATCGTTACCACACAATATCATAAATAGTGCTCTAGGGTAACTAAAATAAAATTTTTGTTTGTAAAACTCGTAGGAATCTACTTAATTTTTTTTATATTGCATGTTTATACTATTGTAGAAATAGGGCTTATTTTGTTCTCAGCCTTCTCACAGTGAAATCTGTTTTAATGGGTTATTGCAGAAAGCTGACAAATACTGTTTTAAGCAAGACAGCTTTTTGTTGGAGAGTTTAAACGTTTTTCTAAGTACAATTAACCCTTGTTACGACTCCTGATACAATGGACCCCATCATTAATATGATTTGAAATCATGTTCCTCATAAATCAATATTCATTTTATAATACCACCCTTTGATGTAGTGAACAAACTCAGTTAGAACCAACTAAAAACTATATTTAAACCTCCCAAATAATTAGTAATGAACTTGTAATTTAAAGTCAAATTAGATATTTGGTATGCATTAATATCAGCGAAACAGCCTCCACCTTTCCAGAATCCTACAGTGTTTAGAAAAATTAGATACTTTAATAACCTAGTAAATTTTCAGGAAGTGTATCACAGAAACAACCTCCGCCTTTCCAGAATCCTACAGTGTTTAGGGAAATTAGATACTTTAATAACCTAGTAAATTTTCAGGAAGTGTATCACAGAAACAACCTCCTCCTTTCCAGAACCCTACAGTGTTTAGGGAAATTAGATACTTTAATAACCTAGTAAATTTTCAGGAAGTGTATCACAGAAACAGCCTCCACCTTTCCAGAACCCTACAGTGTTTAGGGAAATTAGATACTTTAATAACCTAGTAAATTTTCAGGAAGTGTATCACAGAAACAGCCTCCACCTTTCCAGAATCCTACAGTGTTTAGAGAAATTAGATACTTTAATAACCTAGTAAATGTTTAGGAAGTGTATCACAGAAACAGCCTCCAACTTTCCAGAATTGAATACACCATAAAGTCACTTCACTTCAATCAAAATTAATAAAGTTAGAAATAACAAGAACAGCAAGTTATTCAATCTCACCTTAACTTGTAGCATAAGTGCGGTTAGGTCAGTAACTAGATCCAATACCTTCTCATCTCTAACGCTATCGTTGTATTTTGAAACCATTTCTTTAGCATCGATAAGACTCTGATCACGAATATGGGTTGGAGTTAACATAGCCGCTACACTAGATTGCGGTGCCATCTGTAAAACATTTTTTAAATAACTTTAAAAAATAATCTTTTATAAATTACAATTTCAGGGATCAATAAATTATAATATAAACTTCATTAAAACATTTGTAAATGTTTTACAGCTTGGTTGTAGTAGCACATAACCGAGTTGACAATGGGACATATCTTCCGAAACGGCCGTCCTCAACAAATATAAAAGCTACTATAGGCAAGTTGTAAAATATCAAGTGTTTTAGTGAAAACTAGTAGCTCACGTGAAGATGGATTTAACTAATATAAATACAAACTTATAAGAACGAGAAAAGATTAAATAGTTACATTGCTAACACACAGAATCATGTACATTTATTTGTTTAAACTGTAGGATTAAATATAATGATTTGAACTTAAAACAAGTTTTCTGAGGAACAAATTAAAAATTTAACAACAATATCTTGCTTTACATACTTTAAAAATAAAACTTAGTTAAAATTTAAAGGAGTAATTTAATTAAAATTTAAACAATTATAGGTTTAAAATATTTTTTTCAGCTACATTTACTGAATTTTTACATTAGACTGTCTTTTAACGACCACTCCTCTTTACATAGAAATTCATTACAATATAACATTCTATGAAGAGCTTTCAATAAAAGCAATGGAATCAGACCTAATCTGCATGTACAGGAAATAATAAATATACCTCTTGACAATGCTGCTGGACTGCCGCTAAAATTTCCCGTAAGTGCTTGTTTAAATGTTCCAACTCTATTACTTTGTTTGCATATCGTCTCTGAAATTCTTCTGTTATTGGTTCACCAAAAGATTTCTTGCGTTCTGCTTCTGTATTTAGTTCACTTATCCTGTTGATCCTAATTCGTTTAATGTTTAATATTTTATTGAGCCTTACCTAGAAAACAAAACGTGGTCAGTGAAAAGTACAAAACACATGGAAAAAACATATTACAACAAAAGCATTAAAACATATTTTTAGTGAAAACCAGTTTTAAGTAAATAGTACAAAAGAATGTTTTACATTAGTTTTAAAACTGTCAATATTTTTTAAGATTGAATATAATAATAATTTTTCTAATGTAAATTCTAGAACTGTAGCTGGCGGAGCACAGTTAGTCGCTCAAAATAGTCATATTACTAGAAGACCAGGAGGGAAGTCTCAGATTATAGATGTACAAGGGAAGTTAAATATATGTACATGTACACATACACACCTCATAAATAACACTAATTATAATATTACTATACACGGTGAATTTCAGTAATAAAAACTAAAACTGATGTTTCAATAAAAAAGTTGTTCCTCTCAATTAAAAATTGAGTTTTCTACTTTAAATTAGATGAAATCATTCACCATAATAGTTAATGGATTCCCGAAATATGTAATGATTAAATTCTTAACATACTATCTTTACTTCTGGTAGGACTATTTGTATATTTATTTTGTACCTCACATTAAAAGATTTCTCTTCAATGTATTAACTCCATTTCATAACATGAAGCAGTACTACTTGCCAAAACCTTGAGCTCGTCTTTATAAACTGTTAGCCCTATCACCAATTGCAGGCCTTGCTTCCTATTGTTTTGTACCTCACTTTAAAGATTTCTCTTCAATGTATTAACTCCATTTCATAACATGAAGCAGTACTACTTGCCGAAACCTTGAGCTCGTCTTTATAAACTGTTAGCCCCATCACCCTTGCTTCCTCTTGGTTTGTACCTCACATTAAAAGATTTCTCTTCAATGTATTAACTCCATTTCATAACATGAAGCAGTACTACTTGCCAAAACCTTGAGCTCGTCTTTATAAACTGTTAGCCCCATCACCCTTGCTTCCTATTGGTTTGTACCTCACATTAAAAGATTTCTCTTCTATGTATTAACTCCATTTCATAACATGAAGCAGTACTACTTGCCAAAACCTTGAGCTCGTCTTTATAAACTGTTAGCCCCATCACCCTTGCTTCCTATTGGTTTGTACCTCACATTAAAAGATTTCTCTTCTATGTATTAACTCCATTTCATAACATGAAGCAGTACTACTTGCCAAAACCTTGAGCTCGTCTTTATAAACTGTTAGCCCCATCACCCTTGCTTCCTCTTGGTTTGTACCTCACATTAAAAGATTTCTCTTCAATGTATTAACTCCATTTCATAACATGAAGCAGTACTACTTGCCAAAACCTTGAGCTCGTCTTTATAAACTGTTAGCCCCATCACCCTTGCTTCCTATTGGTTTGTACCTCACATTAAAAGATTTCTCTTCTATGTATTAACTCCATTTCATAACATGAAGCAGTACTATTTGCCAAAACCTTGAGCTCGTCTTTATAAACTGTTAGCCCCATCACCTTTGCTTCCTATTGGTTTGTACCTCACATTAAAAGATTTCTCTTCTATGTATTAACTCCATTTCATAACATGAAGCAGTACTACTTGCCAAAACCTTGAGCTCGTCTTTATAAACTGTTAGCCCCATCACCCTTGCTTCCTATTGGTTTGTACCTCACATTAAAAGATTTCTCTTCTATGTATTAACTCCATTTCATAACATGAAGCAGTACTACTTGCCAAAACCTTGAGCTCGTCTTTATAAACTGTTAGCCCCATCACCCTTGCTTCCTATTGGTTTGTACCTCACATTAAAAGATTTCTCTTCTATGTATTAACTCCATTTCATAACATGAAGCAGTACTACTTGCCAAAACCTTGAGCTCGTCTTTATAAACTGTTAGCCCCATCACCAATTGCAGGCCTTGCTTCCTATTGTTTTGTACCTCGGAGGAAAGAATAAAATGAAAAAATTGTACATAGAGCTAATAAAAGAAGGCAGTTAAATATTTTAGAAATTTATAAGTCACAATTAAAGAAAGAAAATAGTTGAATGGGAGGAGCCAAGATAAGGCGTGAAATAATAGAAAGCGAGGTCTACAAGAGATGGGGAGGGTAACAAAGTAGCCCTTCAAAGTAGTCCCCACTAGATATTATGCACTTATTCCAATTCTCAAAACATTTCTGGAACTCGATCTTTGGGATAGCTTTGAGCTCTTTCAGAGATGCACTTTTAATGTCATCTATGCTTGTGAAACGACGAACCTTTAGTTTTTTTTTTTTTTTGGAAAAAGGAAAAAGTCACATGGGGCCATGTCTGGCGACATCATATCTGGTTGGGGTATCATTACAGTGTTATTTCAAAAAAAATCACAAACAAGCAACGATGTGTGAGCCGGTGCATTATCGTGATGCAAAAGCCATGAATTGTTTTGCCACAAATCCCGTTGTTTTCTACACACTGCTTCACGCAAATGGCGTTGAACTTTTAGATAGTACACTTTATTGATCGTTTGACCTTAAGGCAAGAATTCATGATGCACTATGCCATTAAAATCAAAGAACAAAGTAAGCATAACCTTGACGTTCGACCGCACTTGCCGAGCCTTTTTCGGTCTTAGAGAGCCAGAATTCTTCCACTGGGACGATTGAGCCTTCTTATCCACATCATATCCGTAAACCCATGTTTCGTCGCCTGTTATAATACGTTTCAGTAATTCTGCATTGTCGCTGACTTCATTTAGTGATTCCCGAGCAACTTCCATTTGGTGCTGTTTTTGTTAAAAATTCAACAATTTTGGGACAAATTTTGCTGCCACTCGTTTCATACCCAAAATGTTCGCAAAAATGTCATGGCATGAGCCAATCGATATGCCAACATCATCTGCGACTTCTCTGATTATGATTCGGCGATCATTCATAACTATTGCTTCCACTTTTTCCATGTTTTCAACGGTTGTTGATGTGCTGAGGCGTCCGGGGGGGTTCGTCATCGTCAAAGTCTTCGCAGCCATCTTGGAAACGCTTATACCACTTGTAAATACTTGTTTTTTTCATAGCAGACTCACCATAGGCTTTTGTTAACATTTCCCACACTTTGTTACACTTTATTTCATTTTTTACGCAAAACTCAATACAAAATCTTTGATCCATTTTTTAACAATGGAAAATCGCCCAGCTCATGAAAAACACGTCTAACCTTAGCGGCTGCCATAGATAAAGTCAACAATGAATACAGTTGAAAATTGTGTCATACTTCAGGGGCATGTATACCAACACAATAAAAAATTTTATTGACAATCGGACTCTCCAAACGTACGAAATTTAAACATTCCTGGTGTTTTTTAAATACACCTCATACATGTTTTTAAAGGGAATGAAACAGGATTTTGAGAAATATATACATATAAATTGATTATTTATATTCAGATCGGATCATGAACCTTTAAAAAATGTATGAAAAGGTCAAATAAATAAAATAGCGACACTGTACATCACTGGTCTTCACTATACATATTTTACATTGGAATGAAAATACATATTATACATGGTTTTAAAGCTAAAAGAAAATGTTTTATTCTGAATTCGAATCTAAAATCGGGTCATTTACATATTCATTTAGTCGATTGAACCTCTGCTTAGATATATTTCACTGTCACTGACTAAAAAAAAAACATATCTTGTACTTAATCACTTCCTAAAGTGTCTTTAGCCATTATGTCTATAAAAAAAATAAAACTAAATAACTGAAACATTTAAACAAAAAAAAACAACAAACTCGAAATGTAAACAACTCACACTATTGAAACACGCACAATCTGACTACAAATAAATATCTGTCAAACAACTTTCTACTAGCTCTTGGTCGCCACACTTCACAAATCAAGTTTTTGTTCATAAAAGTAATTCTGATCACCCTAAAGATAAAGACAAATAAAGTAGGATATCCAATATAAAGAACAATATCAACAAAACCGAGAATACTCGGAAATTACGTTGCTAAAAAAATAAATATGGGATCCCGAGCTCACACATCGGCAGCGAGCGTTAATAAATGGCCCGATCTATGCTCGGTTGTTGGCTTCAGTGTGTTACATGAACAAATTTTTAGAAAATTAGAAAAAACAAACTAGGAAAAAATGTATTTTTATTCCTAGTGAGCAGAAATTGCAAAAACAGAACCTGTCAAACAGAATAACTATGGTCATTTCTCTTCCTATATAGTTTTACTTCTAAGAGCAATTGAAGTATGAACATACCAAATAGCATCTTAGATTTTTGACCACTTTAATTTTTTTTTAATAAAGATTCAACAAAATTAATTTATTTTTACTCATATGTATTCCTATATTTATAATCATACCATTGACTTTAATAAAACAAGGTTTGATTTTTACTTTCAATTTTTAACCTTCAGTATTTTAAAAAATATAATTAGATAAAAGCACACATGGACACATGCAATAGAATGTACGCATGGATGGACACACATATACACACAGATAGAGAGAGAGAGATAGAGAAAGGACAAGATTTCATTTTATTAAAGGGACAAATTACTGAATTTTATACTATCCTAATTTACTAAATAAAGTATAAATTTAGATTTTTCTAATAGAAATAATTTCACTTTTTATTTATTATATCCAGAATGATTTTAACATACTACACATCAAAACTCTTACCACTAAAATGCTAGAGCTAAACCAAATACTTTTAGGGTCTTTAGGTTACCAGCTTTTGTATTTTGGTTCCCTTATAGATGAAATAGACTTTAATTTTTAGATTTTACTGAATGAAATAAGGATTTTAATGAATAATTAATGACTTTTCATATAATTTACTTACAATTTTCTCTAAGACTTTAATAGGAAACCCTCCTAGAGTGCCATCTGCTGGCATTATCCTCTTTGGTGGAGCAACTGAAAGCATTGGATCCATGATACGAGGAACTAAATGAGGAACATGAGGACTATTAGGCAAGGATGAGACTGAAGATCCTGTTCTTGATGACTGAGATCTAGCAGGTCTGTAACTTGATGATAGTGTAGTAAGAGTTATTGTATCTGGTTGCTCATTTGACTGTAACAAAGAAAAAATAATGACATTAAGTAGTACAGAAATTATACATAATGGTACTAGATATCATGAGAAATTATGCAATGTACAACTGCGTAATATTTATTACGATTCTCAAAAATAGCTCTAAGGATTATCAACTCTTGTCAATCTTAATGCTCAGCACACTTTGAAAGCCAAAAAAAAGTTGTCACAGTTATATTGCTTCAAAAGTCTCAGGATATCTTTTAGCTTTCCAGAGATGTGTAGATCATATGTATAGCTTTATTGTTATATGCAGTAGGTCCTCATTAAAATGAACCTGCATTAACCCTTTGCACTACACTGCCAGGTATGAATTGGCAATAACGTTTCAGCTCCGAAGAATTGAGCAACAACCTTGGCGCAGTTCTCCGATGCCGGACAATACACGGCAATGTTTTTTTCGTATCTACTACCCGGGTTTAACCCGGTTTTATTTTTCTGGTGTTCAACTCCTAAACAAATATAGTTTGGCATTTTAAAACTACTATGCGACAATCATTGGGTTTTGTATTACCATTTTACAAAACGTTATTGTTTTCCTAAGTTGATGGTTTAGGTAAAACATATTAATAGAACAAAACGTCCTGCCATTTCACACCGTCACAAAGTGTCTTGGTTTCTCATACGCAAGTACTAAGTTTCAAGTGCCTGTTTGTACTTGCGTAATTCTAAACACAAGTGAAATATAAATACAAACGTATTTTAAATTAAATATGTGATTTGTTTACATATAAACCCTAAACCTATAACTTAATATTTCTTTTATTATTAAAAATATTATAAATGCAAAATAATTATTATTTAAAGCCTTTATAAAGGACAGCGTAATTAAGAGAAAAAATGTGTTACAAGCTATCTGTGCGGTAGGGCAGGCAACGTAATGCTAGTATCAGAGTAGACGCGGTAGTCGTAAGCCGGCTCATACCATGGGTCGGAATGCAGCGCCAAACAAGTGTTGTCATTGTCGGAGTGCAAAGGGATAAACAGGATGTCGCTTATAAAAGGACTGCGTTTTGGAGATAGATCATTCCAACCAAGTAAACAGACACAACACAGCCTGGTTGATTATATCCTTTATCAAATATAATTCTCCTCAAAAAAAATGCAAGAGAACTGTATATAGTCTAGAATTGTTATAATTATAATACTATTTAATTTATTGTTTATAATTTTTCTTGAACAAAAACTTTGTATATCAAAGCTACATGATGGCTTACCAATTAAGTAACAGGCCTAAAAAATCAAGTTTGTAATAAATACCTCAAACGATGACCAATAACTTTAAATAGTGTAAACATTTATAATACCAACTTATCAAGTGTTTCCAACAATTTCGTAAACAAATACTTTCTAAATACAGTACCCAAGTGACAACTGGCCTGAAAAGTAACTTCAGATCCTTGCAGCAACAAAACCTTAAGACCTACTAACTGAAATTATATTCAAATATTTTTTCAGCACTGCAGTTGAATTATATGTTACAGTGTCACAGTACTGACTTTTAATCGCTGTAAATAAATCCTAAACAAGTTTTAAATATGTTTATTTTAACCACGTTTACTTTGTTGTATGACTATCCAAACTTTTATTTTGTAAAAACTTACAAAACATTTTTGATCGCTCCGTGGTGATCTTCATCAGTGTCTAAATTTTCTGCTTGGAGTTGTTAGGATAAGTGGTGACAGTTTTAAAGGCAGGTTTTTGATAGTATAAAAGAGTATGTGTGATTTGTTTTGGGTTTGTTTGTTTAATATGTTTGTATTTTGTGTTTGTAAATTTCAAATTGTTCTAGTGTATTAAGATGTGGTCCTTTTTTGTTGGTGTATAAGATTTCTAGGTAATGGTAAATGTCTGTGTATTTGTGTCCTGTTTCTTTTAAGTGATTAGAGAATGCCGAGTTGGTGTTCTGTTTGATTAAGTTTCACCAAACGTAATATACTACAAAATTCAAGATGTTTATTTTATTAAACTTTACACTTTTTCTTCATTTTTTTGCACTTTAACAACTTTATAAATACTTTTTGCTTTATAATGGATTTTCATTCAAGTGGACAATTTTCAGCCACAGTTAGACTCTTATATTAGATTCTACTATATATTTTTTTACCTGAAATCACCTTAGGCATTTATTGGAAGAAAAAATTCATATTTTTTTTATTTTCTTCTGTGTATGTAATAAAACAATTACCTTTTAAAATTATAACTATATTGATTTTGTATACTTTAAAAACTTGACTAATGTACTCATTTAGATGATACACTTACCAGGACCTCATAATCAGGTATAGAATGTGTCCCTAATCCTGGCCTATCAAAAGTGATTCTATAGGTATTATTTGATGTGTCAACTGCATCAATGCTTCCCGTAAACAAACCATCTTGAGGTTTCCTTAATCGTGCTGTTACTTTTGAGCCAATTACAAGTTGTAGTGGTATTTCAGGAGGTAAATCTTTCACACATGATAAATCGCTTCCTTTACGTTGTTGCAAAAGACGGATTTTAGCACGCTTACGCTCCAACTCTCTCCTTTCCTCTTCAAAAAATGCCTATAGAATTAATAGAAAGGTTAAATTTAGTTGAAAAAAATTATTTTTGATAAATAAAATTAAAAAATAGTCAAATCTAAAAGTTTTAATTAAATCCTAATAATATAATAATTAAAATGTGACTACAATCCAGCTTCAGCAATACTGATGACATTGATCACCTACAAATATTTTACTAGATTTATCATTCCATTTCCCTAGGTATTGATAAAAAATTTATCCTGATGTAAATTTTCACTTGGTTTTTTTAAACTCATTTTTTTACAAATTTACTTCTCTGGTAAATAAAAAAGCAGTAGGTATAGCTTATGAAATATTGAAAATGATCACTTGAACATGTTTAACTCTACAGATTTATTACCAATGACTTAATAATGAATATTTTGTTGTGAAAAACAAAAGGTGTCTTGTGATTTATTAGAGGAAGCATGTGTTTACAAAACTGTTGCGTTGCAATTGTATTGTTAGGATGTGTAGTATTCCCCACTGACCTATTGGCTGAGAAAAGAAAAACGATAATTTAACGAAAAGACACAAAAAGCTGTTAGTAAGACAGTTAAGAATTAGTATATCTCCTATGGAAGGTGAAGCTTATAAGAATGTTGGACATGGGTTTGGTGATGCAACAATATATTTCATATAACTATCGTCAGATATTTCAGAATATAAAAGATGAGAAAAGTAACATACGATTAGCAGTTACTCAGTAATGCGACTCCAAATAAATACAAGCTTGATTAGTAGAGGATACATAAATGTACGAGTTTGATGGTAAAGGCTGTAGGGTGAGCAGCTCTTGTCGAATGTTAATAATGTTACTTGCACATTGTACTCTACTTGTTGAAACTGTTTCACAGGTCATTTTTGACAGCACAACATTTTTCGTTTTTGGGACTTGTTATATACTAAGCTATGAAATTAATCGTGTCTTGCTTGTATTGGTGCAATAGGTTTTCTTGTTTATATTTGAGTGAGATGTGACTATACCTGAAGTTAATGTCAATGATTGAAACAACTCAAATGATAACTTATTGTGTGAGAAACATCAACAAAATTAATAAAAAGAGGAATATTTAGCCCTAGTGTGGTCCCATGATATTCTTTGAAAAGTATACCATTTACTGGTGTATAAAGGGTTTCTATTACCAATTCCAAGTGACAAAAAACAATTTGTTTGGTTTGTCAATGATGTGATTATTTTTTTTCTCGAATTCTGGCTGTAAATATTATTCTATGGTCATAAAATTGGCTATTTTTATTTTACATTTGGTAATGATTTTACAAGTTTTTTTATGAGCGTTTTATATGGTTTTTAAATAGACAGACATTACAAAATTATGTACAGTGTTTACCCTGCATTCTGGAATCGAACCATCATGGAACCTTCAAGTTATAGAAAAACAGTTGGGAAAAGTGGGGTGAGCTGTACTTGAACAACCTATTCTTCCAGCAGTGTCAATTCTATTCTTTCAAAATATTAAAAAAACATAACATTTAAATGATATTCAAACTTTTGTATTTTATTCCACAAGGCTATCTTTGATAAGTTACAATAGTTTTTGAAATTATAAAATCATTGCAAAAGTTACTATACAAATACAAACCTGTGAACATCTTCTGGGCTTTCCCATTAATCTTCTCATTTTGCACCATTCTACACGAGATAAAGTTCTGGTTTTAAGCTGAGGAAATGTTTCCTTTAGACAAATAGTGAAGTCATTATCACCTCTAAATAGCGCTCTGAAAATTCAAGAGGAAAATATTTTAAAATTCTTATTCGTGTTTACCAAAATTAGACCTTAGATGCAATTAAAAATAATAACCAACGCCAAACCACAATAAATATTTTTTTGCTCATCCCCGCAGTCATCAACATCAGCGATTAATACTACAAAAATTCTAAACTATAACTAGAATAAAGATATAGTTAGAACTTATATAGTTAAACTCACTGTTGATATTAACTTTGTTATTGTAGCAAAATGATAAATACATATTCTATTTGTACTAGTAAAATAACTGACTGCATCATTATTTGGAACAAGTTAATAAACTTAGGGTACAGGTTGATGAATTTAAACGCTTTGTCACTGTCAATTGTGACAACATACATACAAAACCAACCAGCCTGCCTTTTTAAATCTGTTATATTAACCTATTAAGCAGTGTTTAAATAGCACTTTGTGTTTGCTTCAGTTAGTATTTAGTTTAAACTATAATTATTTTGGTAGAATAAGTGTTGGTAAATAACTCTCAAGTCTTCGGTTCCTCATTTTTTCTCCAACAATCCTCATAAACAGGAAGTTTAATAGAGTACTTTATATACATGTTTTTTTAAAAATAGAATTTGAATTTATTATAATATTAAGTACATTTTACTTAGTCAAAAGTTAAAATGGAGTAGATTTATTTATTAAATAAAAAAAGATTTTAATGTAGTCGAAACTAAAATTTCAATTTATGTAACTTTACTGCATACCCCCTTCCTCTTTTCATAACCACCCTCTCCCGCACGGCATTACATAATTTAGGGATGCCTTAAGCGGAAAAACCTAATAGAGTACGGTTTAGAAGAAAACTTACTGAAAGGAACAAAAAGTTGAGCAGAAAAATGCCTCTCGTGATAGATCTCAATAAGATAAATTAATCATATTCTAAGACAACCCACTATGTTCTTAATAAGGAAGTTTAACAATGCAGTTCAGCATGTATTGAACAAAAAACTATACATAAAGTTCCTGAATAAAATAAACTACTTTCATAGCTGAATATAATTTATTGCAAAAACAAAAAATTAAAATTGAGAATAAAAAAGAAATACTTACTTGTCAATATTACTGTAAAACCATTCATAGCAAACCCATTTTTGAGCCTTGGGTAACTTGAGTAAATTCCTTAGCCGCATCCCTATCTTCTGTCCAAGTCTTCTGTCAGGGCTGAAAAAAAAGTTGCATAAAGCCAACAGTTATAAAAAATTTATCTCGTTAAAATTTTTAGTAAGTGTAATTTAGTCAGCTCCTGATAATTTGTGCAAACTTAAACAAAAACTGTGAAGTACAGAATTTGTAAATTATTCACAACAGTGATTTATTAAGTAGAGTTAACATTCTGATAATGTTAAAAGGATCTCGTATGTCTTTAGGTCTACTGAAATAACTTACAATAAAAATGCAAATGAATTATCACCTACAGTAGTTGATATTCTATAGGCCTACACTTTTAATAATCAAAGACCTTAGGAAGTAAGATTTAAAAGTTAACAGTGAACAGAGTTTTGTCTGGTTGAGAATGTTAAGGGTGACCCTTATCTGCCATTTTGTCTAATTTCGGTCATGTAGTTGTATACCAGTTATGTTGTTTTCTGTTGTGTTAAAGTTTTAAAAAATGTATATGATTTTGACCGGATGAATAAAAAATATTTTATTAACAATTCAAAATTTGAACAAGATAAATACAGGGAGAGTGTGAAGGAATTGAAAAAACAAGCACTTTAGAAACCTATTTAAAAAAATAACTGAGTGAAAATTCAGTGATGTTTAACCCTATCATCTCAAGTGTCGGGAGCTCTGAAGTGGCAGGATTTCAATGCCAGCTCCGCAGTTATTACTAAATGTAACTTCAATACCTATATGAGTAGAGGTAGTTACTCTTTGTTGCCAGTGTTTGACATGTGCTTCCATCTTTGGATGGTTTTAGAACTATTTTAAACACTATCATAGCCCTTTGTTTTTTGGATAATCTGAAAACAGCTATCAGCTCAGACATAGGGCGTATGTCCCTAAAGTCCTGCACTGGCAAACTGTTTGAGCGTTTAGTAAACAAGAGACTTTCTTAGAGGCTGGAATCAGAAAACAAACGGAATAAGTCAATTTGGCTTCAGGCGTCAAAGGAGCACAATTGATGCATTTTTATACTTCACAAACAAAATATACGAAAGATATGATTATAAAAAGAGCACAGCTGCAGTGATGGTCGCCTTTGAAGCTGCCTTTCATAAAATTCCCCTACAACCATGATACTTGAATGAAGCTTGGAATTGAAAAGGAAAATGCTTCAATTCATTGTCAACTTTGTAGAAAACTGTCTTGTAGTTGTGACAGTGAATGATAAAATTTTTTCACTTTACAATATTGTAAATGGGATTCCACAGGGCGGGATCATTGGCCTGATCCTTTTTAATATCACGATATACCAAGATTTTTTCCTCCAGTAGAAAGTATGACATTCTCCGATGACTAAACTATTTGGGTAACTGACTCTGATCATTTAAAAGCATGTGAAATAATGCAGCCTGCCCTAAGCAAGTTGACAAATTGGTGCTCTAAATGGTCACTTGCTATATCAGCAGAGAAAACAGAGTGGACATTTTTTACCCGGCAAAACAAACTTGTCGAATACACTCCTGACCTTAACATGCTCAAATACAACAAGAACCTAAAGTTATTAGGCATTATCTTGGACCCTCAACTAAAGTGGGCAAAACATATAGAATAAATCATGGAATTATGTTCAACAAGACTGAATGCACTCAAGGCAGTTGCCAGTCACAATTGGCTTGCATACACATCCATGGTAAAAATGGTTAATCTTGCCTTCTTGAGATCAAAAGCAACCTATTGTTGTGAAGTATGGAGATCAGCAGCTAAGTCTCATTTGAAAAAAGTCCAAGAAATCCAATCAGCATCAGTTTGTTTATGTCTGGGTTGCACCAAAACAACATTGATAGCCGCAATGGAAATTGAGCTAGGTGTGGAGCTTATCGATCTCTACATTAGTAAACGAATATGGTCAAAATATATGTCAACCATATCTCTACCACAAAGCCACCCATTGCACAATTTTGTTGTCGGTGCTAATAGGATAAAACAATCTTTTAATCAAAATAAAATCAATGGCAGTTTTGTTGTCAGGCATTACACCGGAACCAATTCCTATGTTTCACGCAGGGTCACCAAGTAGTTGGTCGCTTCTAAGGATAAAATTGAATTTACCTTAAGAATGAAGCCAAACGGGCAACCAGGTCTACTACGGTCACAAGCACTTGAAATGATCCACACACTCTATAAAAATCATATAAAAGTTTCACAGACGGGTTACTGGATCAGGAAAATAGAGTATCAAATACAAGATACTAAAATGAATCTAACGGTGACACTTATTTCATCCCGGCGAACTCAGCCTCTTGCATGGATATGGAACTACTAGCCTTGTGCAGCGTTTATAAGCTATCATCAGCCCACCACATACAAGCAAATATGCATATTTACTAACTCAAAATCCACCCTTCGGTCGATAATGAGCGACTCCACAGGACTAGTTTTGGATATTTTAAATTAGGAAAACAATCGCCAAGTTGGAATCTGCGGCAAAGAGGTGACTCTTCGACAGGTTCCCTTAGTACTGTGGAATCCCAGGAAACGAAAGAGCGAACAAAATAGTAAAATATTTATCTTGCATAAAGCCGGCAAACCTAAAGAAACATTCTTTAACCTGCTGTAAAAGTCGCAAACAAGATTTTCCAGAACACATGGAAACAACAATGAGAGAGAGAATCAACTGGTCACAAACTGTTTAAATTTCAACCCGAGTCGGCCACGGACGACAAATTTTGTGGGCTACCGCCCCAAGTAGCGTCATTTCCTTGCCAGAGTAAGAACAGGTTAAATAATAACGAAGAGCTGCCTATTCAGGTTCAATTTGACTGAACTCTCTGCAACAAGGATGAGGAGAGAGTTCAACATATCCTGTTCAACTGTACCTATCCCATTATCTCAAGAGACATCATGAGAGTTGAGGTTGGAAATTGGCAACATATTCTTCTCAAGAGAAAATATTAACCAGTAGTAGAATCGATTTATCGTGGACATCCGGCTATAGGTTACTCCTAGAGCTGGAAGCTTGTACGAAGAAGTAAGTGTCTTACTGGATTGCTATTGTCATTTCCTTCAATGTATTTTATTTGTTGTTTTTCATTTGTGTACATATGTATTGAATATTTAATAATAAGTAATAATTTGATTTTTAGTTTTTATTCTGTTTAAATGTTATCTGTTGTATTATTTGTAGAAAGAACTTTGCATCCTACATTAGATATAAATAATACTATTACTGGGCAGCTAATAAAATAGTTAAATATTGTTTAAAATGTTTATCAGTTTTTGTAGTAGCTTTTTCAGAAAAAAATGTTTTTGAACTAATTTTTAATGACAAATTTTTGCCTGAAAATTATGTAAGAAGTAAGTGTCTTACTGGATTGCTATTGTCATTTCCTTCAATGTATTTTATTTGTTGTTTTTCATTTGTGTACATATGTATTGAATATTTAATAATAAGTAATAATTTGATTTTTAGTTTTTATTCTGTTTAAATGTTATCTGTTGTATTATTTGTAGAAAGAACTTTGCATCCTACATTAGATATAAATAATACTATTACTGGGCAGCTAATAAAATAGTTAAATATTGTTTAAAATGTTTATCAGTTTTTGTAGTAGCTTTTTCAGAAAAAAATGTTTTTGAACTAATTTTTAATGACAAATTTTTGCCTGAAAATTATATAACCTATTTGATTTTGTATATCAAAACTACATTTTGTTTTCAGGCTAGAAAACAATTTTAATATAGTTTAAAATATGAAAATTATCTTGTTCACTAAAAAACTTGAACATATATTGATATGTTATACTTGCGTATATTACCAAGTGCAAACTACAAAATATCAATATATGTTCAAGTGTTTTTGTGTAGAGCTAGTAGTTCAAGTAAAGGTGGAATTAAATATGATTAATGATCTTGCTCCCTGAGGCAGAGCTCCTCCTGACACATCACCACTTGCCGAAGCAGAGCTTAGACGTACAGCCCTCCGAACTATCAATGAAAAATACCCTGCACCAGAATGGCTCCAAATTTACTCAGATGGATCATCCATAAGTAGATCAGGCTAACCAGGTGCTGCATATATTTTGAGCGATTTTCTGATGTCGGGGCCCACCTTAGCAACTACAACTGTGAGGTGGCTGCCATATATGCTGCAGCAATTGAAATTGAGAACCTGACTGCTACGGGTAAGGCAGTTTTCCTTGTTGATTCTAAGACCGCCATCTTGAACCTCTCTGGGAACTCACGAACTGACTGTAGTAGAACCATAGAATGTAGAAGAAAACTAAATGCTCTCATAAATGCTGGGTGAGTACTTAATTTCCAGTGGATCCCAAGCATGTAACCATCACTAATAATGAAAAGGTTGATCAACTAGCCAAGCAGGGAACAAGCCTACCTCACCCGAGCATCTGAGCTCACTACATTCCTCCAGGTCCCCTAATAAAGACGTCCACCAAAAAATGGAATCATGGTCGATTGAGGGAACTCTCAGCAGGTAAGTCTTGTGACGGGGAGACCAATTGACTAAAACTTGCCCTGAGCTGTTAGCGTTGCAGCTTTCAGATTGAAAACCGGTCATGATTTCCTTGCTGCGCACCTCCACCGCATTCATGTGCTACGGACCCCGGAGTGTCTGCTGTGTGGTGGTGAACTTATGGATGCCAAACACCTTAAAGATTGCACAGCCCTGAACCGGGCCCAGGATTACAACAGTCCTATCTTCAGGGGGCCCGTCTCTACTGGTCACCAAGTCGCCAACTGGCAAGGGTGGGTGTTGGCTAGTAATCAAGTGATCTTATTCTTTCTGCTTTTATATACAAAAAATTATTTTCAGTAAAAACTAAACATTAAAAAATAAATACTTGGACACAAATATTTTCTTTATTATAAAATATCAATCTATTCCTTAGTTGTATAAGAATAAAGAAAAATACCCAGCAGCTATATAGTGAAATTAAAACTGTTTAAAAGTAAAATAACACGATAAAGCTTTTTCTTTCAATATTAAATGAACCCAATGAGGAAAGTCTGTCCAAATTAGTTAAAACAGAGAGGGTTAGAAACTTTCATGTATCGAAACCTGTCTTTAAATGTTAATATGGTTGAGAGTGAAGGAAGTATATTCGTTCCAATAACTTATCATTATATACTTATAACGATAAAGAAATAGTATAGCTTAAACTATTTAAAAATGTCATCAAGTGTTTCACCTTTCTTGTTTACCTTGACCTTCACAACTTGAGTCGGCTTTCTGAAGAGACGACTTCTTATCTCCAGACTTTCGAATGTATGCTCTCTTTCCCCTTTACAGAATCATTCACATATTTCACTTAAAAAGATTAACAACAGCAATCATAATAATTATAATGAACTACATTGCTAAGGGAATGTTGTAGTCTGATATTACTGTGTTCATATAAATGTCAAATATTATCCCACTTGTCATTATCACTATTGTCACTATTATCATCCCACAATGAATATACCTATTGTTAAACAATGGTATATAAGATTTTGGGTTCTGTGTTATAACTCTGAACTCTATGGATCATAAAAATTATATCTGAATTTAATCTTTGCCCCATTTAGTGCAATCAAAGTCGTTATACCTAAGTAAATTTTTGTAAATTAACTTACTTTATGACTTTAGCAAGTTGTTAATTTATTATAAAGTTAAAATGTATTTACGTTTATAAAATATTTAAAATACTCAACACATCTTATTTGCAGTTTTTGTGTTGTACATCTTGAGGTTTATATAGATATTACACTTGTTTGTATTATCTTGGCAAAAAACCACACTTACTGATTTATTCAGCAGATGCTTTTTGCACTAGGTTGGTGTATTATTTAATATAATTTTGTGGGTGTGTTTGTTGTTGTTTATGATATGTTTTTGTTCTTAATTATGTATGAATATTTCTGACTAAACACACTCCCAATCAAACACTATATTTGAGCACATAATTAACAACTACTATATGAACAATAACACACCACTGAACAAAAATACACCACAGACTCACACAAACATAACACACCTGAGCAACAGTCTTGTCAGTAATTCACAGCATTGAAAAATGTGCTGACCTAGCACAAAACGCGTCTACTAAATAAATCAGTAAGTAGTGTTTTGCCAAGATAGTACAAAACAAATGTAATATAATCTTATTATTATTATTATTATGAAAGTTAATGAGTTATGAAAGTGAATTTTTATTTTTGTTCCATAAAAATCTATTAAGATTACACAAACCTTGTAATTACAATTATCTTTGCAATTGCTAAAAATTAAAATGTTATACTTTATAATGAGATATATATATATATATATATATATATATATATATATATATATATATATATATATATATATATATATATATAGAGAGAGAGAGAGAGAGAGAGAGAGAGAGAGAGAGTAGACTTCCGATCATCCGTGGAATAGGATAACGAATTCCCCAGATAATCCGCTATGAACTTTTGTCGCACAGTGTCTACTTGTGTCACAAAGCCATAAAGATCGATAATGTATATGACAGACATGGATAAGCACATGTCATGTCCTACACTATTTATAGCCGAGATTAGCTGACATTTGTTTACAATCTTATGATACACATTAGGTTTTCGGGCGTCCAAGCATTTTGTCATTGTCTCTTATATACAGTAGTCTGCTCGCCCCTTTTATTTCGCTGGCCCGCGTCGGAATGCTTCCCTTTCAATGTAAAAATTAGTATGTACATATTTTCGAATCTATTTCCTTCATCTTAACTTCTATTAAGCCTTATATGTATTTACGTCGTAACTCACCGTTTGGAAATTTAAACACATGAATCTGGTTGGAATAAAAATTGGATATTTGTAAAACAATGGCAGACCCCGAATAATCAGCAAACCAGTTAATCCGCCCACGGATAATCGGGAGTTTACTGTGTGTGTGTGTGTGTGTGTGTATATATATATATATATATATGAAGTTAATATATTACTATTTTTGAGTAATTTTATCCACCATTAAGTGCAATAATTTTACCTTGAGTGATGAGGCACCTTTCGGTCTTTGACCATTGTCGAATCACTGATTTTTCTCTGCTGTGGATGCTACGTCTGTGAAGCCGGTGTTTGTTGAAGTTACGCGCACTATTTCTTGATCTGTGTGTATGATATTTCTGTATAGTATGTCTTCTGTATATGTTGTTTGTAAATTCATTAAGTTGTTGTGTAAGTTTTTATAAATGTGGTATTTTTCTAGTGAGTTTAGTTCTATTGGGTTGTTATTTATTTCCAGTATGGTTAGGTTATTTTCGTAATTTGTAATTTCGTGTTTATGGGATAATAGGTGTGCTGCAACATTTGATACTTTAGAATTTTTGTTTTTGAATGCTCTATAATGTTCTTCAAATCTTATTTTAAATGTTCTGGATGTTTTTCCTATGTAAAAAGCGTTACAGTTGTTGCATGTGATTTTGTAAATACCTGATAGGTTATGTTTTTCTGAATTTGTTATGTGGTTTGTGTTATTAAGATATTTTATTATTTTGTTGTTTGGTTTGTAAGTTGGAGTGTAGTATTCTTTGTTGTATATATTTGTTATTTTTTCTATTTTGTTATTGGTATATTTATATTTTAGGTAGATTTTTTTATTTTTATTATTTTCGTGTTCCGGTTGTAGTGTTGTGTTGAGGTTAGGTTTTTTTGTGAATTTATTGTATATATTTTTTATAATGTGTTTGTTGTATCCATTTTCTATTGCTATTTTTGTAATGTTATCTAATTCTTCATTTAATTTTTGTTTGTTATCCTGTGTGTATTTTATTGCTTTATTTATCATGTTACTGTAAGTGTTAATTTTGTGTGTCCAGGGGTGGTTAGATTTGTAGTGTATTGTGGTGTTGTTGGAAGTAGGTTTCCTGTATACTGTAGTTTCTATTTTATTATCATTTATATTTAAAGTAATGTCGAGGAAGTTGATTGTTCTATTTGTTTCTGTTTCAACGGTGAATTGTATGTTTTCGTTGTATGTATTTAGTTTGTTTAATATTATGACGTGTTCATTGTGAATGGTAGGTTGGTATATTACAAGTATATCGTCTACATATCTTGTCCATAGTGAGATATTGTGTGTGTTTATTATAGGTTTAATTATTATTTGTTCAAAGTGTTGTAAATATATTTCTGACATGACAGATGATATGGGTGAACCCATGGGGAGTCCTGTTGTTTGTTTATAATATTTATTGTTAAATTGGAAGTAATTTTGGTTACATATGTGTTTGGTTAGCGTAATGATACTATCTATTATGTTTCTTTTTTCGTTATTGTGTATCAGTTTGTTTTTTATTATTTCTATGGTTTCTTCTATTGGGATACTAGGGTACATGTTAGTTATGTCATAACTTATTATTTTTGTGTTGCTGTTTGTTTTTATCGTTTTTATTTTATTAATTAATTCGTATCCATTTTTTATATTGTATGTGTTGTTGATGTGTATTTTAGACCTTAGGATTTTGTCTAGGATTTTTGCGATTATGTAAGAAGGTGCTGTTGTGAAATTTATTAGTGGTCTAAATGGTGTGTTAGGTTTATGGATTTTAGGTATCCCTGATAATACGGGTGCGCATGGTTTAAATGGGTATAATCTTGTGTGGTATTTTAATTTATTGTTATGGTTTAGGGTGTTACGGTGAGTGACTATTAAGTTTTTTATTGTAATAAGGTATTTGTTAGTTGGGTCTGGGATTTGTTCGTATTTATTTTCTTTTATGTAGTTAGTCATTGAATCGATATATTTGGTATTTTCTATTATTACTGGAGTATTTGTTTTATCTGATTTTAATATTAAGTAGTCGTTGTTTTCTAGTTTTTCTCTGAGTTTTATAATTTCTTTTTTATTAATATATTGTTCCGTTTTTTTGTTTTTTTCCGTTTTTATTAGGTTAATTTTATTATTAATGTTATTTCTTATGTGTTCAGATTTTGGTGAGTAATTTTGTGGATGTTAGATTCTGTGTCAACTATTAGGTTTTTTATTATTTGTTTTTTGTTGAAGTTAGGTAGGTTATATTTGAAGGAATTTGTTATTATTATTTTTTCTTTTTCAGTAAATTCTGTTTTAGTTAAGTTTATGAATTTATTATTGTTAGAGGTGTGGGTTGGTTCTAGGCTATTTTTTAGGTTATGTTGTTGTTTTGATGTGTGGATTGGTTCTAGGCTATTTTTTAGGTTAAGTTGTTTTGATAAATTTTCGATTTTTTTGTTTTGTCTGTTAATAGTGTTTGTTTTATGTTTTATTATAATTTGTTGTGTTTTTTCGTGAATAATAGGTGTGAGAGTGTCAAAAGTTTTCATTAATTCCAAATTGGTTGTGTATAGTTGTAAATTGATTTGGCTTTTTTTATGGTAGGCAGCTTTAATGTTTTGTTTAATAATGTGTGATTCTGCTATTTTTGTTGCTTTATTGATAATAGTGTTTTGTTTATTTTTTATGTGTAATTTTGCGTATTTTGGTGTTATATTAAGAGTTAAGCATTTTTTATTAAATTGTATTTTGTTGATGCAATTCTGGAGTTTGATTTTTAGGTTAAGATATTTACGGTACAGTTGTTTACCTTGGTAGGTATTAAATTCTTGATATTTAACATTATCCATAGGTAAACAACTGTACCGTAAATATCTTAACCTAAAAATCAAACTCCAGAATTGCATCAACAAAATACAATTTAATAAAAAATGCTTAACTCTTAATATAACACCAAAATACGCAAAATTACACATAAAAAATAAACAAAACACTATTATCAATAAAGCAACAAAAATAGCAGAATCACACATTATTAAACAAAACATTAAAGCTGCCTACCATAAAAAAAGCCAAATCAATTTACAACTATACACAACCAATTTGAAATTAATGAAAACTTTTGACACTCTCACACCTATTATTCACGAAAAAACACAACAAATTATAATAAAACATAAAACAAACACTATTAACAGACAAAACAAAAAAATCGAAAATTTATCAAAACAACTTAACCTAAAAAATAGCCTAGAACCAATCCACACATCAAAACAACAACATAACCTAAAAAATAGCCTAGAACCAACCCACACCTCTAACAATAATAAATTCATAAACTTAACTAAAACAGAATTTACTGAAAAAGAAAAAATAATAATAACAAATTCCTTCAAATATAACCTACCTAACTTCAACAAAAAACAAATAATAAAAAACCTAATAGTTGACACAGAATCTAACATCCACAAAATTACCCACCAAAATCTGAACACATAAGAAATAACATTAATAATAAAATTAACCTAATAAAAACGGAAAAAAACAAAAAAACGGAACAATATATTAATAAAAAAGAAATTATAAAACTCAGAGAAAAACTAGAAAACAACGACTACTTAATATTAAAATCAGATAAAACAAATACTCCAGTAATAATAGAAAATACCAAATATATCGATTCAATGACTAACTACATAAAAGAAAATAAATACGAACAAATCCCAGACCCAACTAACAAATACCTTATTACAATAAAAAACTTAATAGTCACTCACCGTAACACCCTAAACCATAACAATAAATTAAAATACCACACAAGATTATACCCATTTAAACCATGCGCACCCGTATTATCAGGGATACCTAAAATCCATAAACCTAACACACCATTTAGACCACTAATAAATTTCACAACAGCACCTTCTTACATAATCGCAAAAATCCTAGACAAAATCCTAAGGTCTAAAATACACATCAACAACACATACAATATAAAAAATGGATACGAATTAATTAATAAAATAAAAACGATAAAAACAAACAGCAACACAAAAATAATAAGTTATGACATAACTAACATGTACCCTAGTATCCCAATAGAAGAAACCATAGAAATAATAAAAAACAAACTGATACACAATAACGAAAAAAGAAACATAATAGATAGTATCATTACGCTAACCAAACACATATGTAACCAAAATTACTTCCAATTTAACAATAAATATTATAAACAAACAACAGGACTCCCCATGGGTTCACCCATATCATCTGTCATGTCAGAAATATATTTACAACACTTTGAACAAATAATAATTAAACCTATAATAAACACACACAATATCTCACTATGGACAAGATATGTAGACGATATACTTGTAATATACCAACCTACCATTCACAATGAACACGTCATAATATTAAACAAACTAAATACATACAACGAAAACATACAATTCACCGTTGAAACAGAAACAAATAGAACAATCAACTTCCTCGACATTACTTTAAATATAAATGATAATAAAATAGAAACTACAGTATACAGGAAACCTACTTCCAACAACACCACAATACACTACAAATCTAACCACCCCTGGACACACAAAATTAACACTTACAGTAACATGATAAATAAAGCAATAAAATACACACAGGATAACAAACAAAAATTAAATGAAGAATTAGATAACATTACAAAAATAGCAATAGAAAATGGATACAACAAACACATTATAGAAAATATATACAATAAATTCACAAAAAAACCTAACCTCAACACAACACTACAACCGGAACACGAAAATAATAAAAATAAAAAAATCTACCTAAAATATAAATATACCAATAACAAAATAGAAAAAATAACAAATATATACAACAAAGAATACTACACTCCAACTTACAAACCAAACAACAAAATAATAAAATATCTTAATAACACAAACCACATAACAAATTCAGAAAAACATAACCTATCAGGTATTTACAAAATCACATGCAACAACTGTAACGCTTTTTACATAGGAAAAACATCCAGAACATTTAAAATAAGATTTGAAGAACATTATAGAGCATTCAAAAACAAAAATTCTAAAGTATCAAATGTTGCAGCACACCTATTATCCCATAAACACGAAATTACAAATTACGAAAATAACCTAACCATACTGGAAATAAATAACAACCCAATAGAACTAAACTCACTAGAAAAATACCACATTTATAAAAACTTACACAACAACTTAATGAATTTACAAACAACATACACAGAAGACATACTATACAGAAATATCATACACACAGATCAAGAAATAGTGCGCGTAACTTCAACAAACACCGGCTTCACAGACGTAGCATCCACAGCAGAGAAAAATCAGTGATTCGACAATGGTCAAAGACCGAAAGGTGCCTCATCACTCAAGGTAAAATTATTGCACTTAATGGTGGATAAAATTACTCAAAAATAGTAATATATTAACTTCATAAAGTCAGTGCAACGGAAAAACAATGGATAATGTTAAATATCAAGAATATATATATATATATATATATATTTAAAATTATCCATTGTTTTTCCGTTGCACTGACTTTATGAAACTAATAAATCACTAATTTTGAGTATTTTATAGTATATTTTATGTAACGCTTTTTACATAGGAAAAACATCCAGAACGTTTAAAATAAGATTTGAAGAACATTATAGAGCATTCAAAAATAAAAATTCTAAAGTATCAAATGTTGCAGCACACCTAATTTACCATAAACACGAAATTACAAATTACGAAAATAACCTAACCATACTGGAAATAAATAACAACCCAATAGAACTAAACTCACTAGAAAAATACCACATTTATAAAAATATACACAACAACTTAATGAATTTACAAACAACATATACAGAAGATATACTATACAGAAACCTCATACACACAGATCAAGAAATAGTGCGCGTAACTTCTACAAACACCGGCTCCACGGACGTAGCATCCACAGCAGAGAACAATCAGTGATTCGACAATGGTCAACGACCGAAAGGTACCTCATCACTCAAGGTAAAACATTGCACTTAATGGTGGATAAAATACTCAAAATTAGTGATTTATTAGTTTCATATATATATATATATATATTTAGGTTAGTTTTGGTTGGTAAAGATCATAGGTTGTGATTGCAATTATTTTATTTCATTCTCTCATATTTCTTTTTGTGTTTTCTCTTCGATTGACAAAGACCACTGTGTGGTTGAAATATATCATTGTTTAAGTGCTTTTATGTGTTTCTATTTCAAGACTACAGAGTGGATTCTTACCAAGGTAAGTCTGTCAGTCTCCTAGTCCAAAATATATATATATATATTTTGGACTAGGAGACTGACAGACTTACCTTGGTAAGAATCCACTCTGTAGTCTTGAAATAGAAACACATAAAAGCACTTAAACAATGATATATTTCAACCACACAGTGGTCTTTGTCAATCGAAGAGAAAACACAAAAAGAAATATGAGAGAATGAAATAAAATAAAAATAAAAAATATATATATATATAAAATAATTAAGAATATAAACCTAAATATAGAATTCAAATTAAATAATGAGACATAAAAACTTGAAAGAGTTAATAGCAAAAACAAGGAAATAGAGAAAACAAAGAAGTACAACCAAACTATTAAAATAAATAATTAACAATACTAGATATTAAAATAAATGTACATAATTGATGGGAAAATGTTTTAATATTTCATAAAATACAGAAACATATTAGACATGATTAGAATGAAAGCAAAACATTAATGAATATGTTTAAGTGATGAAAAGGTGGCTTTGATGTCCATGCAATCTTTAGAGTGGCTTGAAGATTACTTTCATTACAAACATCTTGGCTGGACAACATTTTCTGTTGTATATACTATGTAACATTATTTTAGTCAATAAAATAATATTAATATTATTTACCAGCATTCGAAAACCAATCAGTACAGTTATTTAAAATTTTTTTATAAAATTTAGAATTTGTTCATTTTTAATAATATATGTAAAAAAAATGGTAAGGATATCAGATTTCTACAGGCCATGGAATATGTATTAAGGCGTTCTAGATGCACGCAGAGGGATGCACGGAAGGTTAATAGTTTCCGTGTAACTATAATTATTTCCTACTTCACAATGATCTGTCCGAGCGAGATTAGTTTCAAAAAAGGAGAGGGGATTATGGTAAATATGATCCATAGCAGTTTTGAAGCAATGTTTAGTTAGAAATTTTTTATGTAACGTGTTTTAAAATGAGTTCACAAGGTATTGTATTTATTTTATGCTTTAAATTATCTAATTAATTACACCTCACAATGCTACGTCCATGCCAATCTAAACACGAATATGCCAGAAGAAACAAACTGAAACGATCAACTCTGATAATAATTTGGTACAATCCTTCACTTTAAAATTGAAATCATATAAATATACTTTAATGTTGTTAAAAGTTTGGGCCAGTTAAAAAGTGAAAATTATAAACTTTTTGTTAATAACCAAGTAGTATAAATAAGTGTTTAAGCCGCATGGTGTTACAAATTATTTTGTAATTATTTACAATTACTGTAAATTACTGTAAATTATTTTTCAATTACAAATTTTTAGACTAATAATATGTATAATACATTTAATTAATGAAACATACCACTTATCAATTCAATTAGAATGCACATATATTTGCCGGTTAACTGTTAATTATGTAACACATTAACTGCAATATTCAACATCTATTATATTAAATACTGTTATAACTCATCTAAGCTACTTTAACTGCTTCATCGTTGAAAATAAGAAAAAAAATTATATAGAAAACTGGTTCAGTGAAATAAAATTTTAACTGTTAGGAAAAAAGACATAATATGGAATCAAGGCTAGAGTTCAGAAACTATTTCAAAACTTCAGGTGACTCTTTGTGTAAATAAATAATTCTATAAACCTAATTAAGTAATACATTAAGTTTATACTAAATTATACATTTTATACATACTTTTCTTGTTTTCCTTGTCCATTTCCAGGGCTATCACACTCCGAATCTGTCTTGACTGAATGTACTTGTCTTAATGTTTTGCCAATTTTTTTATTTGGAGTTTTTCCTAAAGAGTTTTTCTTCTGCCTTGGAAGGATTGCAGTAACTACATTATCATCAAAGAAAAAGCGGTTTTTCTTTCTGATACGCTGAGGCTGGAAAAAATGGTTAATATTTGAAAATTTATTACACATTATACTAATATTACTTAGCATGAAGTATCTGGGGCAAATTTAGTGAAAGTGAACAAATTTTAAAAAATATTGCTTTTTTACTCACATAATGCACTAGTTTGTCTATAATACAAAATCAGTATAAAAAATTGCAGAGCAAAATTTACAAATATCCCATATATATAATAATTATATATAAAATTATTAATCAAAAGCGTCTTAATTCAAGTGATTATAATATTCATTTATAAAATGAAAGTACAATATCATAAAAACTATACCATTTTAATATAGAAATTCCATTTTTCAAAATATAATTATAAGACACAAGTGTAAAAATTATAGGAATACTGATGAGGAGTAATCAGAAAGATCATATGAAGTGAGGAATGTTATATATTTGTCAAGACATACAGTTAGTCAACATCGTTCTCCTAAGGGATGTAATTATAAACAAAATATGCTTACCATTCCCCTTCTATTGAGCACTAGTCCCGGAGTTGGAGGAGGAACTTTCTTTGGAAATTCCTCACCAACTCTGTGAAGACCCAATGCATTTGTTAAAGGGTCCATGTCATCTGTTTCCATCTTCATATCTGTATCTTGTTCATATTTAATTCTTCCATTTTTAAATGACAATAGTGCTTCTGCGGATGCACCTTTTAAAGAGAGCATATAATTACAAAAAACATCCTTTATATTACAAATTTACCTAGTATTATCTCGGCTATATTGTTCTGAATTACAGTTTTAAAATAGTAATATAAACACTGTTAAACAATTATAAACGTAATGTGTCCTCAAATTGTCAATGACATTTATATTATTTACAACTTTTTTAAAAAAATGTTTTAACTTGCCTATAGTAGCACTTACTTTTTTTGTTGAGGACGGCCGTTTCGGGAGATGTGTCCCTTTGTCAACTCAGACCGTAACTGATCTCAAGGTTTACGTAGGTTAGGGTGGTGTGGGTGTCTTTTGTGTGTATTAGGAGTTGTGTAATCACTCAACATTTTTTTAAAAAAGTTGTGATTACTAGTAGCTCACGCGAAGATGGAATCAACAAATGTTATATTATTATTTGTTCCTTCTTAAACTAGACTTAATAGTTTACACTTATATATTTTAACACTAATATTAAATGTTTAATATTAATATGTAAACACCTGCCTATAGTAAAATTTACTTATTGTTTAAAAGAGGACGAGCGTTTCAGGAGATGTGCCCTTTATCAACTTAGATTAACACTTTCCAAGATGATAGTTACTGTTCAAGTTGTTAATGGGTCACATCTTCCGAAACTGTTATCCTCATTTAGACAAAAAATAACTGCTTCTATAGTTACTTGTACATATATATTAAATATACTTGCTTCGCTTGTGGGCAGAGGTAACAGTATTAAACTCCAACTCACTATAATTAATTTACTCCTCAAATTTCAATGACGAAATGATCGATACCAGTGATTATAACTAACACAACATCTAACCTATTTCATGTTCCTCTAAACTATAATAGTTATGGTTTAGATGTATTAGTTATACACACTGATAATGACTTTTGAGGAATATATTATTAATTACAAGTTAGTATTTATTATTATTAAATTATATTAATATATGCATATAAGTATAGGGAGCTGTAAAAGTGTTAATATTGATGGAATACAAATTGCAGACTTTTACAATTGGTTAAAAAGTAACATTAAAGTTGGATAAAGATGATAACTCGACTCTGTAATATGCGTCTACATTAAACTTAGCCCCAGAAGCAGCTGAAGAAAAAGAAGTGGATATTGTTGCTAGTAAAAAATGATCACCAGGTCTTGGGGTGGATCCAATTTTAACAAAATACTAACCATAACATCTACAGTCAGCAAAGAGATCAGCTAGCCACCGCTTACATTTGAATCTAGCGCCAGTTAATTCCATTATTAAGACAAACGAATAAAAACCATTTTAATTTAAAAGATTATAATATACAGCCTGGTTTTGAAACAGTGAAATGTCAGTACAGTAAGAGATACTGCACAGGGAAGATTGAATATTTAAGGGAAAAATAAGGTTTTCAACCCCTGGAGAGCCTTTGTTTATAGACAAACTTATTAACGAACTTAAATTAGCAAAATCACTCATAGCTGCTATGCATTTGTATCTTTTATTATGAATAATACCGAAAAAAAACAGCTCAAAATGCAATGGTTAAAAAATAAGACATTCTTTGCTGAGTGGTCAAAGCCAGTGATAATCTCCATTAAATTTAAATACGGTATTTTTGTACAGGAATTAATTTTGTAACTATATATTCTTTTCAATGTATAGTATTTTGTATACAAATTTATTGAATAAATGTTATTGCAATGACAATAAATTATTAATTAGGATCTTGATAATTCATCACCTCAAACAGAGACAAGTCATGCAACACTAAAACTAATTTCGTCATAAAAATTTGCACTGTAATATATAAGTAGTTCTTTTATTCCTTTTACATTTGACAAAAACTTCATAAGTTATAAAAAACAATTTCTGTAATAAACAAACATCTGTTAAATATGTAGCAGCACCTCTCTTAACCAAAAAAGCCCTGAACACTTAAAAAAAATTAATGTCTCTAGATCTACCAATATTTTAATAAAGCATTGGCTAGATATTTATTAGGGAATCCAAAAGACAGTATACTTGCCTTAGAAAAATCGGGAATATATAAAATAAATTGTAGCAGTTGAGATAAAGTGTATATAGGCCAGACCAGGAGAAAAGTCGGCACCAGATTTAAAGAACATATCTCGCATATTATATATCCGACCAGAAAAATCAAGTGTAGCTGAACATATAATTGACACAAGCCATAGTTTAAATAATGTTAATTTAGTTACAAAATGTAAATGATAGAAGATGGTTAAATGTTCTTGAAAGTATTTATATATATAAATGTAAGAATAATTTTATGAATAATGATAAAGGGCTTATCCCTAATTCAGATATGTACAGTTTAATTGATTAAATAATAGTATATGTATAAGATTTTACAATTTTGTATATTTTCAAGAAAATTGTTTTTCGTTTGTTGAATATTAAGTCTGTATTTGTGATAGCTAAGCCCAGCCCCTTTAGAGCCTGACAAACGTATGTTGATATGTGATTGGTCGAGATTGTTAGGAGATGAGGGGTGCGGACGTTTTGCTATATAAGAATGACAAAATTTAATGTTAAATAGTACTTCTGAAGATGATTACCATGTAATCGAAATGTACATAAAGTAATTTAATAAAGATTTTTGTATTGTGGTTAGTGAGTTTTATTTAGTCAGTTAAAAAAATTAGTCCACAGTGTTCAACAAATTTATTAATAGCTAGTAGTAAGTTATCGTGACTAGCTGACCTAGTCTGTAAACCACAACGCGTTAAAAGTGGTCTCCGATAGAATGTGTATTTAGTAAGTATACAATTATTTGTCTTTTTAATACATTAGACACTTACAAATGGAATATTTTAAGTTCTTTTACCTTTATTACTATGAATTTATTAGCAATTACAGTATAGAGTCAATTATCTGAATGTCAACCAAACCAAATTTAAAAAATGCATAATCTCAGAAACATTTTATGAGGGTACTTATACATATTTATTGCAAGTGTCAAAAATTCCAAAAAAGAAAAAAACTGGAAAACCTGTACTTTTTAATTAATGATAATGAACCTACCCACCCAGAAGCTGCCTCACACAATTCAATTGATGCCAATGTTGAAGTTTACCTTCCATTGAGCATTACTCCAACTGATGGATCACGGAGTGATTGAGAAACTGAAAAGTTAGTACAAAAAAGAATTCTTCTGTCAGTTGTTATAAGTTATTGAAGACAAAGAGAGTGTTGTCTAAACAACAACATCAAGGACTTACTCTATGATGACTGCTACTACTATGTTAGTTGGGTGCCTCTAGGTAGGGAACACCTGAGCAAGGCCTAGAATAAATGGACTAAGAAAACAGGTGAAACCCCCCAACACAATAGATCAACAATGAAGGCATACCAATAATTTTAGAGCTATGCCAAGAGATTCTAGCCTTTTCTGATTGTAACACAGAGGATTTGAATGAGTGGTTAGGGAATGAAAATTAAACATGATTCCAAATTTTAAATGACCATTAAATCGTGGCTTTCTTACGGCAAGAAGAAAATGCTGCTAGTGAAGAGGAGGAGGAGTAATACAGTGAAAACCAAGTTAATCACAAAGATGCAATAAAGGATTTGGATGGAACCATATACTGGTTCAAAAAGCAAGAAGAGAGTGATTCTGTGCAGCTCATGTTATTGAAACAAAAGCATGATTTGGCTACAAAAAAATAATAAATTTATTTAAAAAAATATTATTGACTAGTTATCCTATGCTTCTAACGAGACAGAACATTAACATTTTAGGACAACTGAACAGTATGTGTAAACCTTTTTAATTCTGATATTACAGTACTTTGTTTATTTTTTCATTAGTAAAGATACTGTAATTGATTTAAATTTGAGTTCATTATTTTTTTCATCCTTCATATGGTACTGTATTTTGTAAATATTGGTTGATTAATTGAACTTTTAATTACCCTAATACTCAAGTTCGGATAATCGACTCTACTGTGTTATTATTCATTCTCTGATAAGGAAATGGACTTTATTGGTCAGGGTAAGAATTAAGACTATAATCACAAATAAATTTAAACCTTATAACACTATTTCGTTTGAACATAAAATATTTGTATTTAAACGAATAAAAATGTTTTTAAACTTTTGAAAATTCATTATATTTTTGTGATAAATTATACAATATTTTATTCTCCGTTGTCACTGATGTTTTTAAATAAAAGAAATATAAAAACAAGGAAAATTAATAGAAATTGCTCAACACAATAGAAACATTTTTTAACATTTTTATAGACTATTGAAAAATTACCTCTATTAAAGTGTAAATACATATAGAATAGCAACAATGATTTACCTTCGTAAAAAAAGGAATGGAACTCTGAATGTAGATGAAATCACACACATAAATAGATAACTATGGAATAAAATGTTATCAGAACAAATAATTTTTACACATGCTGACCAACTACATATGCACTGAAGTTATTTAAAAACCGAATTTTTGTTTCTTTTACAAATCAAATTATCATGAAAATGCTAATATAATATATTAATTCGAATTATGACAAGTTAATTAAAATATAGCTAATATTTAAATTAAATAAATCTTTTAACAAATTAATACTAATTTATCATTGAGAATCGAAGGCCCCATCACTAAAAGTCTGCTCACCAAATGACCGTTATCAGTATTATCAATAGCTCATACTGAAGGTAGGAAAACAAAGAGAAATTAGAAAACTCTCCTCTATCTTTGGAATGAGAAACCTTCTATAAAAGTAGATGAGCAACGAGGTTTTCTTTCAACGCAACAAGAAGAACTATTGGATTAAAGGTACTCTAGGTATTCCTTGTTAAGTTATAGATTCAAACAATATAATTAGAATATTTCTGGCACATGATTAGAGGTTAAAACAGTAAGGTTCAGGCAGTAAGAACAGATTATTGCATTATGCAAAAAAAATGTTGGAAAAACACGTGATGAATAAACACTTCACGCTTAGAGAACTTGTGCAATAAGTTTGATGTTAATTCATGAAACCTTTTTAAAACAGCCATGAATAACATTAAAATAAGTATGATGACTACCAATATTCTGAAAGAATGTGGTCTTAAAAAAGAATATTTTATAATCATAATTTTGTCAACAATATTTTAACCATAATTTGAATAATAACAATAATGAACTAATTTTGTATAACTTTATTTTAACACTATTATTCAATTTTATTTTTCATTTATTAACATTATTTCTATTTGTTATATTAAAACTAGTACTGTAATCTTGAATAGAAAACAGTCTGTAATTTACGAAATAACATCACACAAGTATAATTTAGTTTATCAAAGTTTGTACATTTCCCACGAGGTTTCAAAATGTTTTAATTGTTAGAGTGAATTCCAAACATATTATCAACTATAAAATCTTAACATAGTAATGGTATTAAAAACAATGCTACATATAACCTACATGATATTTATTACATAAAAGGTTAGGTTGATAACATATTAGAGTATAAGACTACAAAACTATCATAGCTTTGCCTTTTACTACTTAACCTAACCTATTTTAAGTTTCTTTCCTATGCTGTCAAAGTAATCCATCCATTATACTGTACAAACAAATATAGATTACATATGTAAACATAAAATCCTTACTTAAAGTGAATAAAAACAGAATAAACAGTTTTATATATCATTTTGAAATGAACAATGGTGGCTCATTTCAAAAATTCTATGTGTAATAACTTATTTAGTTAGGAATCTAACCCTTTTGTATTCAAGTTTTTTTTTTCAAATTTAAAAACAGGAATTGACTACTTATTCCTTATAAAGAAACATAAACATCAGCATTAAGGTATTTGTAATGGCACATGTATTAATATGTTTATCTTTGTTCCCTTTGCAAAAAAAACATGAAATTGCAGTTTTTACTATATTAATTTTATTAGTATTTTTAAGCAAAGAAACAAATGAGTCTGTTAGCATTATAGACATTTCAAGTTAAGCAAAGCATGCTTTTATAGAGCTTACTCATATTGTAAACAAACAAATTTCTCATGACTTACAGTCTAATTTTACTGAATTACCAAAAAATACTAGCCAACTAGCCTATATTATATTGAATATAATCATTAAAATTTAACCAATAGGTTATGTTGCTCACCAACTAATAGTGGGAAGCCTAGCACATCAAAAAACCTTAGCATTGTTTGTTATAAGGTTGTTATGATAACGTATGGTAGAGCAAATACTAAGCCTATTAAGGTAACACCAGCTCTGGAAACAAATAATACCTAAACACTCCCTTAAACTCATTAGTAATCATGTGATATATTATTGAAGTTTGATTTTGGTAAGGTCCCGCCCAGCATTGAATTTGATTTTTCAAATTTCGCAACCAAACCATTTGAACAGCATCAAAGGTTTCAATGTTATCAATGTATATTATTTACATTTATTTCATTATAGCAAAATGATTCAGTTATTTAACACATTGTTCATGAGACAAATACCATAAAAATACAAGCTATACGCTCGATAAGTCTTTCTATAGCCTTGTTATTTATCCAAAAATACTTACTTTCAAGTTCATCCGCCATGTTGACGTAGTCGACCGCTCTTCTATTCAGGATTGCATTTTACGAGAAGAAAATTCAATGATTAGTAATAACTTTTTCATCATAAAACCGTATAAATAGGCTTCAATCGCACTAAAATAAACTAAACTAACGTTGTTATTTCTCAACTGGGTTAGGCTCTCCGTGAAGAATAAATGAATTACTTTTAAGACTATTTTAAATTAATGTCGTTTTACTGTTTTGTTGGTACCACCAATATGATGTACTATGGGTAATTTTAAGACTTTCCGGATGTGGAAATTACAATTATAATTCCACAGACTACATATAGATTTGTCATGTACTGGTATGATAAGTCATATACCAGTTATATAAGTATGATAAGTTTATATATATATAAACTTATTTATTTACATTTATATTTTAAAATATATATGTATTTTCTGTATATAATAGTTGATAGTCTTGACCACTTTAATTTTCTAAAATAAATAATTCTTAGGAATAATATATTGATATATTTAATTAAAACCTAGTCATTGAAGAATATATTTAAACAAATATTGTTGAAATAAATCATTTCGGTAGTTTTACAAATAACTACCATTTTGAATAGCCATACACAAAAATTCTTCTAAAGATAAAGAAAAATCATGTAGAATAATAATTACTATTTAGCTTTTTAAAAATTGGAATTATTCTCAAATTTACTTATTACAATTCTTGTTTCGAAAATTATATTTAATTTGTGGAGTTAAGGTCTAAGTTGATAATGGGACACACCTCCCGAAACGACCGTCCTCAACAAATATAAATAAATGTACTATAGGCAAGCTTGTAAATATTTATAACGGTTTAGTGAAAACTAATAGCTCACGTGAAGATGAAATCAACAAATATTTAATTTGTAGTTAAGGGTAGGTTACATTGCATCAGAATTCGTAAGAAAAAGTGGTTGTACGAATTTGTAAGTATAGATTTGTAAGACTTCGTATGAATGGCGTGGAATTCAACATTTGCGAAATCGTACGATTGCTTGTGAAAGATGACGCATGCTGAACGTGATAATTATATATTTTGAACTCTCCTGCACTAAGATATGATTTGGCGGAAAATTTCAAAAGACGTAAGTGGGGTCAAGAATTTTATTAATCAAGAGCTGAGATGGGGATTTTGCAAGAACATATGATGAGCTTAGATGAGATGTCCAAACATTCTTCGAATATATCGGCATATTCAACTACATTTTGAATAATTTTAACAAAAGCTTATTTCATATTTTACTTTTATTTATTTTTTCCCAAAGTATATTTATACATTTTTGATCCCAAAGTGAACACCTTTCTTCAACAAGGATTATTAGATGCTCACAATCTATGGTAAATTAAAACAAAGACAGCTATTCGTTCCTAAGAAAACTGACGATAAGCAAATATTTTGTTCTGATACAACTAGGCATACGCCTTTCTTCAACAAGGATTATTAGATGCTCACAATCTATGGTAAATTAAAACGAAGACAGCTATTCGTTCCTAAGAAAACTGATGATAAACAAATATTTTGTTCTGATACAACCAGGCATACGACTTCCTGAGAATTTGCACAAATACATTTGAAGGAAACTAACCACATCCATAACATCATGGCGATTGTTTATTTCTGATGATTTTGTACAAATACGCACGCCTACTTTTTCTTACCAATTCCGATTCAATGTAATCGCCGACTAAGGTCTTTATTTGTGGTAGAATGTTGTTAATTATTCATATAGTATGATAACTATCACATCTAGTTAATAGGTCCTATTTTGGAAAATATTAAGTTGAAACACATAATCATTTTAAAACCCATTAAAAATTGTAAGAAAGTAACTAGAAAGATTTTCAAGTAAATGAGAAACCGGTTGAATATCCGGCCAAAGATATTTATTTTAATACAGCAACTAATTACTTGCCCTTATCAAGCCTGTTTTGCTATAAAAAAAAACAAAGTCCTTACATTTAACATTCAAATGAGTGATGTGAGGGGGCAAAATATATCACACACACTACACTTCACTTAGAACTTCCTTTAAACTATAGCTCTACTAATGTTTCTTTCAGCATTTCTGTCTACAGTGTCATCTACTATTTGAATGACTATTAACTTATCTTAAAGAGATAGAATCATTAAAAAAATATTTCAATAATTATAACCATAAGGTTATTATAATAGGAGTGACCTGAGAGGGAACACACAAACAAGGGGTCTAGGGGAAATTTTTGAAAAGAAATCACACCCAAAAAAACATTTTACACCATACTAGTACTTGAAATATTTGCAGAATATACACACAAGTCAAACTAGAGGTAAATGTAAAAAAAACCAATAGAAATCAGAATAAATATAGATTATTATTGTAATTATTATTATTGATAATTATTGTATAAAAACAATAATAATTTGAAATTGATTGGAAATACTGTACATAGCCAAAAAAATAAATTGGACCTTTTTAAAGAATTACATATTTAAAACATTGATTTTATAATATAACAGTAGAAACAATAGTTCAAAGGAAAAATAAATATATGTTTTTATATTAAAGTATATCTTTGAAAAGAGTATTTCTTTAGGAAGAGCTGATTTTTCCTTATGACATTTATTACAATTTAGTTCAATTTGCATTTGAGCATTAACATTGTTCTTAATGTTACAATATTTAATAGAGATATATTGTCAGTCCAAATATTGTTTATGATAGTGAAGAGGCATTTAATGGAAGCATTAGTTCCTTGCAAATACATGATTAATTCATAGAGATCTAGTATATATCGTGAAGAATATGCTTACTTTAAACATTACAAAAGACTTTTACCCATCTTTGATCACCAGAGTTTTAAAACTAATTATTAATTGATAATTTAATAATTAAACTTTAAATATCAATTGATCATTTGTTATTATGATTAGTAAAAAAAATTATGAATTAAAATATTTAACTAAAACACTTGTAAATATTTTACAAACCTGCCTTTAGTAGCACTTACTTATATTTGTTAAGGACGGCCGTTTCGGGAAATATGTCCCGTTGTCAACTCAGACCATAACTGATCTCAAGGTTTTTGTATGGGGGTGTACTTTGTGAGCATTAGGAGTTATGATGTCAAAATGTGCGTGTGAATTATAATGTAATTGTGTGTTGAGTATGTGTTTAGGGTGTAGTTTGAAATGTTTGTATATTTCGTATTGTTCGGTTGTGTAACGTTGGTTATTCCTGTGTTGTTTATGAAGAATTTGTAGGTTGAATGCTATATCTTTGTAGTCATGTTTTGTGGACTTGAGATGATCGGCAAAGTTTGATAGGTAATTATTGTTTGTTAGTGCGTTTGGTAGCGCATGTAGAAATACTTCCCTGTTTGGCCTATGTAAAAATTGTGGCACGAACTGCAAATTAGTTTGTAAACTCCAGCGACATTATTTTGTTGTCGGATTTTAATTGTGTATCGAGAGTGTTGTGTGTCGAGTAGGCTATTTTGTAATTGTATTTTCGTAGTGTGTTGGTTAGATTGAGGGTTTTGGATGATCTGTATGGTGTTAAGTATTTTAACACGTGAAGATGGAATCAACAAATATAAAATAATTTAATTAATAAATATGTATAATAAATGAATAAATTTAAATAAAATATTACTCGCGGTTTAAAGCTTAGTGGTTGATTATAGGCATTTCCTTTTAAAAGCATATTCTATTAATTACATTAGAAAAAGTATGGGGATTCAACCACACTAAACCATCGTTACAATTTAAATACCAATAAGTTTACTCTTGGTAACCAATAGCATGCGGTCCTACTAAAACATTATGAAATTAGCCATGGCGGCACAAAACCAAGACATAACTGAATGATAAAGACTACATTAAGAGCTTTACCTAAATAGTAGCTGATAAGTTGGTTATAAGGAGCAATTAGGACAGAAATACAAAAACTTCTTCATTTGTCTTGTCATTCCGAGAATGGATATAAATATATTTCTTTATGGTAACAGTTTCAAAAGGGAAAACAGTCACCAACTCATGAGAAAAGTGTTGCATGTGCTTATTTGAATCATGGAGACAATAACACATTAATAAGGGTCAAGCAGACTAGAGATTCTATGATTGACAATTCATGATGCATATGTCTCAAAATTATATGACCTGCAGCAAATAATCAATGATCCATAACTCGCGACAGTAATCCATAGTGGGTTAACTGACATCATTCTAAAACTTTTTCATTTATGACATATTTTCTTAGACAATTTACGTCATAAAAAAGTTTGATGTAATCAATAACAAGAGATTTTGATTTACTTGTCAGTACTCCGTTTATAACAAACTCCTGCTCTGGTGTTTCTTTAAGTTAAACCAAGTTTTGAAAGTGGCAGGCCCATTCAATAAGCTGACTGACAGACATCTCATAAAATATCAGAATTGCATCTAAATATTGCTTTTACTAATATCCTCCTCATCATTCTTTAGGCGAGATTCAACAGTCATACAAAGAAATAAGCTGTCCTTTCAATATATTTCTGTCTGAAATATGCTGAAATCATTTATATTCTGTCCTTCTGTTTTCAGAACTTCATCATAAAAAGGATGTATCTGATTGGCTTTGAGCAGAATAAAGCTTTAAACTTAAACTTCCATCATAATGTGTCTTTACGCACACAAGATATGTAAAGACACAATATGTCTTTACGCACACAGTATAACTAAAATCACTTGTAGATATGTTAGTATTTTTGCGTATATTTTTTCATATGGGAGATATTTTTGTATGTTATTACATCTAGATTACAATTATTGATAATTTTAATTCAAATTTTTTATATATAATGAAACAACACCACATTTTAATTTAGTTTCTACTGTTTCTCAAAGAAGCATAATGCATTACTTTCTATAAGTGTACTTCATGCGCTTGTAATGTGCTATGATACTTTTGATTAATGGAAGATATTTTTGTTATGTATTTTTGTCTGTTATTACATGCAGATTACAATTATTGATGATTTTAATTCAAATGTTTAATATATAAAGAAACAACATGGAAGAGTTGCTGAGAGCTGAATTTACATCTTAATAATATACAGCATATGATACACCACACTAAAAACCAGAAATTATTTGATTTTATAATAAAATCAATTAGGAAGTTATCAAATATCAAAATTGGTGATTGAAAGCTACTTGAAAGACCAACCACAATTAAATTACTCTCAACAATCAACCTTGAGATAACACAAGCAGAAATTTGTGGTTGACTGAAGATTCATTTGAGGAACTGAGTTAATTTACAAATCCAGGATTGACTGTAGGCCTAATAAACAAAAGAAACCTGTTTGTGATGATTATATACGGCGAAAATGTCAAAAGATGTAGTTCAGTGAACAAAACTGAATGTTATTTATTAAATCAGTATAATTTGATCATTTAGTAAATTTCATTCATTTTTTAAAATTACAATATGAATTGTAAAATTTGTTTTTTTCTATATTTTTTTCATAATTGCTTTTCATTAATAAAGCTCAAAGTCTAAAAACTAAATACTGTTTAGTTATGATATTAACAATAATTTTCTAAGGAGTAGGGCCTATTAAATACCGAAGAAGAAGAAAACCCATTATATTTTTATAGTTTAAAATAGTAGTTTTAGTTTGATAAAATTTTCAGTGGTTTTTATCAAATATTTAAAGTATAAAAAATATTGATGAATACATAAATCTAATGATGAATAACAAAATAACAAGAAAACTCATATTTTTAATGCTTTGCAGATGTAAAAACAATGTAGGCTGCTTCATAAATTACTTAGAATATGTACATATAATTAAATGTATAATCAAGTAATTTATGAAACTTTTAGTAAAAACAAAAATACTACTTCAAATTACTACAATAATTTGTAAGAAGAAACTAATAATTATTTCTTAAATATAGTTAAGTTTTATCTAGTATATCTTAGTACTCTAAAAACAATTAATTTTTTGTGCATTCAAAAAAATGTCTAACAATATAGCATATGCAAGAAGAAAATAAGTACAATATCCAAAGTTTGATTTGTATATGACAGTTTTCATGTGGAATTCATAAGTAATATTATAAGAATTTCATAAGTAATATTATTAATTTTTTTACAATTTTTTGTTGGAAATATTAATTTACTCATAGGCTGTTTTAACTATACAATTTAACCAAAACAATTGCTTACTAGTTAAATTCAAGGCTTTAGAAAAAATTGATTTATTGGCAGTACAGTAAAATATGAAGGAATTGAAAATTGTAATACAATAACTAGACATGTTTTGTTATACAGAAAATCAACTCAACTCAATATAATTTAAAGATGTTGATATACATAGTATTTTCCATCATAGCTGTATATACATTTGCAAATGAAAATAAAGGGCCATGCAAAGAAAGAAATAGGTTCTTGTCAATAAACAAAGTTAATGAATTTGAAATGTTGGACATAAACATTGGAAAGACTGCAACTTTAGAATGTAGATATTGGTAAGGTAAAATCATAACATAAATTATTACTTGAAATTTTAAAATTTGTATTGTTTAAACTTATATAAATGATTGTGTTGTTTAAGAAGAATTTGTAGGTTAGATGTTTTATCTATGTAGTCATGTTTTGTGGAGTTGAGATGATCGGCGAAGTTTGATTGGTAGTTTTTGTTTTTTAGTGCTTTTATATGTTCTTGGTAACGTGTGTAGAATGACCTCCCTGTCTGGCCTATGTAAAAACTGGGGCACGAACTGCAAGTTAGTTTGTAAACCCCAGTGGTGTTGTAAATGTCGTTGATTTTGTTGTTGGGTTTAAATTGTTTGTTGAGTGTATTGTGTGTGGAGTAAGCTATTTTGTAGTTGTATTTTCGTAGTGTGTTGGTTGGATTGTAGGTTTTGGATTATCTGTATGGTATTGATAAGTATTTTATGGGATTGTCATCTTGTGTGTTTGTATTTGGGTTATTAGGTTTATTTTTTAGGCAGTTGTATAATTTGTCAATCATTGTTGGGTTGTATCTGTTCGTTTGTGCTATATATTTTATGGTGCTTAACTTCTGGTAGTGTTCTTCTTCTAGCAATTACATTACAACTCACATGCACTTTTTGACATCATAACTCCTAATACACACAAAATACACCCACACTACCAAAATATCCCAACCCCACCCTAACCTACGTAACCTTGACATCAGTTACGGTCTGAGTTGACAAATGGACACATCAAGGATGTCCTCAACAAGCAAAGTAAGTGTTACTATAGGCAAGTTTAAAACATTTAAAAGTGTTTAGTGATTACTAGTAGCTCACGTGAAGATGGAATCAACAAATGTTCAATAATGAGTTCAATTTCAGGTTTATTGCCTAGCCTTTATGGAGAATCCACAAAAAAATTTAATAATTATAATAAAAATTCAATTTACAGTGAATGTCCTCTAATCTAGAACAAAGAAACAAGCCGAATTATAAAATATCCTAGATTACTAGACGAATATCAGGAAAAACAAGTAGAGGTTGTAATTAAACTAAATTGAGAGTATAATATATGTTTTAATCTTTAAACAAAAATAATAGAATTTTAAAAGAATACTTAGTGTTATAAAATAAATGAGTATAAAATAAATATTGCACTGTAGCCCTATACAAAATATACTCAAAATAAATAACTGCAACTTTTTTCTTTTGGAATTGAGCAAAGTTGTTGATCTAAGTGTAAGGAATTATTCAAGTATAAGTTATGTTTGATTCAACAACTTTTTCTGATTCAACGTTTTTTGCAACAACTGGACGTCTCTTGTCTGTTTTTATGTAAAAACTGGATATGGGTAAATTACTTTAACGAAAAAAATACAGAATAAATTTACTGAATAAAAAGATTGAAGAAGGGAAAGATCTTCAGGGCTCACTGGAGAATTATATGATTCTTGACAGCAATTGTGAAATGAACACTGCTTGAGAGTAAGAAGCTAACTTAAGGAAGAGGAAATAAAACTTTTTTAAACAAAAATGTTACCAAATATGGGAAATGCTTTGGTAGAGTGTACAGAGAAATAAGATGTTTTGCTTGTAATTTTGTTAATTTAGTGAAATCTGTTTTTGGAGAAAGTTACATTGATATAAGGAAACATGTTAATTTTCTTGAATTTTGTAGTCCATTACATTTGGTGAATCTTAATTAATCACTTTAATAGTTTATGACTATCCGAACTTTAAATTTTGTAAATTTGTGAAACTTACTGGGACAAAACGTTTTTGATCACTATATGACGATCTTCATCAGTGTTTTCAGTGAGACACTGATGAAGATCATCACATAGCGATCAAAAACGTACTGTCTCAGTAAGTTTTCACAAATTTACAAAATTTAAAGTTCGGATAGCCATAAAGTATTGTTAAAGTGATTAATGTTAATTTTAATCCTAATGATCTGCCTTTGAACATTTTACTGATGAAATCTTATGTAGAAACATCAGATATACTTCTGGTGGAGAGCGAAGAAGAGGATGAAGGAAGAAGTCATTGTGCCATGATACAGCTTTGAAAAAATATAGAAGTGCCCATTCATTACCTGAAAGAACAAGATAATTCAACATTCTATAACAAAATGGTGTAAAGCATATCATCTCAAATGAAGGAGAAGTATTTTTTCATAAAACAAAAACAACTGATGACATATTTGTAAAAACATAAACTTTTACAACTATGTATAGGTTAATCACTTAACATTAGTTTATGACTATCCGATCTCTAATTTTATAAAAACTTACTGAGACAGAACGTTTTTGATCACTATGCGGCGATCTTCTTTAGTGTCTTATCAGAAGACACTGATGAAGATCGCCATATAGCGATCAAAAAAGTCCTGTCTCCGTAAGTTTTTACAAATTTACAAAATTTAAAATTCGGATAGTCATAAACTAATATTAAAGTAATTAATTAAGTTTCACCGAACATAATGGACTACAAAATTCAAGATTATGTATAGGTCTTGTGTTTCTTGGCGAAGCCTGACCTTCATGGGTGAAAGTCGTCTGCACCAGTTTTGTACTGGGGGGGGGGGGGTTTAGCACTAGTCTATCTAGAGCCATCGCCGTGTATGTATTCGGCTATTGTGCTAGCTGTTATATTTCGCCAGGTGTTTCAGTCTTACTCCTCTAGCTTGGCTGTTTCCATTCAACCACCGCCTTTCTCCTAGCCACAACGTTCCACAACACCTACAGCTAAGTAATAACAGACATATTACGTTTAATTTGAAAAGTACAATAAGTTGTTAAACTTTTATACTAGATAAATATTTCTCTAGTCCTTTTTTTGTCTGTGTATTATATACAGAACTGGCTTATTCCCTGTTTCCAACCAATTTAATCTGCAAGTAATCCAGAGCTTACTATATTTATTAATCACTTAAACAATAGTTTATGACTATCCGAACTTTGAATTTAGTAAATTTGTTAAAACTCACTGAGACAGAACGTTTTCGATTGCTATGTGCCGATCTCAATAGTTTATAACTATCCGAACTTTGAATTTAGTAAATTTGTTAAAACTTACTGAGACAGAACGTTTTCGATCGCTATGTGCCGATCTTCATCAGTGTCTTCTGCTTGGAGATGTTGGGTCAAGTGGTGACGGTTTTAAAGTTAGGTTTTTGATAGTATCGAAGAGTATGTGTGATACGATTTGTATTGTGTTTGTTCGTTTAATATGTTTGTACTTTGTGTTTTTGTGTGACTATAAATTTCATATTGTTTTAGTGTGTTAAGATGTGGTCCTTTTTTGTTGATGTGTAGGATTTTTAGGTTATGGTAAATGTCTGTGTATTTGTGTCCTGTTTCGTTTCTATGATTGTAAAATGTTGAGTTAGTGTTCCGTTTGTGGTCCCCGACTCTTTATTTAAATCTGCGACCTGTTTGTCAAGTGTAGAATTTGTTACATTCATAGCGACGAATAGACACGCAAATAAAATACAAAGTACAAACATATTAAACGAACAAACACAATATAAATCACACATACTCTTTGATTCTATCGAAAACCTACCTTAAAACCGTCACCGCTTAACCCAACATCTCCAAGCAGAAGACACTGATGAAGATTGGCACATAGCGATCGAAAACATTCTGTCTCAGTAAGTTTTAACAAATTTAATAAATTCAAAGTTCGGATAGTCATAAACTATTGTTTAAGTGATTAATAAGATTCAACTGAACGTAATGGACTATAAAATTCAAGAACTACTATATTTAATTTGACTGAATTCAATTTTTCCAGTGACGATGACACAACTAATGAGCCTAGGATATGGATGAAAACACAACATGTAAACCGAAGTGCAATTAAAGAAGAAGTCAAATTGGGGATTCAAGCAAATTTAACTTCTAATCGTGTCTATATGACATTGGATCATTGTTTATTTATTCAAAAAGTATCCAAACAAGATGCAGGCTTATACTTTTGTGAGGGATTTGAAGGTGAAGATACAGATTTTCAGTATGCTGTTGATGGTATGTAAGATGCTTTGTATTTTCTGTAAAGTTAGGTTAAAAAAAGTTACCTCTTGTATTTATTATTTTATTCCAACTAAAACTGAAACCCTAGTCCAAGATTCCTGAAACACTTACCCTCATACATCATGTGGTGTATGTGCTACTTTTAGAAAAGTTTTATATTTACAAGTTTTTGTTAAATTTGAAGTGACTAAAATAACAACTTGTCAAAAGTATATTTAAAATAAATTTATAAAAAAAACTCTCTAGGATATATCATTTTTGATGGCACTAAGCTATCTTCATCAGTGACTAGGTTGACTGCTGGGAAGGGTTGTTGAATTAGGTGGGAGCAATTTTAAAGGCAGGTATTCTAAAATGTGGTCAAAGAGAGTATGTGTTTTTATTAGGTTTGTTAAAGGTAGGTATTCTATAATGTGGTCAAAGAGTGTATATGATTTGTATTGGGTTTGTTCATTTAATATGTTCCTATTTTGTTTGTTTGGATGTATGTAACAAAGAAATATGTATGCAGTGCCATCAAAATATTATGACTCGGTACCTTTTTCAGATAATTACTTCACTTATAAGTTTAGCCAATTATTATAATACTAATTTTATACATTAAAGTATTAGTAATTATTGCATAAATAAATGAATACTTTAGAACTTATGTGCTGATGCGTTTCGAAACTATCATTTCTATTACAAAGCTACTTCAAGTAGATGGTAAGCTTCATAAACGATTATTTTTAAATAAATAAAACCTCTAAACCACAAATAACATTTTATTTAAACCTTATGTACATTTCGATTGCCCAGCAATCATCTTCAGAGGTAAAAAATACAACTAACTTTAAACAACATAATACAACAAATATATAGGCTTAAACCGGCAACTACTTCGCCACGCCCCTTATTTAAAAAACTAGTACGACCAATCACGTTGCAGTAAATTCCCCCTCTACAACTTGGTCCGGTCTTCCCCCTCTCGTGGTGAAGAGTTACCGTTACAACTATTTCAATTTTACTAAAAAACAATAATATTCTTTATTAACAAAGTTATAACTATCTCCTAATTAATGAGTATAACTGAGATTTAGGGATAGGCCCTTTATCACAATTTAATAAATTATGTTCGTCATATTTGTGAATGTACAAACTTTCAAAACTATTCAAAAGACCTTTTGAATTAACATTTTTCAATAATTTAAGATCTTTTAATTCTAAAGTGTGTTTAGTGTTTAGAATATGTTCTGCAACACTAGATTTTTCAGGTCTTTGAAATTTTATATGGCTAATATGTTCATTAAATCTGATTAATATTTTCCTTTTCATTTGGCCAATATAAATTTTACTACATGAATTACAATTTATTTTATAAATCCAAGATTTATCTGTCATCTTAATTTTATCTTTAGGGTTACCTAATACATTTTTTAAGCTATTTAAGCTTTTGTAAGCTACTTTTAAATTTACCTGTTTAAAAACTTTATCTAGACCTTTTGTTAAATCCATATCAAATGGTAGGCTAATGAATTTATTTTTAACATTTTCTTTTTGTGTTATTAAGGTAGTAGAATCGTTTCTAAACTTTTTTAATTTTTGTTTCCTCAATATATTATCTATTATTTTAGGATCATATCCAGTGAATTTAGCGATCTCTTTAATTCTGGCCAACTCACATTTAAATCTATTTTTATGCAATGGAATAGTAATTAATCTATTAACCATAGTGTTAAAAGCTGCTAATTTATGGGATTTGCAATGGTTAGAATCTACCGGGATATATCTATCATTATTTGTATGTTTCCTATATATATCAAATTCAATTTTATTATTACTTCTAAAACATAATACATCAAGAAACGGTAAACATTTATTATGCTCTATTTCAAAAGTAAATTTAATGTTTTTATGTTCATTGTTAATTAATGATAAGAAATGTTCTACGTTAAACTCTTTGGTATTAAAAATTGCGAAAACATCATCTACATATCTAATCCATACTCTAGGAAAATACGGGAGTTTGTTTCTTAATTCCTTTTCAAAATTTTTCATAAAAAGTTCGGCTATGAAAGGTGATGAACTATTCTCCATAGCTGTACCATCTTTTTGTTGGTAAAACACATTGTTAAATGAAAAATAATTCTGAGTCATACAACATTTAGTTAATTTTACATATTCGTTAACTTCATTAATCTCTATGTTATTTTCAATTAAAAATTCTTTTAACAAAATTAATGTTTCAGCAACTGGTATGCTTGGGAATAGTGAACAAACGTCAAACGATACAAATATTTCGTCTTCTGTCAGTTCAATATTTTTCAATTTATTTATAAACTCTCCTGTATTTTTTATTGAGCTGGATTCTATATTAAATTTAAAATTTCCAAAAACTTTATTTAACCATTTTGACAAAAGATAAGTTGGTGAGTCAATCCCCGAAACTATCGGTCTCATCAAATTACCTTCTTTGTGTATCTTTTGGAGGCAATATAACCTAGGTATAACTGCATTTGAAACATTAAATTTATAAATTTCATTTTAGTGGAATTCCACACTGTTTAAAGTTAGTTGTATTTTTTAAATACCTCTGAAGATGATTGCTGGGCAATCGAAATGTACATAAGGTTTAAATAAAATGTTATTTGTGGTTTAGAGGTTTTATTTATTTAAAAATAAACATTACGCCACAGTTGCTTCATATAGTTATTCATAAACGATTGTTTCGAAACGGGTCAGCACGTAAGTTCTATAGTATTCATTTAGTTTTGCAATAATTACTTATAGTTTAATCAGTGAACTCCAGATGATTACAACAAGCAACTTTAAACTTTAAAGTTTTGTCGATCATCATGGATAACAAAATCCACATGTCGTTAACTTTATAAAGATGTTTTTCTGAATAACCAAATCTTGAAATTAAATTAAAAAAGGTAAAAACTGTAAAATGCCATTACTATCATTTAGTACTTATAATTCATTAAATAGAGATGATAGTTTTATTACTGTAAGTTTATATATGAAAGAAAAATGTTATTTTTAATCTAAAATTAGAAGAAACTTTTTAAAACTTGCAGTTTGAGGCTTCTTAGTAATATCTATTTACATCACTTGTAAAAATGTTGCTACTCACTGTTGTTTCTCAGTAAATGTGTGTCACACTTGGTCAGTATATAGTTCAGTGCTGATAGTCACACACAAGACTGTGTCTTCATGGGCGCCGACTTTCAAAAACCTTTGGGGGGGGGGGGGGGTCTCAATTATTCTAAGTTGTTACTGGCAGATGTTCCAGGTACAGGTAATTCCAGTGCTGGGAGTGGAGTTGCGATCCCATCAACACGTGCCTTTTTAAATACAAACTTATCCATATAGTATCACAATAATTCACTTTTCGCTATTCACTGCTCACACTAAATCACATCAACATAACGAAACGGGAACTGATTGCCGCGAAAGTAAAAACTAAAAACCAAGAATAATAGGTCAGTTTGTTAGTTGTCAGAGCGCGCTAGGAACAGGTGTCGGTAACTCATCCCCTAGTTCAGCCGGGCAGTTATGCCTTCAACGCAGTGACCTTGACAAAAGTCACATAGACAATCTATTTTTATCTTGCTGATTGGCGACAATAGAGCTACGAGTTTCGGTGTTTCTTTTATAATGCTTTTACTAACTAACCATCAATTGTAAACACGTTTTATGAAAATTTTACTTAATAAATTAAAGATGCCAAGAATATTCTAGTGTAATTTAAAACACTTTCCTTTTCCAGATACTTCATAGATGCTTTATTTCTTTGAAATTTTGGGGGAGCTGTGCCCACCCAATGTTTTTTTTTGGGGGGGGGGGGGGGCTTGAGCCCACCTAGGCGTTATGGAGTCGGCGCCCATGTGTGTCTTGTTAACTCTTTGGTCAGTATTCATGCACCAGTATGTGAGATTCCGCACTGGCCAGTGGGAGCATTCCCGTAAATATACGTTCTACCGTTTCTCTCAGATTAGCATTGCCATACATTTACAATTTGTTTTCCTGTGTATTGTACTGTATTCTAGGTTAAATATTAGCAATTATTTGAACAATAAGTTATACACACAGTAAATAGTCACCATTCTTTTGTGTCCAAAGTCTATGGGGTTTCTCACGTATTTACAGATGTTTTCGAAGTTTGTGCGGTAGTTTACAATGGATATTCTACTTAATATTTTTCAACCTTATATACATGAGAAAATTGAAATTTAAAGAAATTTTTTATTTATTTTTACATGGTGATACCTTACTAGCAGTAAGTACCCTATTTCATATGCAGCACAGTAAGGGTTATTTTAGAATAGCTTTTATTTTCAAGTTAATTTGTTTTTATTTATTATTTTTATTTTAACAGTTGTTCCAAGTCATACAAAACTTGTAAAAGGAGAGTTGTCAGAGTGGAGTACATATGTGAAAAACACAATTTTACCTTTAAACATAAATATTTCCAAATCTACCAACAATGAGATATTAAGACTCAGGAATGTGACTGGAATTTTTGTGAAGATAGTAAGTGAATGGGAGGATTGGGGGCCTTGTGATGGTTGTTTGGAAACTCGAGAAAGAGTGGCTAAGTGCAGAATTAAACCAAAACTTAATCATGAGGTGAGGTCTCAACAAATGTGACATAGTTAATTGAAATAGGTTCAAATGAATTTGGAAATAACTTTTTATAATGTTTAGCTGTAGTACTTAATTTACCAACTCTATTTAGTGGCTGTTAAAACACTAAATAACTTATGTTAAAATGAAGAGCGTTATATGAGAAGTAGAACTGAATTGAAAATAACAACTAAAATATTCCTGAAAATATACCTGTGTTTAATAAGATTTATTGACATTTGTTGATTCCATCTTCGCGTGAGCTACTAGTAATCACTTACACTTTTTAAAAAATGTTTTAACTTGCCTATCTGGCGGAGTTACGGTCTGAGTTGACAAAGGGACACATCTCCCGAAACGGCCGTCCTCAACATACAAAGTAAGTGCTACTACAGGCAAGTTAAAACATTTTTTAAAAAGTGTAAAAGATTTATTGTATGTAGAAAGTGTACTTGCAATGAATTTCTAGCACATTTGAACTTGATTATCCCTTTATGAAGTTCTAAGAATGTTTTTATAAGGCATTGTACATTTACTTTTATAATAAATAAAAATAGATGGATCATTAATGTTTTATAAACACGTCATCACACACAAAAATAGAATTCAGTCTTGCCTGTGGCTCAGAGCATTGAACAATACACCAATCTAATGCAAAAAGCGTATGCTGAAAAATATTAGGAAGTAGTGGTTTCTTGACAAGTGATATCAATAAGTGTATATTAAAAACCTCAAGATGAACAACACAAAATTTGCAAGAATTCTAAATTAACTACTTAAGTCTTATGGGTAGATTTTTCAAATTAAAAAAAAAAAATTTTATTTGGCTCATTTCCAAATAATTAATTAAAGAATCGGAGACACTTTGAGAGAACTACATGTTAAATAATAAGAACACAAAAATCAAATAATGAATATTAGCTTTTAACAAACAATAACTTACAAACAATACACATTCCTTTTCAAATACTGAATGTTTCCAACTTACTTAAATCAAGTGAAGACAAAATCAAATCATTTTTTACATGTAAATTTTTGTATTAACTTGGCAAAAAAACCACTACTTACTGATACTTTTCAAAGTAAGTTTATCTTATTGAAAGTGATTAATTATGTAAAAAAACTGTTTGAGACGACAAATTAGATGAATAAACAACATTAACTGTAAGTAATTAGGTTTTCTTTAAACCATGATCGAAGCCGCACCATCCTTATATGATAACCCTGTATTATGTACTCACTAAACCAATTAAGAGAGATGATTTCATAGATAGTATTGGGATTAGGCTGGCAAACAGTTTTACAGCATATACCAGGCTGTTACGGTCTGAGTTCACAAAAGGATACATCTTTTGAAATGGCTGTCCTCATTAAACAAAAAAAGTAAAACTTGCAGTTTTTCTGTTGTAGATGTTGAGGTTTTAAAAATGTTTTTATGATACCACTTGGCAAAAAAACCACTACTTACTGATATTTATCTGCAGACATGTTTCACACTAGGTCAGCGCATTTTCAACCCTGTGAATAACAGACAAGACTATTCATGGTCAATAAAAAAAAGTGAGTAAATGCTGCTATAGTGTATCCAAGAGTTTAGTGTAAAACTAGTAGCTCAAGTGACTATAGAAATGAGCAAGTTATATTAGTTTAAATAATAAAATATGTTTATATTAAAAAAAAATAGAATATATATTCTAAGATATCTTTTTATTTAGAATTCTCTCATCTTGCACTTTCCCTCATGAAAATCGTAGAACAAACACTGAATATATCCAGGTCTAAAATAGTTGCATCATGTCACTGATAGTTCATATTTTGTCAAAAATATCTGTAAGACATGTTAAAAAAGCCTGCATCATGTAAAAGATATTAAAGGCAAATATAGCTGAAGGAAAAACAAAACAAATGGTTTTTATTCCAGAGTATTCTGGTTTCTACAATATCCCTATCTGATAAGTAACAGAACAAGTTACAATAAGTGAGTCTTAGTTTGTTAGAGCGACGATAAATATTTTGAAAATTACAAGAAATAATATATCATACTTTTATGAAACACAAAATATCAAGAGCACAGTGGTACAATATATTACAATGAAAATATTGGAAAGAGCCCCAATAACACAAAAAAATTAATGAAAAATAACAAGTTACTTAAGATTAAACCCTTATGTACATTTCAATGACCATGTCATCATCATCAGAGGGTCTTATTACAATCTAGCAAACAAGAAGTTACAAACTAGAGTGATAACTCTAGTTTGCTAGATTGTAATTTTGTAATAAGACCCTCTGATGATGATGATATGGTCATCGAAATGTACATAAGGGTTTAATCTTAAGTAACTTGTTTTATTTCTTATTTTTGATTTTTTTTATGGTATTGGGGCTCTTTCCAATATTTTCATTGTAATACTTTTATGAAGTTTAAAATTATAATATCTGTGGTTAATTCAAAAATTGATCAACTTTTGTTACTGATTATATGGCAAAACTTGCTTGGGGTACTGATTTTGCTTCTCATATAAAAAAAAAATATGCTAACCCGTTTGATTTACCACGTAGTAAATGCTTAAATGTTTATGCATCTTATAAAATTTGGCATATAGTTTTGGCATTTAGTTGTAACAGAAAATAACTATATAAATCAATTGAGGCATAATGTTTAATTTAAATAAATAAAACCTCTATGCCACTAATAACTTTTTTATTCACTTAATACCTTATGTATATTTCAAATGCACAGCAATCATCCTTAGAAGTAATTTACAAAATAAACTACTTTGTTATTTTATAAATTACCTCTGGATCATTACTGTATAACTGAAATGTACATAAGATATTAATTCATTGAAAATGTTATTAGTGGTGTAGAGGTTTTATTTATTTAAATTTGATGGTTGATGCTCGGCTTGCAATATTCATATTTGTTGATTCCATCTTCTAGTGAGCCAACTAGTAGCTCACGTGAAGATGGAATCAACAAATATATTTATTTAAATGTAACAGAAAATGTTTAGATGACTTTTATTTATTATTTTTTTTTCTTTAGATTCATCCTTTGGTCAACTCTAGCATGTCTGAAGACATCTATAATCTTCTGAGTTCATTGAAATTATCATGTCATTCATTACAACTACAAGAAAGGCTACCTCAACTGAGTCAGCTGGTGAGAAATGTATCAAATTTTGTTATTGCTGAGCCTTGCATTGGTCCTTGCAAGCAAAAACTACCAAAGAGAGGAGCTAGGTATCACAACACCTACCATATTCTGGAACGAAGTTTTCTTACCTTTATTTGTCCTGAGTAGGTAGAAAATAATTTTTTTGACAATCTAATTAATGAGGCTAACTATTTACTTTTTTAATTACGTAAAATACTTTGTACGCTATAGATCTTGTCAAAAAAATAGCATGCAAAGAAGAAGCTCTAATATATTTCTTCAGCTCCTTGGGTAGCACATACAAATAATACTACAATTAATGACATTTCCTGTAACTGAAGGTCTGAGCAATTACTTGAAACTGAAAATGTAAATAATTTGTTGCTTACTATTCATTCTTGCAGGGTTTTTACAATATATTTAGTCTTTAAAAATCTTAGCCTTGTTTAGAAAAGTTAGTCAAATTACAGCATTTAACAGGGAAATGTTAGTGTTTTATTTCTTACAATACAAGATTGTAATTAATTTAGCAGTGCTTTGTTATTAAATTTTAAGGTTTAATTTGATTGCTCATGTAAAATTGAAAACCAAGGAACTATTTCAACTTTTGATTGTACAAAAAAACCTGTTTAAAACGGACCCTTTGTAAAAAAGAAATCTGAATAAATGGAGAAATTATTTGTGAAGGGAGTAATCTTCTATGTATGCGTATTAAACTCTATAAAACATCTAACACAGAAAAGGATAATGTATTCATCCCTAGAATATAGCTTTTACTGCCTAAAACAAAATTTTCCGATATGTAGTTTAGAAATAAGTTACTGTGGTATCGTTACTTTCTGTTTATTACCAAGAAAAAATATAGATAAACTGCACAATGAATTTTCTTAAATTATCTCCTCCCACCAGGAAACCAAATGCTGTTTACTGTTTCTTTTCCGTTTGAATCTGAGCTTTGCCATGTTCTGTAGTGTGAGTGAATTGTGTTATAGAAAGTTGGATACGGTACAGTTTTAGTTTCAATTTCAGTGTTTAGGATTCAAGAGGATCCCAAACCCTCAGAGGCTCGAAATGAATGGAAGTGTTATCCCATATCATGATTCAGCTAAATATCTCGGCATGAATCTTGATGCAAAAGCCAAATGGGTCGAGCATGTCAAAATAAAACTCACAGAACTCCAGACTCGCTACAGGCAAATGTATTGGCTACTCGGTCGAAATTCACGGGTATCAATATACAACAAGCTATTGGTATATAACCAAATCCTCAAACCGGTTTGGACGTATGGTATACAGCTTTGGGGCTGTGCCAGCAAATGTCACATACAAGGGATACAACGCTTCCAGAACAAAGTACTAAGAAACATCGCCAACGCTCCTTGGTATGTGCGTAACAGTGACTTGCATTGCGATCTTGGTGTACCCATGGTCGAGGAAGTCATAAAACAGAACGCCATCAAACACGTAAATCGGCTCACTCAACACGAAAATCCCGAGGCACTGAGACTTCTCGACAACCACCTGACAAGACGACTCAAAAGGACAAAACCATTTGAACTCGTTGAACGACAAGAGTGACAACAATACTCTTCCTCACGTCGGTTGGCTTCCAACATCAAACAAGATACAATAGAGATCAATGGATTCTTTGTAATAAAAGCTAAAATTTAATTATCAAATGTAAATTAATGGTTGGTCAGAAATGACCAGTTTTAATAAAAAAAAAAAAAAAAAAAGTGTTTAGGATTGTAATTTCTTTTTTTTTCAACAAAATTTGAGAGGATTGTTCAATAAAAAAAGCTCATTCAAAGAAATCATATCCTTAAATACCTCATTTTGGTAAAGTACAATACCATTACAATACCAAGTACATTGTTCTATTTAATAACAAAAGTTTTGTAAATTAAAGGAAACATGTTTGACTAAAGCAACTGTAAATATTTATCAATGACAAGAAACATTTTTTAGATTTACCCCACCCACCAGCAAATTATTATGATTATTCTAATTATATAACAAAATTTTAGCTTTACAGAAAATAGTTTTCAACTTTTAATATTCATAAAATATATTTCAGATCAAATCTTTCTTCAAAAGTTGTTTGGAAGAAAAATAGTAAAGTTATAAAACCAAATAGATTTTCTGCATCAAAATCTCTATCTTCATCAGTGTATGTTGATACTTTCAACGTGTTACACTTTGAAGGAACAAAGTTAATGGATAAAGGCAATTATACTTGTTACGTAGATGAAGTCCAAATGCAGGAGATAATTGTCTCTATTGGTAGTAATCCTTTGATGGGTAAGTTATAGAACAAATTAAACAAGTTTGCCAACTTTAGCTATGATATGAAGGAAAATATAACTTACAATAATCTTGTATTGAAATCAAAACAAAAATTAATTCTAATGTATTTGTTTTGCCATTTTTTTTCAGATTTTACCATGTTTCGATTGGGTTTTGTTTTTCTATTCTTTTTGTCTTTATTCTTTTATTCTGCCGGAGTTGTTATAGCTTACAACAGAAGATATATGTATAAATACTTAAAATTTGTTTGAGACGTTTATTCATATTTCAGTAAACTAATACTGGCTTCAAGAGAGTTCAAGTTATTTATTACTAGTCATCCAAATAATTTAGTTTTAGGAAAATATAAGAAAATTATGCAATATATAATTTAGGATGACAAGCATAACTACCTGGCGAAACAGCAAACAAATTCTCATACATACATTTGGTGAATACACATTATGCCTGGGTCATATAAGTTCTATCATTGAGAAATAGGCAGGTTAAAAATAGAGTTTGTGGCCTAAGATTTAGCAGTTAACTGTGAAGCCCAAAAGCTTGGCAAACCAATTTTATTGCATGCCCTGTGCCACTCTGTTCTCTCTACTTTTTCAAAGTACATGTCAGTTGCCACGTAGAAGCTACATAGTTTAACTAATACGTAAAGACGGGTTCTATATTCATAAGATACAGTTTATTTTCACTACTACAAAGCATAATACTGGTAAAAATATCTTTAAGTTTGGGTATACATTCTTAAATTGAAATAATCAATCATTAAATTTTATCTAGGTTACATTATGCTACAACAGCATTTCTATCAGTAAAATATAGAGGCGCCATATAATTAGTAAATTATTATTTTAGATTAATAATTAGATTTCTTAAAATGTTTCCAGTATATTTAGTTCAACATTTCCCATATAAAGGATGAAGCCAAGAAAAAGTAGAGACTGTTAAAGTTTTGTAAGTGTATGCCCAGTAGACAGATTCGGTCAGATAAGATGGCCGGAGAAACATTGATGGGGCTAGTACGGCATGAAGGAGGGGATTTGACAGCCGACTCGCTGAAATGCATAACACAGCAAAAATCTCCATTATCGTATTAGTAGGTTTGACAGAAACTAGTGTATCAATCAAAACAGTATTTTTCAATAATAAGAATGCCACAACTGAAAAGAACACGCCTGTTTTGCAAAAGATGGCGCTCAGAAGTCAAACTAAATGAATTACTATGAATATATTTAAAAACATATATTCTGAAAATCCTAGCATGTCACGCACAGTAATTCAAAATCGAGTGTTAAACCTTTGTAGAATACATATTCATTAATTAATACATTCAGCACAATGGCAATATTGGAGATCTCATCAAACTACTGTTTTCTTGTTAACTTCTACATATGATGGCAGTGGAATTATTAAAATGCTATGCAGGCTGCATAGCTTGTCGTTACATCTAATTATCGTGCCCGTTGTTTTCATCTCAATTATTTTATTTCTACCATATACAGGTTTGTTGGGGGACATCAAAACAGTGTATTAGACATTAAAATATTTTTTTATTTATCGGGTCACAATTAAAAAAAAGAAATACAAATGATAAAATACTGTATGACAAATAATAAAACTCAATAAAAGTTAATTTACATAAAAATCTAAGTACCTACTACTAAAATATACTACATACTGGAATTAATCACTTAATGTTTAACTCTGAATGTTTGTGTCATGTGTTTCACAAAGCGATAGAGATCAATAATGTAAACGTAGACATAGATAATGCATATGCCACGTCCGAGACTATTTATGCCAAGATTAACTGACATTTGTTTACTATAATCTTATGATGACAGATTCGGTTTTCTGGCGCCCAAGCATTTTGTCAATGAATATATTTACAGTAGTCTGTTCCCACCTCGAGTAGGTTCATTCACTGTAATAGGACAGTTATTGTTAGTTCAGAAAGCTTATTTTATTTTTATGATCATTGTTTTTACCGAATATTTTGCTGCGTTAAATGGTTAAATCTAAAAAAAAACATTAAAATATAAAAGTTAAACCAAATGAAATCTGTTTATAAGACTCCCTGAAGCATTGTTTCAGTTGAAGCATCAAAAAGTCAACTTAGGATGTTTGGATTTAAAATCGACTCACTCACAATGTTCTCCAAACTCTTCTGAAGCACTGACATAAAAATCAAACCTTTATACAAATACTTATCGCACTAGAGAAGTTTTAATTAGACTGGGAGTGAGCGTGCCAGTGTGTTCGCCGTCTCTCAGAAGATGGTACGCTAGCCGTGCTGAACATGTTAAGGAAATTATTGATAGAGGACTGTATGATAGAGTGACTGTATGAGCTACAATCTGTTCGTACAACACAGCAGCTTGAGTAGTAATTCCCCCACTCATTTCTGCGCGAACTACGCTTACAAAACTTTGATGGCCAGTACTTAGCTATGGAACAGAATTTTCACATCTGACTGGAAATCCATGCCATCCTCAAGATCAGATTCTGCTTATTCCATCTGCCAAAGGGTCATTATATACTCTCACTGTTCTACGTCATTTCCCTAAATCAAAATATCTTCAAGATATAATAATTAAAAACCATAAATAAAAATTATTTATGGTCAAAACTAGACGTCTCAACTACTTTTTAAACATGATAGAAATAACTAAATACACCTTATTTAAAAATAAAGAACCAAAACAATTATACGAAAAATTGAAGAACAAATAATCGTGATGGCATGAATATTATAACTAACTACATATGGTTTTTCTAACGGTAAAAAGAATTACATTTTCAACATTAACACACATTAATGATAATTCTGTCTATAAAAAAATTATCATTATAGGTGTTATTTTTAAAAACACTTTTATGTTAACCCTTAACTGCCTACATTCCATTGTTGAAAATTTTTAGTAAAATTCCTTTAGTTTGATATTAAAAATTATTTTTGAAATTTTTTTACAACTAGTTTACTAGTGAAGCCATGTCTATATGGACACGCTAGAAATTAGAACAAGCAAAATTGTTAACATAGAAATAATTTAATTTGTACAAATTCAGATAAAAAAGACAATAATTCTCTAGGAAAATTATGACTAGAGTAATTTATTTCTGTTCATGGAAGTTTTCAAAACAATCAACACACAATCCAATTTCCACATAGTGTGCCCACTGCAGATGTTATTTTGTAGCCATTCACAGCACATCTGTAATAATTTCTTTGGACAAAATTATTTCCCTCGCCCTTTCAGCTTATAATTAATTAGACAGACCAAGTTGACAATGAGATACATGTCCAAAATTGGGTGTCCTCATTAAACAAAATAAATGCTACTTTTGTTTTAAAATATTTGTAAATTTAATTAATACTATCAATAGTAATCCAATGATATTGAGTAAAATTAGTTTTCATTTGTAAAGTCTGCTATTGATGACAAACACTGCATTCAATCAGAGGCATTAGCATCTGACTCTAGTTGCCCGGGAATCATTCATCACAACTGAGTCATCACTACATCAGGGAAATAAAGTGGAAAGAAACAGGGATGTCTATTCTCACTATAAATATTGTTATATAAAAGATAAAAGTTTTCAAACCCACCCATGACCCATTAATCTACGACAAGTTTAGATAGGCGTTAAGTTACTTCTCAAGGCAAAGTCCAGGTTTATGTGTAAGCAGAACAGATGAATTTGATTTGTCGCTTTGCATTTCCAAACGCAGAAGAAATCATAAAAATAATAAAAAAAAGAACATTAGTAAAATAACAAAGATGAAAACACTCAGAGAATTTTCAGAAATCAAGATGGGAAAAAATGATAAACAGTAAAGTAAAGTAGAAATCTAATACTAGGAATTACACAATTTGATTCTCTCAATGATGCTTATGTTTGTCATTTTACTACAGACCTGACTGATGAGTCCGATTGTCTGATATTATGTTCAGACTGATGGATTTGCTCCTGGTGCTAAAAAGATGATGATGCAAGATGTGTGATGTCTCATGAAATGTGTTAAACAATATAACAGTAAAGTAATAAGTCAGGTTAAAGATGGAATAGAATACTATAGCAATATCAAAATGCAAATGCCTCTGGACAGGTCAGTTTCTCTCGCACGCATGCACACTCACCCTTACGAATACAGAAGATTAGGACTGACCTGAGACCCACCTTATTTCCGCACTATTGGTCATTTAGCAGTATCTTCTAACCAACTGTAACTTTACATTGTAATTTTAACTAAAAATAGTTAATAAATTTCTAGTTAAAATTACAAAAAAAAAGATACCAAACAACCCATGATTTCCTTTGATAGTTATTAGTCACTTTAAGGTATCAAGTACAGTATTTTCCTTTAGCGTTTTTACAGTATTTTTATTTCATGTTATCCCCTCATGAACAGTGACAATAAATTGTACTTTGTTTGGTATCAATTTTCTCATAATGATGTACAGACTTAATTTATGCTAAACCTTCTGATGTGTGTTATCAAATTAAAAAAAAAAAAAAGTTTGATCAAGGAAACACCACTAGGTGACTAATAAACAGAGCGCCGGAAGGAGTACGGACTGTCCTAATCCTCTGCCTTTGTGTGAATGAGACTACCTGGCGTTCAGGGGTACTCGCATTTTGCTATTACTATAAGTAGGTTTTTTTTAAAAATTATGCAACTGAACTCACAATAAACTCTGAGTAATCCCCGAATAATAAAAAATCTAATAAAAACAAAGAAACTCTTAAACATTTCAAAGACACCATCATACAATCAATTTCAAGTGATAACAACTCTAAATGGACAAATTTTAATTGCTGAATTGCATCTCATTAAATATGAATTATATAAATCTACACAAGAATATTTCAGTATAATACAGCTTTATACTTATAAAGTTTTGAGTTTTTATAGTTGTTATAACTAGACCTCCTTTTTTGTATTTATTATTACTGATTAAGACATTATTATAGAAAAATAAAAAGATTCAATACAATTCATTATCAAAATAAAAACCAATTAACACACCTTTTTATTAATACAAACATAAATAACAATACAAAAATTATTGTTTGTTTAGAGAACAAACATTAAGTCTTAATGAGAGCTCTTAAGATAAAGAATTAAAATATATAAATATACAAAAATAGATTTTTTAAAACTAAAGTTTGTTAGTAAAAGTTTATGGAATAATTATATATATAATTATTGACTCGCTCTTCAACTGTTGTTGGGTTTACCTCGTCAATGCTAGATGAGATTCTAGCGAAACGTCGGAACTGCGAATTTATGCACTGCAGAATGTACTCCAGATAATAACTATTCATCATATTTTTCCTTCCGTGAAGGAATACGTATCAGCATATATATATATATATATATATATATATATATATATTGTGTGTATGTTTTACTTGTTATTAAAAAAGGAATGTGAAATAAAAATTGGGTAAATGTGTTGAGCCTGAACAAAGAAGAGGATTAAGTCTCTTGAATTATATGATAATTTAAACACAACATGAAAAGTGATATAAAATTCCACCAAAGAAAATTAGTGCAAATAAAATCAACTAATAGAAGAAATGAACAAAAATAATCTAGGTGTGAGTTTCTGAGAGGAATAGAAACAATTAAAAATAAAAGAGAAGTTTTGGCAACATTGAAAGGAAATTTTTGAATTATTGTTTACATAGGAAGATAATTTTGTGTTGAGTAGTAAAGGACTGAGAGATCACATATGATCATAATCTTGAAGTAAACACGTAGAGTTTAATATATGATACCTCAACAAGACTTCAAGTTGTTTTCCAAGGGCATACTATAATTAGTTGTAATTTTATTTGTATTTCGTGTAAATAAGGTTTGCTTTAATTTGTTAAAAATTAACTAGATATGCATCTAGAGCTACTAGATATGAATATAAAATTATATTAAAAGCTAAAAGTAAATTAACTTGTAGAAAGATTTAAACAGCTAAATCTTATGGCAGTTTTTTTAGCAAAACATGAATAATTACTAATTACACTTTCGCTGATATTATAATGGAGGCTGAAGAAGTCGTAAGACGAAAACGTTTCCTCCAAGAGTAAGTTAACAATTTAACAACTTTAGTTAACAAAAGGTCTGGTCGCAAGTAAAGCGAAAGTGTAATAAGTAATTTACAACCAGATCGTCATAAACAGCAACAAGATTTGATATGAATAATTACATTTTAAATTTAACAGAAATAATTATTAAATACATTATTAATTTTTTTTAATGAAAAAGACTAATTTAGAAAATAACAAAATTAATGATTTAATTAGAGAATTTTGTTATAGTAATGTATAAAGTAGAGAGCATTAGAGTGTAACTTTCATTAATACACCAATAAACACACTGATGGGATTAATGCAGGTGTCAACCCAAACCTATTTAAATACAAATTTTTAAAAAATAATCCTCTTTACTTCTGTTAGGAATATTTGTATAAATTTGAGTACATTTTTCTGCCTTCCCTAACCTTACAATATTTTCCTCTGTTGACACGTTTCGGAAGACAGAAAAATGTACTATAATACAATAGTCTCGGAAATTAGAGTCCCGATTTTCCAAGCTTAAATTTTTTATTCAAGCCTATTTTATCTACCGGAAAATGAAGCCGGGTGCCGAAGAAAATCGGCTATAATATTCAAGAAATATTTATATAAATTTGTCATGCTGAGGAAATTAATCAGGCTTCCAATGTTTATATCAATACAGTATTTTTTCTTCCTCTTCATTTTGTTGTATCATTCAGTTCACTAGTGTTCTACAGATTGGTGTATTACCCCAACTTCATCAGTTGTGTAAGAGTGTCCTTATCAGTTATGTTAAAGTATGACAAGGTCAATGGACCATAAATATCTTTCTTTCTTTATGCTGTAAGTTTTGTCAGTCGACAAATATCCATTAGGAAACACAAGCGTCTAGTTTTGTGCGTGATATATAAGAAAATAAACTCTCTCCAAGCAAACAAATCAATCAAACAATGACGACACTTAAGACTAGCAACTGATCTTTATTCCTGCAATTATTAAAATCTGGATCTTGCTGTCACTACATTAATCTGAATATGAGGGGTTTTACTGTTTTAGGGTTCATTAGAAGTCCTATATTTTTTTTTTTAATACACAGGAACTTATTTCTGTGTAATCCGAGGAAGTTTCGGTCCCATTCACCTCAAATTATCGAGACTCTACTGTATATACACATTTTTTTTACTAAAGTACATACATTTTCATCAAGTTGTCTCTGATAAATTAATAGAAAGAAACTGATCCTAACAGCATTTGGTTATGCCTCTGTCATTTAGTTTATACAGAATTTGAGGTTTGCTGATAATTTGTAGCGAAGATGGATTGAAGTTATGATTTGTGAGTGCTCTTATATATTCTTGGTATGTGTACGATATGATTTTACTGGCATATGCAAAATCTTGATGATGAACTACAATATAGAATACTACACCAGAGCATTTGCATATTTTTGTGATATTAGTTTTGACTATATTTATTGATATTGTTGGGGGACGAGTAAGTTATTTTATAATTGTTTTAGAAAAGGTATTAAAGGTTAACCAAAGAGTTTAGGGTGAATTACAGGATATATTTATATATTTTGTAGGTTAATTGAGTGTGTTTTCAGGTTTATATTTTCAAACTGACTTTTTGACAGTTTTATAGTTTAATGATGATTGACGTGCAGTATCCATTAACTTGTGCTATGTGGTAAACGTAATTCCTTGTGACCAGGATATTTTCAAGATACCCATTATGGTGTTGTAAATGAAAAGTTTTTCCCGGTCAGGATTGTTAGAAGAACGATGTATGGTGTTACGAGTATTGGTAAGTGCAGATATACTGAATTTGTGTGAAAGATAAAAAAAATAAGTTTGCTGTCTGATTCGGTTTTAACTTATACAATTCCATGCCTCTTGAAAATACATGTGTGGAAATTAGAAACACATAAGGAAAATTAAGAATTAAACAACTTCAAATTTAAGTGTATAGCTCAATCTAAAGGATGCAACAACATCTCTATAATCAATAACCTACAATGTTATAAAAAAACAAACTCATGACTTTAAGGACAACATTTCATATCTAATATCACAAACAAAGATATACAACTCTCTCTTCTTGCATAAATAAACAAAGTTGTAGTTCATGCCTCAGCTTCCATTTACGCTGAAAACAAAGCTTTGCACATTAGACGAAGAATACAAAAAACAAACAAAAACGTATTAAAAAAATAGTAGTTCTCAAACTTTGGTAAACACATCATCTCCACAAACATAACAAATTTATTACATAATTTTATATAATTAAAAAAATTATGACAAATTCTACATAACTAAAAAATACAAAATATATATAAAAAAATTCATTTATGCTGGACACTCACACTCAAGATTCAATTACACTGCAATGCACTATTTGATATATTTATCACAGAGAAATACCAAATATAATTCCCCTGCACCTACCCTATCTATAAAAACCAAGAAGTATGCCAGTTGTGTTCTAAGATAAAAAGGTACAATGTCCTCAAATAGCCAGGACTTGCATTAATTTAATATCAAGTTTTTGTTTGTTTTAAATATGATAAACATTACATGTATATGTATAGTGTTTTATAATATTAACTTTGAAGAAAAATAAATTAAAAAGTTCTACAAAAATTCCTAAAATTGAATAGTATTTGGCACTTTAATTACAATTTACCCTGAATAAGCAGTCTTTAACAAGTCTACTCTGATAAACCAACTACTGACCACATAACAGCGTGCATGGTAACAATTACTTAACCAAACATTAAGATAAATCCCATGTATTACCAATAATTACACCCATTACCAACGGTTATGACTAAAGAGTTAAACAGTCTTATTTAGTATATCAAACTTGGGATTTTAAAGGCACATTATGCCACATAAGAGAAACATTAGTCTACTTTAAATTAGGAGTTGAACCACCTAAATAATACCGTAGATCTGTGACGTTAGACTCAATTACCCTTGCCTTTATCGTAGGACGATTCAAACGCTGATGTGCTGCAAAGCGATGGCAACCTCCAAATGAAAAATAATAATTACCCCCTTCACTTCCTGTAATCCAAAACACATCGATTGGTGGTACTTTAGTAGACTGCTGTGGATCCTAAAACACATTAACAATTTTACCTTTATAGGAATTTAAGGAGTAGAACAGGAAAGAAAGAATAGTCTCTACACAGATTGACTCTTAAAACTACACAAAGTCTAGCAAAAAAACGTATTTGTTTACGTTCAGAATATTTATAATGGTGATACATTTATCCTTTCTACCCCCTTTTGAAATTAGCAGCATGTTTGAAAAATGCAAGGGAAAATATTATCAAAATATCAAGCTTAATAAAAAATGTCCAGTGAACATAGGTCCAAAAATCTCCATTTTATGTCTGAGTCATATATTTTTAAGAAATGAATTATATAGTGAGAACAGATGAACTTAATTTAACAAAATTTGATACATATCAACTCAATTTCTGAAATAATGAACTGTAGAAAATTATCAAAATGAGTGGCCTTAATACAAGAAAAGGCATTACAGTTGAACAAATTAATGAAAGGTGATTTGGAATTTACTGTTAGCATGGATGGTTGAATAGATGGAAGAGAAGGCATGGAATTGACAACTAACGGTAAGCTGTGAGAAGTTATCAGCTGATAATCTTGCTGCAAAAGAATATTTAGACAAATTTACAGATTTGATTTTGTCTGAAAATTACTCACCCCAGCAAGTGTATGCAGATGAGACCGGATTGAATTTTAAAACCCTTCCCACTAAAAGGCTTGCTTCTAAAGAGGAATCTTCTGTGCCAGGTTTTAAAATGAGCAAACAGTATCTCACAGTTTTAGCCTGCAGTAACACCGCGGGAACAAATAAGCTACCATTAATGGTGATTAGAAAATCCGCCACGCCACAAGATCTTAAAAATATGAACTTGAATGCTCTCCCTGTTCATTACAGAAATCAGTGTAAGGCGTTTATGACGAGTAATGTTTTCAAGGATTAGTTCAAAAATGAATTGGTTCAAAAATGAATTTGTTCCTTCGGTAATAAAATTTAATGAAAAAAATGGATTGCTATCAAAAGCTCTACTTTTGAAAGACAATGTTCTTTCACATCATTCAGACATGCAGTTGGTATATAAAGACATCAAATCAATTTTTCTTCTACCTAACGTGACATCATTGCTTCAGCCTATGGTTCAAGTTGTGGTGCAGAACATAAAATTGAGCCACAGAAAAAAGCTTCTGCAAACATTAATTGAAGAAGATTGTTCTCTTTCTATTTCAGAAAAACTTAAGACAATTACAATAAATGATGTAATTTACTGGGTAGCTGAATCCTGGATTAATATCAGTAACACTTTACTGCAGAAATCTCAGAAGAAGCTCTGACCTAGCCTCGAATTTGTGGAAACACCACTTAAAACACGGGATGATGAAACTGAGCTCTTTCAGCTAATTCAAAGAGTACCAGGATATGAAGATGCTGATGAAAGTTGCCTGGAATAGTGAACAACACTAGATAACAATGAAGAATATACCGAGCATGACATGCTGTCTATGGTTCACAATCAACACGATGACATTGTAGCAGATAGTGATAGCGAGGAAAAAGATGCCTCTGTGAATGCTGTTATTTGTGCTGACGCCACCGCTCTCGTTGCGTTAAGTAGAACAACATGCAGTTGCAACACCCAATAATGTTATGCTAATGAAACGGTGGCGCAACATCACATCCTCGGGTAGGCTTACATCTTTTCGTCAGATGAAGATTACTGATTTTAAGTGAAAAATATAGTTAAATATTTGTGTCTTTTCTATTTAAGCGAAACATATAGTTAAGCATTTGTTTTTCTTACTTTTATTTTACTGACAAAAACATTTTATGTTAATGAAGTACAGTATAGGCCTTTGTATTATATCATGTTTTTACAGTGTCAATTCCAATATATTACAGATCTCAGTCCTGTTTATGTAAGTAGCAAACTTTCAGTACATACTTCATTAAATTTTAGATACTTTTTTAAAATTTGGTTTTCATCAAATCATGTTCGGATTTTGCGGGAGCTCGGTTTCTGGCCAAGAAAACTGAGATACAGCAATATCAAATATTTAAAAACTATAAAGAACTTAATAATAATTGTTTCAGATTATTATTATTATCTAGGGGAAATGCAACTAGGTTGATATGTAGCAAATTTTGTTAAAACATATTTATTTGTTCTTGTGATAAAATTTATTTCTTGATAAATATATTGTATCCAGATGGATATACAGTCGGTGCTGCTTATTGTGATCACGGTTAATGTTATCATTCGGTTATTGTTATCGTTTCATTGAAAAACAAACACGGACGTATATTAATACATTGTAATTAGGCCGCTTATTGTAATCATCTGTTCGCTTATTATTATCATTTAATTTGCCATTCAAAATCATATGCGTCAAGCATAGACCAAGTAAAAATGTCTACAAAGTAGTGTAAACAGCACGTGTAATACACAATGACGCCCAATTCATAGAATGTTTATTTTTAGAATGACAGAAATACTTTATAACGGTTTCAGCACTTAGCACAGTTCTCAGAATGTCTCCCTTACTCTTTGTTTACGCAAATACCCTCGCTGATTCGACTTTAGTTGTTTGTTAACATTAGTTGATGTTACTACTGAACCATTTACAGTACAGTCCTACTGTATTTTTTAACAGTGAATTTTTATGAACGTTTATTACAGTATTTCAGTATGATTTTACATAATTTAATTTTTAAAGATCTTTTTCGTTTGTTTTGTAGAGTTTAGTGTCACTTGAAGTTTCAAAGGACAGTATAGCAAGATGTCCGAATCTCAAAAGAAACGACGCGATTTAAGTCTTAAACAAAAACTTGATATTCTAGATAGGTACAGTAAATTACCAAAAATGAGTCAAAGAAACGCTGCTTCTCAACTTGTCGTTTCTCAACCTCTCTTATGTAAAATATTGAACAACAAAGAAAAAATCTTGTCATTATCAAAGTGTAATGCAAATGTTGACAACAAAAGACATCGTTCTGGGAAGGATCCGCAAGTGGAATCAGCTTTGAAATTGTGGTTTAAAAATGTTTGCGAAAAAGATGCTCGAGCTGACGGCCCACTAATGCGTCTAAAGGCTGAGGATCTGGCCAAAAAAATAGGAAAACATTGTTTACAAGAAAACGTGTGGTGAAAAAAAAATGCTGATTTTGTTGGAGCTGAGGACTGGTTACAATACGAATGGCCAAAGAATTTGGCCGAGATTCTCCTAGCTGCATATACAATGCAGATGAAACAGGACTTTATTATCGTGCTTTACCCGAACATACTTACTTATTTAAAAATGAAAGTGCTAACGGCTGTAAAATATGCAAACAAAGAATAACTGTTTTGTGTTGTGTTAACATGATTGGTCATAAAAAAAAACTCCTAATTATCGGTAAATCTAAAAATCCAAGGTGTTTTCAAGGTATCAAAAAGCAACCGAATATCATTCAAACTTCAATGCTTGGATGACATCAACAATTTTTAATGAATGGCTGACTAAATGGGATACCAGCCTCAAACGCAACATTGTCCTTCTACTAGACAACTGCACTGCACATAATGACATAAGCACTACGCTAAAACACATCAAAGTGATTTACCTTCCGGCCAATACTACATCAATTATTCAGCCATGTGACCAAGGCATAATTAAAAATCTCAAAAGTTTTTATCGACGAGAGATGCGTGCTAGAATTATAGAAAATATGGATGAATTTCAAACCCTTACCTCAAATGAATTGGCTAAAAAAACTTCTTTACTCGATGCTATTCATCTGATAGCAAAATCTTGGCATGAAGTTTCTGAAAAATCTGTGAAAAATTGCTTTAGAAAAGGTGGCTTTTTTGTTGAAGAAAATCAAGAGCAAGCTACATCTGAGGAAGACTCTGAAGAGAAGCCTTTCGATTTGTCCTTAAAAGAATATACTGAGTGGATGGAAGTTGACGATAGTATTGAAACAGCAGCGGAAATGACTGAAGACGATATTTGTGAGGTAGTTGCTTCAACATCAAAAGTTACTGAAGAAGAAGAAGGCACCGATGATGACGAGAATGATAAATGTGTACCGCAAAGATCTAAGCAGGAAGTTCACCAAGCTCTTGAGATTCTAAGGCAGTATGTTCAACAAAAAGCAGAAAATTTCAACAAACATTATGAATATGAACAATTTATAAACAATATTTTACGAGAAGACTACAGACAGTTACATATAGAAGAATTCTTCGAGAAAAAATAAATGTAAATTTGAAGTGTAAATAAGATTGAAGTGTTTTATAATGAAGTTTTATGTGTTAAAATGTTTTGATCAAGTGTTTTACGTAGTTCTATATATTTTTTTCAATTATGCTAGATACAGTGTTTTAAAAAAAATTTACAGTGGAATAAAATAAACTGACATGAAATATGCCCACTAATTTTAACAAGTAGAAAACTAAATTACAGAAATTCTACAACTGTACATAAAACTGTCCGGAATAGTATCAAAATTTAGTAAGTACAGTTTAATTATAGTGTTACAGAATTAGAATTACTTAATGTAATGATAGGCTTACATATCGTTCAGAACAAACAGTTGTGGCAATAATACAGTGAGTTCAATGCAGTACGGCTGTAGACTACATCGTGATTAAGCATTCGGTTGTTATCGTTCGGTTATTGTTATCAAATATGCTTCTGACAAATATGATCACAATAAGCGGCGCCGACTGTATAATACAACACAAATATATGATGTTTAGATAATTTTTTAAAGAATTTTTTCCTAAACTATCTTCATATTATTTTAATGCTTTGTGTAAACATTTTCACTAAAAGATTTTACAGTTTAATGAGAATAGAACCTACATTTACGATTGCCTTCAATATACAACTATTGTCTTTATTGATAACGCCATATGGCTGATAGATTTGCAGAAAAACCAGGAGTTGTAATGCCCCCATGAACAGCTTTTCCTAATGTCATGGTACTGGTATTCAGAAAAAAAATTAAGGTGGGTAGAAACTAAAACATTTTGCGGGTGGTCTATACATTTCAAAGCTAAACCCACCAAGTGTAAGTCTTTGTTTGGTCTGGAGGAACATTAAGCTTGGACCTATATATCATGAACTAGTAATTCACTACTCTGAACACCACTGAAAGGCAGTGCAGGCATTAAACTGGAGACGTAGTTCAAATATCTAACTATATCATCTTTCAGTGATGGTAAATCCGACCTCAATCATGCAATATGTATAAAGTTTTATATCAGACCTGGGGAGAAGATATACCCTGGTAGGACTGAGTGAGGTCTGTATATCTCACTTAGATACCAATGTCCATGAGCAGTAAAAGAAGGTGTGGGGCGACTGCAGTAATTTGTCACAACAAAATGTTCTTTACTTTCCGAACAACCCACGCAAATCATTGCCTGAATTTGTGCTGTAATGAATGAAGATATGTTTATGCCACTATCCTCAATATAATCTACTGTCTACTATAGGTTGTAGTAACAAAGCTAATACTATTTTATTATTTTGGGTTTATATCAAGTGTTCTTTTAGGCCCAAAACAGTTTAGTTAAGGTCCTATCCTTGCAGTTTTTATGAAAAGTGGATGACGTTTTCTCATTATAATTATTGTTTTCACTAGTGTTAACCAATAGTTATAAAAGTCTTATATTAGTGCCATGAGCACAAGTTAATTGCAACATATGCTTTTGTCATTATTCGATATACGATAGGCCGAATGAGGAAAAACCTCTCATTTGAATGACTCAAGGAGTTCTTTGGTGCGGTTTGCTGTGTGAGGTTGGGCACTGTCATGCACAAACAAAATTTTTTAACTGCTGTCCTAAGGTTGCGCAAAGTTTCACAGTACCGCTCAGAGTTTATTGTTGCACCATGTTCAAGAAAGTCAATAAGAAGCACACCTTGCTTGTCATAAAAAACCGTCGCCATAATCTTCCTTGCTGAAAATGTTTGCAAACATTTTTTTGGTTTTTTGGGGGAGCTTGTGTGCCCCCACTCCATGGACTGTAATTTTGTTTCGCAATTAACGTGTTTTACCCATGTCTCATCACCAGTTACGATGCGATCCAGTAGTGAATCACCATGTCTGTCGTAGGCATCCAGAAATGTCAAACTTGTCTCCATTTGCTGACTTTTATGGCGGTCGGTGAGCATTTTCGGCACCCATCTTGCACAAAATTCGTGGTAGTCTAACCTTTGTGTAACAATTTCAAACAACAAAGTCCGTGAAAGCTCCGTTATCGTAAATCTGCGGTTTTCGCGAACCTTTTTATCAACTTTAGCGACCAGTTCATCAGTCGCAATGCTTGGGCGTCCGCTCTTCGCTACGTCATGAACGTCAGTCCGGCAATTTTAAAACTGAATGCACCATTTTCTCACAGAACTTTCATTCATTACGTTATTTCCATAAACTTCACACTTGGCGATAAATGTCTATCGGTATTAAGTTTTTTGCCAACAAAAACCGTATCACTGACCGCACCTCACAACTGGCGGGATTTTCAGTTGCAGCTCACATCTTCAGTTGAACGGGCAACGCGGAAATGTTCCCGCTGTCACTGCTGGACGCCGACTGAGTTGCCGAGTGTGCGCACGTACCAAAATGTACGAAATTGATGTGCGCCTAGCGGCGTCAGATAGAAACGTTCCTTACTTTCTGAATAGACCTCGTATATTCAACAATGAATTTCACTATTTTGTGGAGAATTTTTCACTTTCTACAATTTATTTTTCATCTCCCATAGTTCTTTTCAACATGATTTGTATAAAACATTTTAGGGCCTGTTAATGCAAATAATTTCAAGCCTTCTCTTTAGCAGACATACTTCGAATGTATTAGTGGAATGAAGGAAGCCACCAGTATCTTCTAAATACATATAATGGTTCATTTACTGAAATATTGTTGGAGAGGTTATGTTTCTTGCAGTTATCGTTGAACCCAATCAAATTTTTTACAGCACCTTACTTGCAAGCTATTATACATTCATTCTAATGATGAAGTTGTTGAACCTGATACACTGAAAAAACATGTTTTTTAATCCAATGCCTTTAAAAATGATGGAAGAAACAAGAAAAACAAAAATTATAGTCACTTTGATTTTTACAATTAAAATTAAATTACATTGGAATTAAGAGAATAATAAGCCTTAAACACAAAACTGTTATATATGTAATTTGTACAAAAATAACTTCATAATGGTTTTATTTATTAACACAATGAATAACAAGCATGCTAATGATTTTCTGCTGCTTTGTTTATTGTTGAACTGAAAATGAAACAAAAAACTATTGATTACAGGTAAAATTTAGATTAAGTGAAAATATACCTGAGAAGACTGCAGCTTTTTGCTTATAATTGAAAATACATTTATAGTTTATCCTTCTTTTTTTGATCTTGTTTGTAAAATACTATAAACAAGATTATTATATATCTATTCCACTAATGTATTATAAACATTTAATTAATAAATATAAACTAAAATCTATACAGAGCACAGTAGTGGAATTATAATTATTAAACAACAAATTCACTTGCTACAAATATTCAAACAGCCTTGATGCACATTTTGCTAACACAGTTAGCATTTTCAGAAAGTTGCAAACGACGCTAAGACCTAATAACTACTCGCAATGGGCCTTCTCTGCCGAGGGATAGGATTAATAAATACAGCGGTAGATGTAGGGACATGACCACACTTGTCACTCACCTAGCGTGACAGATCTAACTTAAAAACTATTAAGTAAAACAATATGAATACTTGTATAATATAGGGTATTTGTCAAAACATTTTTTTTCCTGGCAAAAAACCAATTATGGTTATCATCGCCAATCATCAACAAAGACAAAAGCAAAATATTTTAGATAAAACAAAATAATAAGATAAAATTTTAACAAAACAAAAATTATAAAACATAACAAACAAAATTTAAACATAACAGTAATAATACAAAAATATATATCTATAGCAGCAGATGCAGGCATACAATACTACTGAATGTTTTGCAAAAACTCCTGATGAAAGTGAACACATTGTGACAAATACAAAGTTTTCAGAATTGTTGTTTAAAATGGACATGGTTATCCAACAGTGGCCTGTCACTCAGGCACTTGGGTAGACGTTTTGAGCATTGAAAAATTTGTAACCTCTTTTGCCATCTGGTCATTGGCTAAGTAGGAAATTGTATTATTTTAGGCTTGATGAATTGGTTAGCATCAGGATCATAATGATAACTTATAACACTGATTTTGATCCTAAAAGATATTAATTTATGAGGTCTGTTTAGTAAAACTAGAACTACCCACCCCTTCCAGTAGCACCCTGGTGTTACTGATATTATCTCTAATTTTAAAAACCTATAATCAGATTTTATATTATTTTTCCAAGTAAGAAGTTTTACATTAGGATGATGTAATTTGCACAGTATATTACCTACTGTTTATTATCTTATCTTGTTTCTCAGAGAAAAAAATTCCTGATTTATTAGTATCTTAAAATCTCATAGTTACAAATCAGAATCAACATGTACCTGTAGTGTTTCCATTATACTTTCCACCTTCTCGTCGTTCAGTTCAGAAGGCAAAGGCCTTGTTATAGCTTCCATTGGCACATCGTGAATCTGATCAGAGTCGCTGCCAGTGGCCGCACAGTCATTACATGCGTTAGTTGAACCTTAGACAAAGTTATAATAACAACACATTCAAAATGCAATAAACATGTAGGTAAATATAGATCCATTTTTAGAGCAAAAACTAATAAAATATGTAAATAACCTTAGTAACAGATTGACTTCTAATAATATAATCCTGTTGCTGCTTTTTTCTAATCCTCCCGCCACTGTAATGGCAGTTGCTTGGTGTCAAATCAAATACGTCAGTGCTGTTATTGTCCAACATTAGTGTCTTAACATTTGGTTTTACCTTTTTATTGTTGGTTTTCTTAAAGAAATCTTGTACATGTATTATTATTTCTTATTATTTTATTAAAATGACCATAAACATTATTACAAAACATTTTAAAATGATAAATTCTTATTTTAAAAATTACCTATTTTATTTTGTAAAACACAGCACCTAAGCCTTGAACATATTCAACACATTTTGGAATTGAAAGACATAATTTAAATAATCGACTTTTTAAAGTTGATAACATTTAGGTTTTATTTAATATTAAATAAAGTTGTATGTCTCAAACATTTACTTTTTTAAAAAACTTTGTACATGACTGATTGGTTCAAACTGGGGAAGACGGGTTATGCAAATTAAGCTTGAAGACTGAACAATATTCATGTTGTAAAACATCATAAAAACCTAGTTATATGACTTTTGGATATTTCTCCAATAGTCTAAAATTAGGGTTAAGTTTAAGCAATCATTGTACTTTTAGATAGCTACTCTTTCATTCACTTCCATATTTAAAATAAGGTTAGTTATAAAAACCCTGACTCTGTATGTTAGATAAGTTGTAGTGTTAAGTAATACTGTAAATAACTCTTCTGTCAGCTAGCCCTCCTCATGTTATGAAACAAACGTTATCCTCCAGAATAACAATCCTTCTGTCTACCTTTCTAACCTGCCTTTGCAGAAACCCATCCTTAGATCCAGCCTGCATACCAAAAACTCTGTTCCAGAGGGCAGTATCACAAAACAAACACTACATAACTTCAGGGCCTCCTCTTTCTCTGACTGACTTTTGGATTAACTAAAAAAAATAACTTTAATTTTAGGATTAATTATATTTATAAAAACATCAACCTAAAGAAAAGAGCGATGTGATGTTCTGTATTAGATATTGATTTGTGGCTGTTGGCAACAATTGTAATAAATGTACCTTGTCTTGTGAAAGCTAAAATCTCAAGTCACCGGGCGCTACTGGGAATGTCTACAAATATATCAGTACCAATACAAACTGCCTAGCTCTGAAGTTACTCAAGACGGCAAAGTCAGTGTGTTAAAATTAAATTATAAAAACACATATCCTAGCAATAAGTACAAAAATGTTTTTTAATTCATGAAGATTCCTGAAATTTTGTTACTCCTTGAAAAATCCATCCATTAGAATGAATTAAAGTAACACACACAATTGAAATCAATCGATAGAAACAATTTACATCATGTCAATTTTAAAAGAAATGTTTTCCCTTTATTCGGTTTTCAGGGATGGTTCTTAAATTCACAAATATAAGTTACAGTTACTGTATAATTTATGAAATTACTTTACATATGAGTCTTGTGTGAAGATAAGAATATGAACAGTTTATAATCCATATACAGTTAAAAAATGATTGCAGGTGCTTTACAAACATTAGATTAATTCAATATCAACAAGAAACATTTAATTCATGCATGAAACGCACAAATAGGTTTCAATTAAAATACGATTTTAGCTCAAATTGTTAAACCCATGTGAAACTAAATCTTCTTTAACTGTAGTTTGTGGTAGTAACTGTTTAGACTTCTACCTCCATGATCATGTTGAAGAATACTTGTGCTATTGATGGGCAAAAGGACAAGATTAATGTTGGTTAAACTTAACATAGAGGGACCCAGACAGTTGTCAACCAATAGCAGAATTTTTCTTTTTTTTGCTGAGAGGTCTTTGACCTATTTCCTATTAAACATAGGCTGGAAACGCTTATTGATAATGACAAGTTTTTTCTACACACATCAACCTTCTTTTTCTCTCTTTCACAAGCTCTAACAACATAAATCTTCTCCTCAATAGACAGAACTTTTCTCTTAGCATTATAAGTATTCATATTAGCAAAAGTGTTAACGGTAAATACAAATTTTAAAACACTCAATTATGGCCACTGTATGTTCAGTTGAAACTAAGTGATATTATATCGACAGGAGAATTTTGTCCGGGAAAGTCTTGAGCTGGCAGGAAAGGAGAAGTGATATCCCTGCTATTGCCACACATATACTTAGTGTATACAAAACATTACCAACTTTTACCAAAATATGTATATGTACATACAAATTCTACATTCAGTTAGCAAAATACTCCTTCCTCTGTAGCCCACTATTACCTTCTTTCCTGCCAGCTCGAGACTGCCAAATTATCGTAAACTGATATCTGAACCTTAGTAAGACAGTTTTAACTTCCTTTTTACAGTAATGAAACATACATCTGAACAAATAAAATAATGCAAAACACATTTAGATCTTCTATTTTCATTTTCATAAATTTAATATAATCTTCAAGACATTTGACATTAAGACAATACATCTAAGGTTAAATAATCACTGATGAAGGTGACATCATTGCAGAAACAAGTATGTATTCATAAATCAGTGTGTAGAGAAATTTTAAGTAAACTCTTTCAATATTTACCATTGGGAATTGCTCTTACTAGTTAAGCTCTAATTAACTCAACACTTTATCATTGTTTTTTTTTTATTAATTCATGTTCAGGGCTTGAATTATTGGCATCTAATGTCTTTACAAAATGTTTGAATGATTCCCTTAAAAAAACAATCACATAACCTTAATAATTTTACCTTTTTTCTTAGCTGATGTTATGAAAGAACATTTTTTTGATTAATGAGATTAACCTGAACGCTACTTGTATATTATTAAAAAATAACTCACATTCTTTATCGGAGCTGAAACCTCCATTCTCATCAAATTTTCGTTTCTTGGAGATCATTACTGCACTATTAAAAATACTGAAACAAAAAATATTGAAAATTTCAAGTAGTAATGACAACTGACATGTATAATGAGGCATAATGTATTTTAGCGATAATTATATATATATAAATTATTATTCATTAAAAATATTGCCACAAATGTTGCCCAAAATTTTTTAAAATAAGGTATATCTCCTGATATGTAAAGTATATTAATTAATTAAAAAAACTTAGGTATTGTTAATGAGAAATAACTTGCAAGACAAAACCAAACTCAAATAGAATAATTTTGGAGAAATATAGTGTTTCGAGAGTTTCTCAAAATGAACAAACAACTCCAAATAGTTTACATATTGCAAGAGAGCTGAAGTCTGCAACATTGGTATAAATGACTTACAGCCTGAATGAATCTGCAATATTCTGAATAATTTAGCTTATCGAAGTTTTAAACTCTTATCCTATAAACAGATCCAAATTTTATCACAGCCATAGGAATCAATAGACAATAAGTATTACCTACATTAACTTTATAGTGATAATAATGTTGATATTAATTACTGACAATTAATTGAGCGTGTAATTTCTTTAGCTTACCTCACCTTGTAATACTATTTCTTAATGCATGCAAATACAAATTTTATTTGTTTATTTAAACAATCAAACGTACTTCTTGTCATTATATACTATATTTAAACTTGCTCTGAGTGGTTCAATACATTTAAATATCTTTTAGTTACAATATTTGAAATAGCTTAGTTTTCAACTATAAAGCTGCTATCTGCATGTATAAGAACAATAACTTGCTTTAAAATAAAATACAACAGCACTACAAAGCGGTTTTCAACTATAAAGCTGCTATCTGCATGTATAAAAACAATAACTTGCTTTAAAATAAAATACAACAACACTACAAAGCGGTTTTCAACTATAAAGCTGCTATCTGCATGTATAAGAACAATAACTTGCTTTAAAATAAAATACAACAACACTACAAAGCAGGAGGTAAAATTATTAAGCTAGTCTACAGTTGTGCTAAATTGTGGGAAAACGCTCTAAACAAAATATTACAACCTGCTATTACCAGGACTTTGAATTCTTGAAGTAGAGATTGTTCGTGGCACTTGTTCTGTTATAGAAGTGAAGAAATAAATTTTTGAAGGTTGAACCTGTGGGCAGATGTGAGATAATTAGCTGTTATAACCCAGACAGTCTAGATAAGTATTAATGGTTAACAAAAAATAAACTCAATACTAATAGATATGGAACTTTCAGATGCTTCTATAAGTTTTTCTCATATGTTAAATAAAAACATGGTCTCGATGTAGAAATAAACATAAAACTGTACAAGTAAATGTTTCAAAAGAAAATTAATATCAATAAATTAGAATAAATCATATTCACAAATTTTTTCTTGTTTTCTAACCAGATACTTATTGGAATTTGGAACTTGGGTTAAAAAAAAAAATAATAATAATACCTGACAAAGCTTGCATTTACTCCAGTTTCTTTTGTCTCATACGTCACCACATAAAAACCTAAAAATAGGTTTGGAGATGTTCCCTACTGAAGTAGGTTATGGAAATCTTATTTTGTTTGTATTGTGTACCATAAGTTGTTAGAGCATGAAATTCTTTTATTAATATTTGACAAAGATTTGATTAATGTTTGGTCCATGGGCTGAACATGTGATGTCATATTTGATGGTTGAAAAACCTTCTAAACTTCAGGGTGAGTGTCTACCGAAATTAACAGTTGTCCATAAGCATAGCTAGGATAAGCACGGAGTTTAAGAGTGAAGTACTTATAAATAAAAAGTATTTTTTCACTTCAAAAGTAAAAGAATCATTGGGTCATTCTGTGAATAAATAAATGGTTACCCCACTTTTCTATGTGATTGCCACAAACCAAGATATAGGCTTTTGCAATAGATGAAGACACCAAGACCTAAGTTACATCAAAATTTAACTTCTAATACCTTGAACCTTTAAAAATTTAAGAGATTTTAAAAGAGGCCTACTCTGTTTTTAATACATTAAAATACGAGGTGGCTCATGTTTTGTTTTAAAGGTAAGTTTTTACAGAAATTTTATTCCAGAAAAAACGTTTCTCAATTCAGAAAGCTATGCAGTAACTTACACTTTTTTGTACACTTGACAAAAAACCACTTCTTGTTTAGTGTGAAGTTTATGTTATTGTGTAATTGGTTTATGTAATTGTGGAATTTGTTTTTCTGTCATATGTTGCCGTTTTATAGGATTAGGATGTCATCTACGTATCTGTACCAATCAATATATTATTTTGTTGGCATATTTGTTGTTGTTTATGATATGTTTTGTTCATTCCCTGAAATGCCCTGAAACATGACAGAGCAGGCGTATACAAGATTACATGCAACAACTATCCCAGCTTTTACATAGGACAAACAGGGAGAAGATTTACCACAAGATAAAAGAACGTGTAAAACAGATAAGAAAGACACAACCCAAATCAAATTTCGCCATACACATACAAAACACACTACACTCACAGACTGACATAGACACCAATCTAAAAATCCTACACTACATAAAAAAGCAACACTCTTAACTTTGACTGCACAGGCATCCAGCTTCAAGAGTAGCAGATAGCCTGATGTCCACAGTATATTATCCTTTCCAGAACCCATTGCTTCTTGTTTATGAGAATATCTTTCCATGTTTCCACTTCGGCTCTCAGAAAGTCCCTTATTGGTATGGGGTAAGTGCAGTCAAACAAAATGTGCTTTACACTTTCATCTTCACCCTCACAAAGTGCACATATTGGAGAATTCGAAAGACCAAATCTAAATAAATATTCCTCCGTCACTAGATGGCCGGATCATGCTCGAGCTGCAAAATCTGCAATCGGACGTGAAACTTTCCTGAAATTGTCCTCACTCAACGGTTCAGGCTGAAATTGAAAAAGATGATGACCTGTGGCCTCCTCTTTCTAAGATTCAGTCCAACATTTATGAAAGTATTTATTTGCCAAGCTTTTACAATACGTGAGTGGATACTTGGCTTTAAATGTTGGGTACATATGGGATGCAGCTTTAGCTGTTTCATCGGCCCTCTCGTTTCCTGGTATTCCAGAATGCGCGGGTACCCATTGAAGAGTTATGTCCTTTACCATGTTCTTCAGGTTGTTAGCAAATTTTCTAATTTCAGCAATGCGAAAGGAGTAGTCCTCTGTGGTTGAATGTAGGAGAGCCTGGAGGGCAGATCTGAAGTCAGTAAATATGCATATTTTCTCCTCCTTTGATTCGAAGCAACATGCAAACGCAGTATTTAGCGCCAGAAGCTCTGTGTCCATACTAGAGTGCAAGTTTGCAGGGACGTAAAAGCAGATATCAGTGATTCATTGAAAAAACCTGCTCCAGATGTTCTCTTTTGTTGGTCAAGTGAGCCATCAGTGTAAATTCTAACATGATCATTGTAGCCGGTATGTATCATTTCCAACGTTTCAATTTTCAGAACTACTGGGTGGTCCTGCTTGCTCCTTCTGCTTGGCAGGTTCAAAGTAATTTTTATTCCTGACCAGGTAGTGGGTGACTCGCAATAAAAATCAGGTATATGCTCGGAGGCAGAATTTGGCAACAGGGCAGACAAATAATTTGTTTTGTAACTGAAGGATTGTTTAACTTGGTTAATACCATTTCCTGCATTATGAAGAGGATGGGCAGGTTGGAGAGTCTTTATAGCCAGAAACTTTGACCAGATCCGTTTGTCAATATAAAGCATGATGGGTATCACACCTAATTCCACTTTAGCAATTGCCCCTTGCAGCAATTGGGGTGGTTTTAGTACATCCCAGGCAAAAACGAAGGGCTGCCGATTGGATCGCTCTGATCTTGTTTGAATGTGTTTTTGCGGCTGAACCCAAGACTTCACAGGCATAGGTGGCTCTAGATCTGACAAAAGTTAGATGAAACGTTCCTAGGGTGGATGTGTCTGCTCCCCATTCCTTGCTAGCAACAGCCTTAAGTGCAGTTAAATTCGAGGCACACTTTTCCACAGCATACTTTATATGGGGTCCCCACTTGAGTTTTGGGTCCAGCACCACTCCCAACAAATTGGGGTTTGAGTTGTGTTTAATATCTCTCCCATTTATGGTGAGTTTAGGGGTAAAACAAACTTAACACAGTAGAAAATTATGAGATATATAAACACCATAACACATTCTAAATGATAAAACACACTCCCAATCAAATACCATATTTGAGCATATAATTAACAACTACTCTATGAACAATAGCACACCACAGAACAGATATACACCACAGACTCACACCAGCACAATGCACCTGAGCAACAGTCTTGTTAGTAATTAACAGCATTGAATAATTCACTGACCTAAAACAAAATGCGTCTGTTGAATAAATCAGTAAGAAGTGGTTTTTTGCCAAGTTAATACAAAAAGTGTAATTTATACAAAAAAAACCTCAAGATGTACAACATAAAAACTGCAAGTTTTTATAGTGTTTTACTTTCAGTGTTTTTCCATAATTTTAATTGTGAACAACTGTGAACTTATTCACTCGTTTTACCTTTTGTTTCGTAAACTTTTCAGCATTTAAATGATTTGTGCTAACCTATTCCCTCACTTGGCGTGAACATTTCCAACATTTTTCTCTGAAGTGTTACTCTAAAAGATGATGTATTAAGGCACAATATTTCGAGAAATAAAACATCTCGACTGCAGTCAGATGAAAGTGAAGTAGACATGGGCTTTGAAGATCAAACCAAGATGTCTGAAATAGACTCTCATTTAAAAGGGAAAACTGATTCTGTTGCTAATCTTTTCTCCAACATATGTGTAGAAAATGAACAATTTCAAAATGCTCAATCTGTACAGAACCATCACTCACCTAAGACATTATCATTCCACAGAAATTCAATAGATAGCAATATACCTAGCTGTAATATTCCACGAAAAAAATCCCACAAGAAAAAACAAAAACGCCAGAAAAATTGTGATGGGTTAGAAGATGGTTTTAGTAATAAAAGGCATGTTTCAAAGAAAGATCGAAGGAAATCAACTTATAGTCGAGACGGGGAAGAAGAGAATAAATCAGGACAGGACACACTTCATCTTTTTTCTTAAAAAATATTTTCTCATCTTAGGTTTTGATGAATGTAAACATATGAACCAAACATTTTCCTTCTATTTTATAACTCCAGATTTAACTTAAGCTCAGTTTCTTCCAACTATTTGTATTGCATTTGCAACACTGTGCACTTTTTGCAGCCATTGTTACAACACTTTCCTATTGCATTTTTTTAAGCTTTTATAAACATTCAACAGTGTGGAATGTGGAATGTTTGAAGTCATTGTTACAAAAAGTTCTTAGGAATTTTCTTTAACTTTTACGAACCTAACTGGCCAAAGGTAAGGTCAAATTCAATCTGACAAAACTGTTTCCTCCCGTACAAAACCTTTTACAATTTTCAGTTTACATCTTTTGTTAACATTCAATAGGAGTTGCCATTTTATACATCAGGTCAGAACAAGAATTGAATTTCAAATAAAACGTATAAGCTTTATAAAAAGAACTGGGAGTTTTTTGTAAAATATATTATGCGTTACATTTAATTTGTAGAACATAGAATGTACCTAGAACATAGAACCTAGATTCATAGAACATCAGCTCAATTTCTCACTAGTGCTAAAGCATTCAGAATTACTTATAGTCAAATTTTCATGCAACAGAACACCTGTGATTTATACCGGAAATGTATTTCATATCTACTATTCATAGTCTGTTTCCATCAAACGATAACTGTTAAATTAAATAACCTCCTTAAAAATAAAAAAAACTCTGAGAGTATGTAATTAGTTTTTTAAGCAAGCTATTATAACCAGAATGGATACATGTAATTCAGCTGCAGATCTGTTATAAGAATAACATATAAGGACTATACAAAGAATAATATCCTTTTTGTAGTCAAGGGAATCTATGGTACATATACCATCTTAACCTTCAGATTACTATGTTAATGGAGGAGATTCAAATATATTCTGAAAAATGTAGAGGTAATCATAACAATATAGAAGTACAACATACGTTAAATAACTATGAAGATGAGCGCAGTTTGGAAGAGACAATAACCTTTTGGCCTTGTGGGAAGTAGAGCTCTATAACCTGGAATCTTATCACTGGATGGTTACTGTACCTGTCGGAATAGAAAGGGAAATTGCTTTTAAGTTTTGTATATATATATATATATATATATATATATATATATATATATATATATATATATAAAACTTAGTCAAAATACTAATACAAGAATTATAATTGAATTGTAAATTCAATTATAATTCTTGTATTTGTATTTTGACTAAGTTCTTTATTAATACACAAGAATACATATTGCGATATTTATATATATATATATATATATATATATATATATATATATATATATATATGGCTACACTTTAATGTACTTAAACAAAAATCTTACTTGGTACATATGGGAGTCTACTTTTGAGAGGTATTAATAACAGTGCTCTTATTTTCGAGTTTTATAGAAGACTGCAGGTTCTTGTAGTAGGTAGGTGTGTGGGAATTCTGTTGTTATGTGGTAAAACTACTTTAAGTCATGCTGCTGTTCTAATTAAGGTGTGACTGTACTGTTGGTTGGTTTTGGTCCATGTTGAGATTAATTTTGTCAATTAAATTGAATGTACGTAAAATCCAAAGATTTCTCATAAGCCTACATACTACAGGAACCCACAGCCTTCTGTAAACCTTGAAAATGAGAGTACTGTAATTAATAGCTCTTGAAAGTTGACTTGCAAATGTACCAAGTACGATTTTTGTTTAAGTACATTAAAGTGTAAGGGAATACAAGAAAACAGTGTTGCTTAGTTTAATATCTATATAGTATATTATTATTGTGTTTAAAAAGTATATAGTTTTGTCTACAAATCTTCCAAATTAAGTTGTTGTTAACTTAGTATAATTTGTGTAAATTATTCATACGATAATAATTGTTGATAGTAAATAGAACACAATTTCACAATAAATAATACACTTTTTGAGAGTTTGTGTTCAATTTATTTTTAATAATACCACTGTCTCAATAAGCCATATTCAAATCTCATTTATTCATATACTAATGTGTAATATTATAAAATCCAAATAGATTTTCTGGAGTCTGTCACACTTAATAAATCCAAGTGTATAAAATACTACATTTTGTAGCTGGATACATGCTCTTGATAGTCTTTGATTGATAAAAAGGAAATCAATGTATTTTTCACCATAGATTAGATTGGAAGCCTCAGTACATATCAAAATCTCATTTATTTCTAGATCGGATTTGATTCAGTATCTTTCTTAACGATGTGTTCAAGTTATATTACAAGAATATATCTGGGAGACATGAAAATCTTTCTTATAATTTCAGAATAATTGAAAAAAAATAATTGTAAATTTTCCAATATAAATCTTATTTATTGTTTTTTTCTCCGTACATTTTATATTATTTTTTTTATATGCATCATTGTTGAGAGAATGAAGGTTAGCCCTTATCTACCCTCCTTTATATATAGGTATTGATTAGTGTCTTTTATTAAATGTATTTGACAATTTTACTTTAAACAGGTATGTCTAATGTTGGCAAAAGAACACACTCTAACATTGGGATACAATATTATGATGATGGTACATATTTTTTAAAAAGCTAATGTAAAAAACCAAGGAAGAGACTGGAGTAGGTGTATTTTGTTTAATGTTCTGGTGGGTTTAAAATCTTTATGTTAAAGAAACAATCAAAATTAAGTATTATTAGTAATTATTGCATAACTAAGTGAATACTTAAGAACTTGCATACAGACCCGTTTCGAAACAATTGTCTCATTTCTAACAGGTAGTTGACTTTGTAAATGAAACCACAGTTTTGAAATGCGTTGGCACGTAAGTTCTAAAGTATTCACTTAGTTTTGCAATAATTACTTATGGTTTAATCAGTGAATTCAAGATGAATAAAACAAGCAACTTTAAGAAATTAAATAATAGCAAACAATTTCATAATCTTGCATGTTATTCCTTAAAACTGTTTCAAACTGGAGAAGTAGCAAAAAAATAAGTCACAAGAGTGGTTGCATGGATTAATATTGTAAAACAATTTGAAATCTTGTTGCTGTTCATGACAAGCTGGTTGTTAATTACTTATTACACTTTGATATTACTTGCGGCCAGAGTTTTTGTTAACTAAAGGTTGTTAAATTGTTAACTTACACTTGGAGGAAACGTTTTCGTCTTAGGACTTCTTCAGCCTCCTGCGACCAGACTTTTTGTTAACTAAAGGTTGTTAAATTATTAAGTTACACTTGGAGCAAATAAGACTTATGGCACCTACCCTACAAGCACTTCCTAAACTACATAAACAAGAAACACCAATAAGACCAATAATCAATAGCCAACAATCACCTGTACACAAACTAGCATGCCATATGGATAGAACTATTACAAAATACACAAAACTAGACACACACAAATATAAAAACACATATATCTAGTAAACAAAATACAGAACATTGAAATCCCTCATATAACTCAATCCTAGCATCGTTTGACATCACAAACCTACATACCAATATCCCAGTCACAGAAACACTAAACATATTACAAGACAATCTAAGACTTAACAACACTCCAGAAAAAATCACAAAAGAAATCATACACATTTTGATCACCATTACACAACAGAACTACTTCACTCACAACAACAAATATTACACACAGAAACAAGGCCTACCAATGGGTTCACCGATTTCAAGCATTCTCACAGAAATATTCCTACAACCCATAGAGAAGGAGGCTGAAGAAGTTGTAAGACGAAAACGTTTCCTCCAAGTGTAAGTTAACAAAAAGTCTGGTCGCAAGTAATATCAAAGTGTAATAAGAAGGTATAATGCAATTTGAAAAGTTTTGTTTCCATACAAATTATTATTAAAAAAAATTTCTTATAACATTTTGGGTTAAGGAAGCACATGAGATACAATTGGGGGAGGGGATGTTTTAAAATATAATCCAAAATAATTATATAACAAAAATACAAAGTTGAATTTAATTTTTCATAGGTTTACTATGTAGTATGACAGCTGACAGAAAACATTAAAATGATACAAGTCAAATTTTTTTCATTTAATTTCTTTAGGATAAGAATAAATATAAAAATGTTTATCTTTTAGAAGTACAGTAAAACGTCTCATATCTGGATCAATGAGGTGACAACCCAATCCGAATAACAAAAAATTCAGATATGGGAGGGGTTATGTAATGATGTATGTCTCTACTTCGTAATCACAACAATTCCAGTTGGAAGTAGATGTAGGATTTTTTTAAGTAAATAAGTAACACTTATTGAAGATTGTAATTTATAATATTTTAATAGCTATATAGAACTGAACGTACAATTTAGTTGCATGTCTATATGTACAGTTCCTTAGTACTGCTTACATATTTAGATTAATTATCAGTTTTGGTAAAAAAAAGATGTAATGGGGGGGTTTGCTTGTTTCGTTGAAAACGTTTTGTTGATAAAATACCCCTCCATTTTCGAAAGAGTTGCTTTGTCTTGTTGTTTGACCTACTTGATCAGCTGGTCAAAGGCCTGGAAAGCTTTGCTCTCCTTCACGGTTAGTTTTCTTTTGCCACTTTCGGCAGGTGCTGGGTGTGTGCTCACTAAGTCTATGATATCACTAGTAGTAAACTCATGAATTCCTATTTCATCCATTCATTCTCGTCAACACAGTTCATGTCTTAACAACCAGGAATGTTTCAGAGAATATTGACGATTTCTTCATTTGTTTCACTAACAAGGTTTTCCATTTGTAATACATTCTCAATCCATTCATCGCTTGGTTTATGATCCAACAGTTTTTGGCAGGATTTAACTAGTGTTTTATTGTCTTATTACATCCCATGCTGTAGCAATTTTTAAAGCGACATCTAGCAAGTCTACATTTTTTAGGCACTCGGAAACACTTCTTCCCGCATTAATACCCGCTGTTATAACTGTTAGTAACTTACAGCGGTATGGAAAACACAGTTTTCGGCTTTTTTGCCATACTGTATATTATAGATTAAAATGGCACAAACTGCAGAGAAAAATCAAACCTATAAACTAATTTAATCATCTGCTGATTTTGTCTACTCTTATCTATTGTTACAAAGGAAATGGTCTATTGATAAAAAGGCAAACAAAAGTGTTTGTTTATTGTTTTGTCAATATCTTTTTGTGTTTAATTTATCTGTTGATATGAAAAAAAAACTATTAAAGACCAAACAAAAACATATTTTTAAAAATGTTTTCTGATACTTCTGAACAATATTTCATATTGTTTTTAAGAAATAGTTATTTGTTATGCTTCCTTCATCAGTTTGAGAAGAACAAAACGCTGAATCTTTAGTCAATATTTTAAATCATTAAAATTCAATGGTAATTTGGAGCCTGTCTATTTTTTTATAAATCTCATTAAAGATGGTTTTAGATATTATTGGATATATTATTCGATATTAATGGATTCTGTGAATGCCATGTTAACTATTTATATGTAGTTTTTGTGTTGTACACCTTGAGGATATTTAAAAATGTTGTTGATATCACTTGGCAAAAAAAACGCTACTTACTGTTATTTTTCAGAAGTCTTGTCAATGACTCACAGCATTGAACAATACACTGATCTAGTGTTAAATGCGTCTGCTGAAAAATATAAGTAGGTAGTGGTTCTTTATACCAGTGATATCAACATAACTATTTACATGTGTAAATTTCAGGGTGGCTTAGGATGTGGATTGTGAACATGACAATACACATTTTGTAATTTGGTAATTTTTATGACAATGTATCTGCATACAGATGCACATATCATAATCATGTTGATATTATGTTTTAAAACAACAGCTAAACTTTGAACAAGAATATTTTCAAAAATCTCTTAACACAGATCAATTTTCTCCTATTTCTCACCTCTGAAGAGCTAAAAATTATTATTTTTTTAATCTGTACAGGAAGAGGACAACTTTGGTTCTCAGTAACTTTAATTTTAAAACTTGCAGTTTTTGTGTTATACAGATTTTTTTAAAAATAGTTTTAATTGATATCAGAAAAAAACATTACTTGTTGATATTTTTCAGCAAATATGTTTCATACTAGATCAGTGCATTGTTTAATGCTCTGAGTCTTGTTTGTGACTCACAGCATTGAACAATGCACTGATCTAGTCCAAAAACCACCATTGTACAGGAAATTTATAAGATTTTAAAAAAATTATTAATAATAAACTTGCTTATGCCATCCTGAGGGAAAAGGTTTTACAAAATTTAGTTATGTGTCCAAAGATAACACGATCACTATTAACAGAAACCCTAAAACAATTTAGAAAAAGAAACAATAAAATATATGAGAAAATTTTATATTTTTATAAAAACATACTTTGGATAAAAGCATATATGCAATCTAGTAAAGATTTAAAAAAAACAGGTTCAAAACAGATAGGTGAACAAGGAGAAACTAATTTTCATTCATAAAGTTTTAGGAGACGACTATGAAAATTTAGATTTTTACAGAAATACATTCTGGTTAACAATATTTTTAATTTTAAAATGTAAATGAATTGAATTTCAATTTTGTAATATAATCTGACTTTGTGAGTCCACTTTTTCAAAGTAATTTTGAAATGTTATTGTAATCTGTTGATAAATTTAAAATATGACCACTTAATTTACTTCAATTTGCTTAGATTTTCATGATTTTTCATAAATTAATTTTGCACAGCCATAAGGAATTAATGGGAGTTATTGAAGCATGCAATCTGCGATACATAATCTCTTTATCACACAATGTGTACTCAGGTGTTTAACTTTATAACTGATAATATCGATGTAATGCTACAACAGAGTTAATGTCTTATACCCAAACTACCTTGTAATATACTGTTTTTGTTCCATAAATATAAATATTGTCCTATAAATTTTAGACCTAACTTTATCTTCTTTCTTTCTTTCATTTGAACACATCGGTTTGTTTATATCTGCTGGAATTTGAATATGGAGTGGATATCAATGTTATGAAAAAAAACTTGTTTGTAAGTTAAAAAAAGTCTTTGTGTGTTATCCCTCTGAGGATTATTACTTGGTAACTGAAATGTACATAAGGGTAAAATAAGAAAGTGTTGTGGTTAAGAGGTTTTTAAGTATTTATTATTATGAAAAAAACCCTAATTTTCATAAACCTGATTCCCCTGTAAGAACAGGAATTAAGGTCTTGAAAGGGCTGAAAGTGAAAATATAGTAGAGTTTCAATAACTCGAAGTAGATGGGACTGAGACCTCCTAAAATTACCGAAAACTGGATTACACAGAAATACGTTAGAAACAATAGGAATTTTAATGAACCCTAATACTATAGGTAATTAAAAATGAACTAAATAAGTTTATAGAACTTTATATGTAATTATTAATCACTTAAACAATAGTTTATGACTATCCGAACTTTATATTTAGTAAATTTGTTAAAACTTACTGAGACAGAACGTTTTCGATTGCTATGTGCTGATCTTCATCAGTGTCTTCTCTGATGCGTCATAGAAGACAATGATGAAGATCGGCACATAGCGATCGAAAACGTTCTGTCTCAGTAAGTTTTAACAAATTTACTAAATATAAAGTTCGGATAGTCATAAACTATTGTTTAAGTGATTAATAAGATTCACCGAACGTAATGGACTACAAAATTCAAGAATTTATATGTACATTTCTTGGAAGCCTGACTCATCATTTTCTTTAAAATAGATAAATAGGCTCAAATAGAAATAAGCTCGAATCTATTGCAAGCTCAAAATATCAGGACTAGGAATTTCAACTCTATTGTACTCAGTTGTTTCTAGGCTTCAGTCAGAGTGACAATGGTAATAATCAAATAAAAAAATGGAGAGAAATTCAGAAAAAAAAGTATATGGTTAGTTCAGATACAAAAAATTGCCAATATTTACTGCTTTGAGTGTAACTATAGTACCCAAAGTAAATGTTTCACAAAATGTAATAATTTTTGAAGAGATATTAACAAACAAAAAAGAAAAGGAAAATATCCCTCTTGACTATGACCTACTGTAATCTCCAAAAGTAATGCTTCAGCAAATTCAATCATCTTTTGATATCCATTGGTGATGGAAAAAAGTGAAAGTGTTCTCCTTGTCTATGACCTTATAAGTCAAAATTTTCAAATCTACATAGTTTAGTTTTCAGATTATGTGTTTTTACCTTGTAATATATAATACAATACACACACATACACGCTGAATATAGATGTTTTCAAACCCAGAACTTAAATTTGAAATAAATTCAAGAAGTATTTGCCGAATAATTCAGTAAAGAAAGATTTACTTTATATAGGTTGGGTTTTAATTTTTTTCTAAATTCAAACTAGTATTTATAGTTTATAAATTGCTTGTTTCTGGCTTAGAATATATATTTAAATAACATTTGTGCAAAAAAAAAATTAGAGTTGTTTAGCATTTGGTCCAAATTTCCTTAATGGAGTTGGTGTAATATTTACATATTAATAGTAAATATTAATATGACAGGTTTCAACTCTGTCATATTTTGTTTTAACCATAAATCAAGTGTCAAGAAGCCCAAAAAATCATTAGCCGGTATACGTTTTGCATCCGAACAAACAATAAAACTAAATTCCAGAGTGTTAGTTGTAGAACTACATGAACAGACAAAAACCCATTATGTACAGTACTAGAATGAAATGATAAAGGTATTGGAAAATAAGCGATGTGGACCAAGTGAAAATTCAACTTCATTTTGATGGACCACTTTCAAAGGTATGAAGAAGAGATAACTCTGATAGCTCGTTTTACATGTTTTATATGTTTTTATAGGTTTTATATATTACATGTTTTTATATGTATATTACTAAATAATAAGTAAACAAAAACCTCTTAACCACAAACTTTCTTTATTTTACCCTTATGTACATTTCAGTTACCAAGTAACCACCCTCAGAGGAATAACATACAAAGACTGATTAACGCTACAAAAATACCTTATTTATAATCTACGGAAACAATTCAATAAACAATTTAAACCCAACAACAAAATTAACGACATTTACAACGCCACCGGAGTTTACAAAAAACTTGCAGTTCGTGCCCCAGTTTTTACACAGGCCAGACAGGGAGGTCCTTCTACACACTTTACCAAGAACATATAAAAGCACTAACAAACAATAACTACCAATCAAACTACGTCGATCATCTCAACTCCACAAAACATGACTATATAGACATAACATCTAGCCTACAAATTCTTCATAAACAACACAGAAATAACCAACGCTACACAACCAAACAATACGAAATATACAGACAATTCAAACTACACCCTACACACATACTCAATACATAATTACATTACAACTCACACACACTTTTTGACATCATAACTCCTAATACTCACAGAATACACCCACACCACCATAATATTCCACACCCACCCTAATACCCTAACCTACGTAAACCTTGAGATCAGTTACGGTCTGAGTTGACAATGGGACACATCTCCCGAAACGGCCGTCCTCAACAGATATAAGTAAGTGCTACTATAGGCACGTTTGTAAATATTTACAAGTGTTTAGTAATAACATTGATTTTTCAAACTGTCATAAAAAATATCAAATTCAATCAAACACGAAAAGATCAATGAGTCCCCTTATGAATTGATGATAGTTTTGATTAAATGTTCTAATTACGCTAAACATTATACAAAAACTAAATACATTCTTAATAAGAAGACAAAGTGATTTTTTGTGTCTGAAACTATAAATACTGATTAGAATATAACAATGCACACAAAAGTTTATAAAGTGTTTTCTAATAAAACTGAGCACTACATACTACTCATTATTTATCACTATATATCAAAATATAGCTAAAAAGCAATATTATTTGATTCAGTCTTTCTTGAGCAACTAGTTTTCAACTAAAAACATTCGAACGTACAGTAGACTCTTAATAACTCAAGATAAATAAGTCCGAGACCCCTGGATTACAAAAAACCCGGATTACACGGAAATACATTCTCGCACATTAGAAAAAACAGGAGTTCTAATGAGCCCTAATATAATGATTAAGAATGAACAAAATAAGTTTATAGAACTTTATTGATTACAGTACTTATGTAAATTAATGTTGCTTTGGAGCACAGTTGATCTTCATCGGGATGCAAAGGTACTTCGTCTAACAGTAAAATAGCCTTCCGAGGCAAATTCTTTACCCTTAAAAACCTTTCAGTTTCAGGCACAAACTCTACCCATCCAATCAACACTTAAGTTCTTATATGAAACAGTCAATGCTTTAAAACGGCGGCGGTTTTGCTGATGATTCCAACTAGCTTAGCCGGACTCGAATTTAATGGAAGCTCGAAAAATCGAGACTCGGAATTTTGAGACTATTGTATATTAGTATGTTACACTTGCCTTTAGTACTATTTATCTTTTTAATTGTTGAGGACTGCCGTTTCAGGAGATGTGTGCCATTGTCAACTTTAACTGTTAACTCAAGGACCGTTCAGTCAAAAACGTTAAGTGGTCCTATAATCAAGTGTAATATATGTTTAAGTGTTTTTATATAAAAAGTATCCAGTTATGATAAATTTTATTATATAAAGTTAAAAACTTTACAAACAGTAACATTGAAATCGGTAAAAGTTGAATATTCACATACAATGTAACTTTAAATACCAACATGAAATGACTTTTCTGATTTTATTACATGATGTGGTATCAAGTTGAATAGCAAGTCAAAATTTAAGACAATGTTAAATTTTGTAATTTGGCAGACAATACATTGTGAAACATAAATTAATGATATTAGAAACACAATAAAACCTAATTACTACAGAATTTTGTCAAAATAATTTATATAGGTTTTAAATAATAATTATGGTTTTAAATACTTAAAATCACTTGTTTTTTTGTTGTTTATAATGTATTTTATAGGAAAAGTGTTAAGAGGATAAAATTATAGTTCACTTAGAATTCAGTTAAATGTTACCCACGTTTTAATAAATACTTACTCAACACACACACTTCGTATAATAGAGATGCTTCTTACTAGATAAGCTGGCAAAACAATTTACATTTATTTCATCTTATTTACATATTAGGCTTAAGCTACATTATGTAAATATTACAAACTATTTCAATATAAAAAGGTCAGAGAAAGTTTTATATACAACCTTCATAAATATAACAAGTTGTCTGCTGTAACCTTGAAAAATATAGCCTTCATTCTGTTTACACTTTATGCTCCAGGTTATTATTGTAAAATTATAATCCATTTCAAATTTTAAATGCTCAAAGATTATATTTCAAGAAAGATGGAAGGTTTATTGTGAATGGCCATTTTTGAAAAATCCCTAATTTCAAAATCTTCTACAAAACATTAATTACGTGGTGTCCATATTTTGTTTTAGGTATCTTTATACTTACATGTAAAATATTTAATGATGAGTATCTGCCAGTTATGTTGAATATACTAGCATTGTATTAAATGCCATCTATTCCTAGCATTGTCATATTAAAACTGGTTGGCTCGTTTCGGAACTTTGTATGAACTCGGTTTTTCTAGAGTACATAGAGTTTTAATTGATGGAGGTCGTCCGAAACACGTTAAAGAAGAATTGATATGACAATGCTCAGAATGGAAGAAAACTAGATGAAAACTTAAAATAGAAATAGATGTAAAATATTACTTTCTTACATTATTTTGAGTTCTTATGACTTTCTACATCATCAGATATGTTTTTTTACCAATATTAATTACATTAATTTTACACTACTTAACTAAGTGAATACGTAATTGCTTACTTGCTGACGCGTTTCAAAACGATCGTTCTTTTTTGGAAGCTAACCTTCTACTTCTGGCTCTTTACAAACGGTGTGACAGGGTTGGATTTATGACATTGGGTGAGGTGTCGGCGTCTTGTGTGATGTATTTGAAAAGACTATTGGCTTCAAATTGTATGTGATCATTCAACCCTTAAATCAATCATACAAAAACGCGATAAACATAACCTAAATTTCCATCGTTTTGAAACGCGTCAGCAAGTAAGCAATTACGTATTCACTTAGTTAAGTAGTGTAAAATTAGTTTAATCAGTGAATTCAAGATGATTACATCGAGAAACTTCATTAATTACATGTAGAAAAGAAACAATTATTCCAAAAAATAGATAGTCAAGATTTTGAGAGTACTGTATAAGTTACAAGGGTAACATATGTTGCTGCAATAAATAGTGATGTTAAATTTCAATTTGACTATTCAGTATAAAGAAACTAAACCTTGACATACTAAACACAAAATAACTGTTGTAAATAATTCAACTGTTGTTTCTGCTCAAATATAGTTAAACATTTATACAAGTTGAATGTTGGACAGCTTAATCCCTGAGTTTAAAATCAAATTTGTCAATTTTACTACAATTTTAAAACTTTTTTGTCATTTAAAAAAAAATTGTAATTACAAGAAGTTTTTTAGAGACAAACTTTTAATATTTTTAAATTCTATTTTCGTAGAATTTACACATATAAATAAGTTACAGAAGGTTTACACGCCCAAGCCAGTCATGAGTTAAAAAAAAATAAAATCATCCCATTTATAAACTTCAATGTATATTAATTTAATATAAATTCACTTGCTTATAGCAGACTTATTTTTGTTTAAAATGTGCATATCGAATGACAATTTAAATTAAATCACCTATACCCAAGTTAACAGGGTGTTATTAATTAAGTACATACCTTTCATTGTTTTTAAATCAAATAAATCACAACGCAAACTTCTATCAATCGTAAATAAAAAAGGCTTGATGATTTGTACTGGTCAAGATAACAGTAGGCAGTTTCTGGTTCTTTCAATTTCTAGCCTAAACAAGTGTCTGACAGACTGACTCATCTGCAAGTAGAATTGAACACAACAAACGGATGTACAAACATTTCCAAAAACATTATCAATTGTGAGCGTTGGTATTCATTATAATAAGCTTTCGTATATATTTTTACTTCCAAAAAGTTTCTGGTCAAAAAAACTCTTAATTATTACTTTTGTTAAATGTAGCAAAGTTTATTACTTTTGTTTCGAAATGTGCGCATTTTTTAACAGACAATTATTATATTTGTTGATTTCATTTTCAAAGTGAGCTACTAGTTTTTACTAAAACACTTGTAAATATTTACAAACTTGCCAATAGTAGCACTTATATTTGTTGAGGACGGCCGTTTCGGGAGATTACCGTATCTCATGAGTTACGGTCTGAATTGACAATGGGACACATCTCCCGAAACGGCCTTCCTCAACAAATATAAGTAAGTGCTACTATAGGCAAATTTGTTAATATTTACAAGTGTTTTAGACAATTATTATTCAAACATAACAAAAATTAAATTAAGTTAATTTAGGTAAAAAATATTGAAATAAATATGTCATTTTAGTTTAGTATAACGATTTTTAAGGCAGTTTTTGTGTTGTACATCTTGAAGTTTTCTAAAGTTATTATTTATCTAGGAATGGATTAAATATTTTTTTCAAGAATAATTGTAAAAATTTCGCCAATCATGGACAAAACTCTTCACAATGAAATAAATGTTAGTAACTTATATATAAAATATGTGGTTTTAAAGAAATAATACAATGGGACTATTTCTTTCACTGGTGGAATACAATTTTTAAAAGTAAATGTATTTATTTGTGATTCCATCTTCACTAGAGAAATGTATACTTTTTTGTACTCTTGTATGATATTTATTTAATTTGTATAAAAGTACAAAAAGTATACCTTTATTACCTAGAGCAGAAAACAGGTTTGAAGGAATTATTTGTCGATTACATCTTCACTAGAAAAATGTATACTTTTCTGTACTCTTAAATGATATTTATTTAATCTGTATAAAAGTAGAAAAAGTATACATTTATTACTTAGAGCAGAAAACAGGTTTGAAGGAATTATTTGTCGATTACATCTTCACTAGAAAAATGTATACTTTTCTGTACTCTTATATGATACTTATTTAATCTGTATAAAAGTACAAAAAGTATACATTTATTACTTAGAGCGGAAAACAGGTTTGAAGGAATTTCTTATAATGATACCTATTTAGAACTGATAAGAAAATTTTCCCCACTACTATTGATAACGTTTTGTAAAAAAAACACTACTTACTGATAGTTTTTCAGCGGATGTGCTTCACACTAGATACAAGCTCGATGACGTGAGTCACAGACAAGCCTCGTTTTGCCAAGTGATACCAACAATAGTTATTTAAAAAAGATTTTCAACTTGACTTTTTCCTCAAAACCTTTGAAAAATTTCCTCATATACATTTTTGAAATATGCAAGTAGGCCTATTGGTAATTATTCTTTGCTTAAGTCCCAAACTTGGGCTGTATACTAGATAAATGGGTTAGAACTCCTTTGTAGCCACATATGTTCTCTTAATAAATCTGCAGAGCCAAAATCCTTATTTATCTTGAAATATCTTTTGAAGGAGTCAAATCAGTTGTGTTCCTTTTTTACATCACAAAAATTACACTTATAGAAATTCATACATTTAAAAGAGTAGTGGCTAGCAATATTTGTTAACCTTATATTCAATTTTTTCAAAATTTTCTTCTTTTTCATGACAAGCTGGTTGTTAATCACTTATTACAATTTGAAATTACTGTACTTGCAGTCAGACATTCTATTGATATAAGCTGTTAAATTGTAACATACACTTCAAAGAAACGTTTTCGTCTCACGACTTCTTTAGCCTCATATTTCTGCCGTTGTGCTTTTCAGTTCCAATTTTTGAAATTTAGAGTGATGTGATCAAAGTATGTGTAATTTGTATCATGTTTGTTTATTTAAGATGCCATTTGTATGTATGTTGCTCTGTTTGTATATTTCATATTTTTCTGATGTGTTTAATTTGTGGCCTTTGTTGTATGTGTGGAGGATGTTCATGTTATATTTCATACTATTGCATAAATGGTTAGTGTCCATGAGGTAATTTGCAAAGGTGGATTCCCTAGAAGTGTGCAGTGCATTTATGTGTTCTTTATATCTTTCAGTGAAAGATCTGTCTGTCCAATATAGAACTTATTACAATCAGTGCCAAAATCTTGTTGCTATTCATGACGAGCTGGTTGTTAATTACTTATTACACTTTGATATTACTTTCTACCAGACTTTTTCTTAGCTATAAGTCATTACATTGTGAACTTACACTTGGAGAAAACGTTTTCGTCTTACGACTTCTTCAGTCTTCAGTAATAGCAAAGTGTAATAAACAATCAGTGCATTGTAGTTTGTATATTCCTGGATTATTGTATGTGTTGGTGTTGTTAATGATGTGTCAAATAGCCATTTGGCTTTTATTTGTTGTTCTATAAGCTACATTGTATCCAGCTTTCTTGAATTGGTGTGCTATTTTATTTGTGAGTTTGTTTATGTATGTGAGGGTGATGAATTTGTTTGTGTTTTTGTTACTGCTCTTGTTGAGTATTTTTCTATTAAATAATGGTCATATCTGTTTGTAAGTATTTGATTGTGTTTAGTTCCTTTGTGAAGTTAGTTGTAGATACAGGTATCTTGCTTAGCCTGTGTAGTAAATGTTTGGAAGCTGCATGTTTATATAGTGTTGGGTGGTTTGATGTGTTGTGTAGCAGTGTATTTGTCACGGTTGGCTTGCATTATGCGTTGAACTCATGTTAGCTTTGACTCTTTTTTATGATAATGTCTAAGTAATTCAATGTTTCAATGTCTTTAAATTTGTAGAATAATATCTCGTTTATGACAGAGGATATTATTATAAAATTTTCTAATAACAAAAACCTCATAAAAGTATCTAGAAATTTTATTACTAAAATGATCTCCTTGCAAAACGGATTCATTTAATTATTTCATTAGAAAAATTTGAATCCAAGGGAAGGAGATTCTCCTAAGCTACACGATTTGACTTATATTGAAGTAGTAATTTTGCCTAAATTTTTCTATTAGTTACTCTTTTTATCAAAACAAAGGTGCTCATTTTTCTTATCTTGGTAATCAATTTTGGCCCAAACATCAATTCTTATATCTTCAGTCTTTAATGATAAAAGTTGTTTTATAGAACAAATTTTTTAAAATACAACAGAGTAATCATGTTCATTGATTTCAAGGTGCGTTCAGATCGCTTAAAGCCAATAATAAATATTATAGAAACATACAGTTAAATGAAAGAAATTTCAAAGCTATATAACCCAATGATGACATCAAGCAACTAAACTGCTGCTTTCTCTTCATTTTAAACAGGGAATAAATCTATATTTTAATGTGCTTGGATCTAATTAAAGAGAGAGTTGATGTTAATTGCATCACACAATATTTTAGTCATATATTCAATCACTTAAGGTGTTGTTATTTATGACTGAGGAAGTGTTGTCTTTATCTTCTTTAGTGAGAATGATGTTTTGTTGTGAGTTTTGCTTGATACATGACAGTTCTAATTTTATTGGTAAAACAAGTAATATAAATTTAAAGAAAGTGAAATCCTACTTAAATCAACAGAGAGAAATTTTATTTTAGTTTCTTTTTATAATTACAATTAATATAAATATGTATATACATATGTTAGAATAACAATAGTAAATGGCAAAATAGAATATTAATTTCCTGGCAATTTTCTATTTTCCTTTCTATGTATGGTGTTGGACTATTATTTTTATTTGTTACCATTTATACGCTTTTTTGTCACTTGCATTGTGCTGTAGTTTTTTTCCTTTCCTTTCTAATTGTCTGTGAAGTAAGGTTCGATAACGTTATCATTAGAATGCACTTTTTAAAATCTCACCTTTTTGAAATGTTTAGGTTTCAAGGTTCAAATTTAAATATTTTTTCTAATGGACTTTGTTGTTTATGACAACTGACAAAACTTTTATATAGTAATTATGAGTGATTGAACTGATAATTAAATAAATTTATGAAAACTTACCAACATAATATTTTGACAGTACTAAGCAATCTTCATTAGTGTAACTGATGAATATTTTAGGAGTAATAAAGGATGGTATTTTCTAAGTCTGAACCTTTTAGTACAAGCTCATAATTTCATAGCCAACTTTTAAAAGAAAGTCATAGATTATAAGATATAGTTTTTCAAAACATTGGTATTTTCCTACCATTTGTATTGTCTGAAAATAAAAAGTATCTCACCTTGTTCTTTGGTTTGTCACTATTCTGACCAAATTGCATTCAGCATATACAAGCAGTTCTTGAGATTTGAATTCAATTATTAAAGGATATAACAAAATAATAATAAAATAATAATAAAACAATAACACAAACAATGTATAGCAATAATAGCATAATGATTTCAATGATTTATTTCCATCAGGATACAATAGAAAATATATTGAAACTTTTCACAAAAATGTATAGAATAGTTACATAAGTTAAGTTAGGGCATGTATAATGTAAACCATAGATAGATTTGATATTACCTCAATGTTTCAATACTTATTATATATGTAAATAACCTTATCTATTTTATCTATACCTCATACATTTTAAATGACTAGCTAATATCGCTAAGAAAGTTTTTTCTACATAGTGTTGGTACCATTATACTGTCCATTTATATATACAAGTAAGGAAAAATTTATTGAGATAATTCTTCACAGATTAGGGATTTTTCTTTTCTTTTCATTGTTTTGGGTTTTAAAAAAATAACAAATATCTATCTTAAACAACTATTTACATATACAAAAATGGAGGAAATGCAAATGTTTTTCCAAAAATTTATAAATATTTTTTTACCTGTGTGAATTCTTAGATTCAATATTACTTCAATGTGTAAACAATTTCCATAAAATGTTAGAGAAAAACTTTAATGCCTCTTTGTAATGTTTATATTTTCCTCCATTTTATTAAAATGAAAATTAAGAAGAAAGAAAAATATTTATTTATAAACCTAATCATTTGTAAAATATTTGTGCACGTTGATATTGTAAAAGATGTGTTACAAGCAAGAGAAGCTACTAGTTACAATGAGCTTGTTTTATACATGGCATCACAATATTAGCTGTAATGAGGTGAGACCTTCTCACACACACGCTCACACATACACTTGTATTAAAATATCTTTATTCAAACAAACAAAATTACTTTGTTCCCACACAGTATTCTATACAAAACTATTTCTACAAACTTTGATAATTATTTAGGGAAAGGACGTTTGGTTTTAGAAAAGCGTTATAATACAAAAACCATTCGTATTGCAATTTCATTTCTATACAATACTCAGTTTAAAGTTAAAAAAAAATTTCAATTACTTTTGCAAAGATTTCAACAGAAAAAATGAAAAAGATATTCTACTTATTTATAGTTTCAAATAATTATAATTTTTCTAAAATATTAAAAAATAAATATGAGATGTGCTTCATCAACAAACACGCATCGCAAAATGTTACGACATATCCGATGAAACATTTTGTTACTCTACACTCTTTACAAGGAAGACACAAATTCAAACATCTTAAAATACAAAGAAGAAATAATATTTACATTATGTTTTTTCATGGGTCAAAATCTAAAGTAAGCATAACATGTAATATTTTTTTTTCTAAAATTAGTCCACTTTAGTATCTGTCTTTCATTAACAAAAGTGACTAGACACAGATAAAATTGGTATCAAATTACTTTTCACTTTTAATGCAACCACTTTTGTTGAAAACTTCATTATCAAATTTTTATTGTCATATCATTTTCATAGAAAGGTATAAAAAAAACAAATGACATGCTTCGTAACACAATTATTGCAGGCCAAGCTGTTAGTGTAGAATAATAGTAATGTTGAAAAACAGTATAAGAAATGTTTATCAATTTATTTACATCTTGCTTGAATAGAGCCTTACAGATTGAAATTTCACAAATATTTGTTAAATTGAAAACTTAAGACGGTTTTCTTAGCTAAAATTATACACTACACTAATAAATAATTTGGAAATACTTAAAATATAAATTATAAAACCTTTTTATAAACAATGAATAACTATAAACATCCAATAACAAAACGTTTGTAAAATATTATTAAAAAAATGTTTAACTTTATTCATATAATTTAAATATTAGCTACAGAGTAGTAAATATTGAATGTAACGGTACTTACTCTGATAAAAGCTTTTACTTTATTACTTAAACTTAATGCGTTAGGTAAACATTGGAGAAAAACTCATATTAAATTAGAAAAGTAAGTTATTCAGTGTTTTAAAACAATAAAAAACTTTGGCATGGAATTTGTGATAAATGAAACCTGAAAGGTTTATATAAGGTTGCCACAACTACAGTAAATTCTCATACAGGCATGATTAATTATATAAACAAACAGTCTTTCTAAATAACCAACTTAAAAATATGAAATTAGAAAATTTTTGTTTTCATAATTGACAGAAAAAATATGAAAATGTTTTAGACATTGTTTATTAGGTTAATCAATATTTACTGGATTTTATAAAAATGTTAATTTTAAAAACATATTAAGTTCCCTAGACTAAATCATAGAAAATAAATTTCACTTTTTATATAATTATTGAAAAATCCAATATACAAGGGTTAATTATGATTTTTCAAACATTAAAAAAATCTTTGCTGAACAAACTATAAAATAAATAGGTCTAATTATTTTAAGTTTTAAAAAGTAATCAATCAAGAACTAAGACAAAAAACTGGAGATTGGAAAACAGAAAATCACTGAATTGTTTATATTATTTATATATTCCAGTAAGATACACTTAACCCACTTTACTGCTCATAGATAAAAATTTCATAAATCTTAAAATAAATTTATCTGCAAATTACTTATTTATTTTTAGACCAAAGCAAGTCTTATGTTTTAAAGTACTTGCCTTATTAGTAAAGAATGCTTACGTATAACTGAAACCAACAAACAACACATGGCAGATAATTTAAAGAAAACAGGAGCCACCAAAGTTTTCCTAAGAAGTCCTTGCTACTATGACACATAGGCTACTTATCAGAAGTACAAATAACATTAACAAGTTTTTTATGTACATTACATGAAATACTTTCCGATATTGATAAACTACTAAAATAATAAGAAGGAAAACTGCAACTATACACTGCCCTATCAACAATAAAACAATACAACAAATGCAACAGCTGTATTAACAAACAATATATCTGACTCTAACAATGTACATTTTAACAAACACCAAGGTTGCATAACAATGACAAAGAAAGGGAATATATATCACATTGTATATAAGTACAGCCAGAATAAACGTAATTTTCTTTTTCCCAATATCTTCTATATACATTTTATTATCTCTACACATAAGTACATAAGGGCATAAGCATTTATTACATGAGGGCATCAATTTTTCCCATTACTTCAATTACAGTATTACTTGTGTACAATAATTAATTATAGATTACAGTGGAAGTGATATTAAGTATTAACAGAATATATCTATAAGTCTTTTTATGTAACTTGATATCCTGTGGCGAATAATTAAGTTTATACTTAACCTAAATAAGTAACTTAAAGCTTAATAATACAGAGTAATAAAATTTTAATTATATTATTAATCTTTTCCTAAAGTTAAAACCAAATTTATTATATTTTATTTTCATGATAATTAGAGGCAGCTTAGTATTTTTTAAAAAACGGAAGAGAGGAACTTTTAAAAGTATTAATGATATTGTCTTTTGTTAATGATAAAATCTACAACTTAAATTGCTATAAAGCCACATCCCGCCAGCGGGCATCACCTTTTTAAGTGCAAAAAACCTAGTAAAATCAGTTGTAGAATTTTTATAATATTGCTTTGTCTTATAAACTGCAAGGTGTTTTCAGGGTGTATAAATTATTTACAATACAAATTTAATATTTTTGTTGTTATAATTTCAATAATTCAAATGTCATAATGTCTGATTTAAAATTAAACAAAGGAAATATTCATCTTAGTAGGGGTTTAAGGTAGAGAGTATATTCAAATTAAATTTTAAATCCTAAAATAAAAAATGCAGCTTATGTACAAAGTCTACATGTTAATAAACGTTTTTGCTTAGTTATAGCCAAAAGATTTTTTCTTTGTACACCATTATAGTATGCTAATAGTGCTAGAGCATGTATATAGATCACAAGTGATAGTTATTGGATAATTTCTTTTCATAGAAATTTCACTTCATCTCTCCTCCGTGAAGATTAGTGATTTGGCTGCAAACTATTTAGATAAATCTACTTAGTTTGTTACAAAACAACTTAGTAACTGTACTCATATCATTAATCAGGTATAGTCACTAACATTGCATTCAGAGCTGGTACCACTTTTTGTCTTTATACTTGAGCATCAGATTGTGTGCAGAAACCGAAAAATTTTCTGCTTCATTCCTCATTTTTTCAGCTCTGTCTTCCAGCTGGCCAAGTTTTTCACCACGTTCTAAAGCCAATTGATGAGCTCTTGCAATTTCACTTGTTGCTACAGATGCTCTCTGACCGAGGGCTTCAATTTGGGCTGAAGGTCCTGGAATGTGTTTGGCCACACTACGAGAGGCTCTTCCACTAGACTCTCCAACTACAGAAAATAATGAACAGTTTTCTAATGCATAGTATTAAAAACAAAAGTAGATTGACAAGAAAAAATACAGTAAAACTTTGATTAACAGTTAAATTCTTTTAACCATATGTATTAAGTAAGCATAATAAAAGTTAATATCGGACTTCACTGTTGTCATTAAATCTTTGATTAGCATTAATGTACCAGTAAGTGAGATATCGAAACAATCAGTAGGAGCATTCTCGTATATCTACATTCTACTATTTCTCTCAGATTATCATTGCAATACATTTACGATTTGTTTTCCTGTATATTGTGCTGCATTCTAGGTTAAATATTTGCAACTATCTGGACAGTAAATATTACACAGGTACATAATTATGATTCTTTTGTCCAAAATCTATGGGTTTTCTTATGTATTTACTGATCGTTTTGAAGTTTGTGCGGTATTTTACAAAGCATAAGTATTTTACAAAACAAAAAGATAGATACTTTTTAGCAAAGAAATTGTCAGTAAACGTAAGGTAAAGTTTGGTTAACATGAGAGAGTAAGTCAATAAAAAACAATATTAGCAAATATAACTATAATTTTAAATTGAGAAAATTAAAGAAAAAAAATTAAAAAATGAAAAAGTGTAAAAATCTTTAAAAAATATGTTCCTTTTGGGGGGTCAGATCAGGGCAGGCACATGTTACTAATCAAAGGGTTAAACAATTTGGTTCAATTCAATATGAAAATTAAACCATTAGTTACTCGGAAGTCAAAACATGCTACTTAAGTGCAGTAGGTAGTTTGCAATTAAAAATTAATTGAATTCTCTGCAGCATAAAGAATATTACTGCTAATGTAGGTTTATATAAAAATTAGGGCACTTAAGTATAATACGGAGACCATTAATATAGTTACGTAGTAATGTTTTATAAACTTACAACCAAATCTATCCTGACTGGATACTTCATTGGCAAATAAATTCAAATAAATTAACTTGAACCAACACAGAAATTAAATGCAGAAAACAAGCTAAAGTTAGGTTTGTTAGGTTTATGTATTCACAATGTAGTTGAAACTACGTTTTTGGGCATGCAACATCGCACTGCACTTAGTCTAGAATTTGGTTGTAATTTTATACAACATTACTATATACCTATATTGGTGGCCTCTGTATAATAGGTAAGTACCAAAATTAGAGTCAACTGATTGTTATTTATACCTATTCAACGATTTTTCTCTTGGTATTTCTGTTATCTGTCTGCTTAACTGTCATGTCCTTGGTTCTAGCAGTAAAGAATAACCAACTGTTATTGGTATTTTCAGACTGATATTACATATTTTGAGAACATGAAATAATACCAATCTTCACTGATCACAAGGCAGCCCAAAAGTAATTTACATTTAAGTTTGGCAAGATATTAGGCATGGTTACTGTTGCCATTTGGTGTGACATTATAACTATATAATTTTATATATTTTAATTTTTCAGTATTTTTCAATAATTCTACCCCAATTAAAAAACGCATGTATACACACACACACACAAGCATGACAAATCATTAAAGACACACTTACAGAGTTCTTCTCTATCAAGAGAACGAGCACCACCTCCAAACAATCCTCTGAAAAAGCTCTCCTTTGGTGGTTCAGGCATATCATGTGGTAAGAAAAGATCAGCCACCATCTCTGCTAGACTAGAACTAAAAAAATCTGATAATCATTTAATTTGTTTCATTTAAACATTTTTTTTCTAAGATACATTATATGCAATCATAAATGTGTTGTTTGGAATTAAATTTTATTACTCTGCATATAAAATAATGAAAAGAAAGAATGTTGTTACAACAGTTTCTGTAGCTAAATTAGGAAACAGAACTTTTCAGGATCTAAGTAACAGTTTATTTGTCATACTGTTTCTCTATCTTTGTTAATGAATAAAATAAAAAGATGATTGGATATCATCTTCATGTGTCCATGGTAGGTAAATAACAATAGTGTCACTCAAAGATAATAGAATGAAGTAGAATAATGTTTGAAAATATAATGAAAAGTTGCTAAGATTATTGTTAATCTTGACCAATATTTTATTAAAAATTAGAATATTGGTCCTTGATACTTTCAATATTTTGATATCCCTAATACTTACAAGGCACTGGGAATGAGAGATACTTCAATGAACTTGTTTAGCGTTTCTTTTTTTTTATATTTAATGTAGCTCTGCAACTTTCTACCTGTTTTGCTTAGCTCACACATTTCAACTTCTTTGTCTATGAAAAACAACAGTTTTAGTTTTTAAAAATATTAATAACCTCATTTTGTCAAGCAGGAAACTAGTTAGAAGTTTCAAACAATCCTCAAAATGTACAAATGCAGCATTCTCAATGCTAAATGAAGCATCTTCCTGTACCACAAGATTCATACGCTTGAACCTACTTGATGGAATTCAACTCAACATATACTATGAAATCCTCAGAAGCAGAAGCAGTGACACTCGCCATCAGTTGCCATCACAGTGTGAACGAATGCACAGCAATGAGTCAGTTGTTACAACCCAGCGTGCATTCTGTACGCAATTTCAAATTGGAGTTAGTACAGGACTGAAAGTAAATTTTATTGGGAGTTAAAACTTCCGGAGGACTGGTTCTGTGTGAAAAAACGAGGTAAAAGAACTCATAGTGTGCATACACTTGAAAACATCAATGCAGTTAGGAATTTAATTTTGCAGTCTCTTCAGTGATCAGCTCGCAAACATGCAGCTGCTCTTCAAATATCTGACGATAGTGTACATAGAATCCTACACATGGACCTTCAATTTCATCTATATAAAATGGTTGTTGTCCAAGAAGTCTCACCTTGTGATTGGCAGTCATACAAAAGTGAGCCAAATCAAGCTGGAAAGTCTTTCACCAGACATTGTTGTTTTTTTCAGCGATAAGGCGCATTTTCATCTGTCTGGTGGTGTGAGTAAACAAAACTTTCATTATTCGAGTGAAAACAACCCCCAGGTAATCCACGAAAAGCCTCTTCACAGTGAACATGTTACTGTATAACGCTCGTTATCACGACTCATAAGTCACATGTTTTTGAAGATGGAGGTGTTGCTGTTACTGTTAACTCATATAGGCATGATAACATAATTGAGGAATTTTTGGATCCTGCATTACAAGATCAGGCTCATGAAAATGTGTGGTTCCAGAAAGACGGTGCCACAGCTCATACTGCATGTGTAACAATGAACATTTTGAGGCAAATGTTTCCTAATCGATTGATTACTCGACGAGGAGACGTTGCACGGCCAGCATGATCTCCCAACTTAAACCTCTGTGACTTTTTTTTGTGAGGTTACTTGAAGGGCAATGTTTTCAAGCATCATCTCAGGAACCTGCCCGACTTGAAGCAAGCAATACACCAGGAAGTTTGGCACATACCTCAAGCCATGCTGAAAAGACTCTGTACAAGTTCAGAATTTGCTTACAGCAGTGTATTGACAACCAGGGCCACCACCTCGCCTATATCTTTTTTAAAACTAAGTAGGAAAAAACTTACCGTGTCATAGAATAAGTTTAAAAAAATAAATTTTGTATATTCAGCAAAACAATGTTTATATTTACATTTAAAATTAGGGAGGTTATTTTACCACTCCCTTTATTAGAAAATAACAATGCCTCAAATATGCCATGAGAAAATAACTATGAAATCTATTACCTAATGAATCAAGGCAAGATCTTACAAAAGAGAAGAATTAAGAGCAGATCTTGATTGAAGGATCTAAAAGATTGGTATGGAAGGACATCTATGAATGTGTTTCAGAATTAAAATGGCCATTATGATTAACAGGCTCCTAAAGGAGATGGTGTAGAGAAAAGAAAAATATACCTAGAAGAAAGTTTAAATATTTTCTTCTAAAATGGTATATTCCCTTAAATGTATTCTCAATGAACGACCACAAATAATTATATTACTGAATTTACAATTAAGGAGGAAAATATTTGTCCTTAACTAGAAAAAAAAATACAAACCAAAATTCAGCAGAGACTGTGAATTTCTGAACCTCTGTTGGAGAGCTTAGATAAAGTCCATGACCTCGATTACTGAAGCAGAAAGTGCGGGCAATCCTGAAAATAATAATTTATATGTAAATTAAAAAACAAAATTAACATCTTATAATTTACTGCAGCCTTAATTACAGTCCTACATATTATGTTTTTATAAAATTGTAAATTGATTTTTAATTTCTGTTTAATGTATAACTTAATTAATGTAAATTTCTGCAAATTTAAATTACTCAGTAAAATATGTTTGAATTTAATGAAATACATATTGAAATTAAAATTGTAGAAGAATCTAATAGAACTGTTTTCAGTTAGAAATTTATATCAAAAATAATTTTTGTTTGTTAAAACTTTAATAATTTTCTTTCCTTACCAAAATGATTATAGTTTTTAAATGTTTAAACATTTGAAAAAATAAAAATTAATTCTTTCATGAAATAAAAGGAGAGATAAATTTTATCACATAAATAGCTAATGCTAAGATATGTAAATTACACAACAAGTAGATAATTCTAGGAATGTATTTACAATAAAAAGTATAATCTATATTTATGCGAAAGAATATAACATCAATTAATAAATAAAAATAATGACAGAAATAAATGACAAGTTATTTAAGAAACAGGTATCAAGATATTTAAATTTTAAACAAAGCATCAAAATAAACAACACCATGAAATATCGAAAAAACATTAAAAGTAAATAAAAACATTTATATTTTTATAAATAAATTTAAAGAAAACACACACAAACATTAAGCACAAAGCATCCATAAGCTTAAGATTAACAAATATTCCTGTACAGTTAAACATATTATTGACATTGAATGGGAAATAAAACAAAGAAATTGGCTGATCCTGTAATAAAAAAATCAAAATAGTTCTTATGATAACTAGTAATACCAACCTTGAATTTCAAAATGGAATATCTACATCAAATGAGTCAGTGAGTTAGCAAATAGTATATCAAATTTGAAATAAGTTTATAAACTAAAATATCTGACTAATTATAAACTTGTCTAATCTAATATGTATAATATATTCACACACAGTATATTTTAAGTACTGTAGTTGTTGAATTACATAAACTAAAGAAATGTTGAATAAGTTGTAAGTTTGTTTCCATACAAAAAATACCCATATTAGAGATGTTTTGCTTATTAAGGCAGAACGATTGTTTTATGAAGTGTGAAGTCTTGCAAATATAAGGAAATACTTATTTTGAAAATAAATATATTTTATAGCACATCAGAGTTGGAAAGCTAATAATAAATTTGGGGTGTTTTTTTTTTAAATAAACATTGTTATAGGATAAAAATCACTATAAATGTTACACTGCTTGGTATTTAATTTAATTTTTAACTTGCCACTAAAAAGGTTTGATATCTATTTCAAAGCAATTTTATAAGTAATATTTTGGGAATAACAATTTTAAATTAAAAAAAATCACAAAATTGAAGTTTGATTTTATAAATTCAAGTTATAGTTTAGGTTAGCAGGTATATTTTTATAATACTAAATGGGTTTTCGAGTTAATACTGGTTTTATCTATGAAAAAAACAATAGCTCAAAAGTTGTGATTATTTGAAAAAAAAAATACTTTTGTAGATTTCTGCTTGCATCAACTTCAAACTGAAATAAATTTCTTTAAATTTACTAAAACAGAACGCTTTTTATTCTACTCTTTAAACATCAACAGGATCTGAGTTAGCGACTTGGGTTTATGATTGAGCTAAACTAAATATAAATTTTAGATGATGTACAGCTCATTTAATTTGTAGAGAAACCATTCAATAAACTGATCTCTTCAGGATTTTATTCATGGTGAATTATTGAAAATACCGGTTTACCAGGTATGTGTTCTCCGTTTGTTTTAAATAAATGGGTTAGTCTTATTTTCTTGATGTATAACTTGACTGTTGGATCATGAATTATTTTTTTTCTTTATACATTTTGAAGTAAATTTTGTTAAACATATTTTTTAATGTTCACAAAATTTTCAATTGGAGATGCAATTGAAAAGGGAACATACTGAAGGACTTTTGGGTTATTCAAGATATATTAGCAAATCTTTATTCCTTGATTTTTTGACCAGTTATGTGTTTCTTAACTTGAAAAATAAATCATAAATATTAGTCTATTGTTCCTACTTTCTAAAAATATCAATCCAAAATACAAAGGGCGGCTTGGTTATAAAATAAAAGATATGCAATATTGTCATGGATATAATGTTGCCTGAGAAGTTAAGCATAAGTTCTTGCTGTGGAACTTTTGCATGTTTTAATATTGTCAGTGATATAATGTCGCCTGAGAAGTTAAGCATAAGTTCTTGCTGTGGGACTTTTGCACGTTTTAATATTGTCAGTGATATAATGTCGCCTGAGAAGTTAAGCATAAGTTCTTGCTGTGGGACTTTTGCACGTTTTAATATTGTCAGTGATATAATGTCGCCTGAGAAGTTAAGCATAAGTTCTTGCTGTGGGACTTTTGCATGTTTTAATATTGTCAGTGATATAATGTCGCCTGAGAAGTTAAGCATAAGTTCTTGCTGTGGGACTTTTGCACGTTTTAATATTGTCAGTGATATAATGTCGCCTGAGAAGTTAAGCATAAGTTCTTGCTGTGGGACTTTTGCACGTTTTAATATTGTCAGTGATATAATGTCGCCTGAGAAGTTAAGCATAAGTTCTTGCTGTGGGACTTTTGCACGTTTTAATATTGTCAGTGATATAATGTCGCCTGAGAAGTTAAGCATAAGTTCTTGCTGTGGGACTTTTGCACGTTTTAATATTGTCAGTGATATAATGTCGCCTGAGAAGTTAAGCATAAGTTCTTGCTGTGGGACTTTTGCACGTTTTAATATTGTCAGTGATATAATGTCGCCTGAGAAGTTAAGCATAAGTTCTTGCTGTGGGACTTTTGCACGTTTTAATATTGTCAGTGATATAATGTCGCCTGAGAAGTTAAGCATAAGTTCTTGCTGTGGGACTTTTGCACGTTTTAATATTGTCAGTGATATAATGTCGCCTGAGAAGTTAAGCATAAGTTCTTGCTGTGGGACTTTTGCACGTTTTAATATTGTCAGTGATATAATGTCGCCTGAGAAGTTAAGCATAAGTTCTTGCTGTGGGACTTTTGCACGTTTTAATATTGTCAGTGATATAATGTCGCCTGAGAAGTTAAGCATAAGTTCTTGCTGTGGGACTTTTGCACGTTTTAATATTGTCAGTGATATAATGTCGCCTGAGAAGTTAAGCATAAGTTCTTGCTGTGGGACTTTTGCACATTTTAATATTGTCAGTGATATAATGTCGCCTGAGAAGTTAAGCATAAGTTCTTGCTGTGGGACTTTTGCACGTTTTAATATTGTCAGTGATATAATGTCGCCTGAGAAGTTAAGCATAAGTTCTTGCTGTGGGACTTTTGCACGTTTTAATATTGTCAGTGATATAATGTCGCCTGAGAAGTTAAGCATAAGTTCTTGCTGTGGGACTTTTGCACGTTTTAATATTGTCAGTGATATAATGTCGCCTGAGAAGTTAAGCATAAGTTCTTGCTGTGGGACTTTTGCACGTTTTAATATTGTCAGTGATATAATGTCGCCTGAGAAGTTAAGCATAAGTTCTTGCTGTGGGACTTTTGCACGTTTTAATATTGTCAGTGATATAATGTCGCCTGAGAAGTTAAGCATAAGTTCTTGCTGTGGGACTTTTGCACGTTTTAATATTGTCAGTGATATAATGTCGCCTGAGAAGTTAAGCATAAGTTCTTGCTGTGGGACTTTTGCACGTTTTAATATTGTCAGTGATATAATGTCGCCTGAGAAGTTAAGCATAAGTTCTTGCTGTGGGACTTTTGCACGTTTTAATATTGTCAGTGATATAATGTCGCCTGAGAAGTTAAGCATAAGTTCTTGCTGTGGGACTTTTGCACGTTTTAATATTGTCAGTGATATAATGTCGCCTGAGAAGTTAAGCATAAGTTCTTGCTGTGGGACTTTTGCACGTTTTAATATTGTCAGTGATATAATGTCGCCTGAGAAGTTAAGCATAAGTTCTTGCTGTGGGACTTTTGCACGTTTTAATATTGTCAGTGATATAATGTCGCCTGAGAAGTTAAGCATAAGTTCTTGCTGTGGGACTTTTGCACGTTTTAATATTGTCAGTGATATAATGTCGCCTGAGAAGTTAAGCATAAGTTCTTGCTGTGGGACTTTTGCACGTTTTAATATTGTCAGTGATATAATGTCGCCTGAGAAATTAAGCATAAGTTCTTGCTGTGGGACTTTTGCATGTTTTAATATTGTCAGTGATAAAATGTCGCCTGAGAAATTAAGTATAAGTTCTTGCTGTGGGATTTTTGCATGTTTTAATATTGATGGTTTAATATTACCTAGGACTCAAAAGGATGAAAAAATTTGTTTTTTATCCAAAACCTACAAATAAATGTTAATCTAAATTATAAAGTTTAATTACAACCAGAGGGAAACAAAAGAAAACAACACAACTGGTATGACAAAAGCTCTAGACATTAGGTAAAGTTGGATGAAATGATGGTCATGCATGATCATTATCATACTGGACCCAAACTCTCATTTGCTAACTTATTTTGACACTATACTTTTTGAGATACCCATTTTTTAAAAGTGCTTGCCCATATTATCAAAAAACTAATCTTTAGAAATAGCATCAGCTAACCCTGTACACTTCAGAGTTATGATATTTTTTCAATAGAAAGACATTAAATTTGTTTCAGGATGGCTATACAACATTACTTTTACTTTATACTTGAATCCAATATTATGTTTTGGGTGGGTATTTTCCAAAAGTAGGCAAAATAAAACAAACATTCATGGTTTATTTTATACTTGAATCCAATATTATGTTTTGGGTGGGTATTTTCCGAAAGTAGGCAAAATAAAACAAACATTCATGGTTTATTTTATGAGTTTAGAAACAACTGACTGGTCATAAATCAGGAATCAAAGATTAACTATTTGACAGCCATCATGGTGATGAGTGACACACGGACAGTAAAAGGTTTGATGAAGTTTCTTGATGTAATCATCTTGAATTCACTGATTAAACTAATTTAAACTACTTAACTAAGTGAATACACAATTGCTTACTTGTTGACGCGTTTCAAAACGATCGTTCCTTTTACGAAGCTAACCCTCTACTACACAGTAGAAGGTTAGCTTGGTAAAAGGAACGATCGTTTTAAAACGCGTCAGCAAGTAAGCAATTACGTATTCACTTAGTTAAGTAGTTTAAAATTAGTTAAAAGGTTTGATGTTATTAACTTACTCTCCTTTGACTTTTGAAGTAATTATTTGCATAGTTATTTATTTATTTTGTTATTATTTGTATTTCTGTAGTGTTTTATTTATAGAGAGGTGTTGAGTATAAAAATGGGAGGCAAATATTATTTTGGAGTAATGAAGGGTCCTGCATGTATGTTTAAAAAGTCAACATTTTGACATAGTTTTTGTTAATAGTGTTACTCAAGTTATATTCTGAGTTGGAAATTGAGCACTTCTCCTGAAATGGCCGTTCTCAATAATTAAAAGCTAAGTGGTACTATAGGGAAGTGTAACATACACACAAGTGTTTTTAGTTTAAAAAATCCAAAAATAATTTTCTTTCAGTTTTTTATAAAATATAAACACTTGCAAATAAATTTATGTCTAATTAATTTTGAGGTATTAAATTACATTGATTTTAAAGCGAATTTTCATGCATTTTTTTAAAATATACGCCCTATACTTATTGGAAATATACCCCTTGGCAATAAATCACTACTATCAGTTGTGTTTCAGCAGACATGTTTCACGCTAGATCAGTAACTGCTATGATTAAGTGGTATCATTAAGTTTATATTGAAGATCTACAAACTAAAACTGCAAGCAAATTTTTTGATACCTCATACAAAACATTATTGTCAACATAAGTAAAATAGAATTTTCTTATAATAAATGAAATATTTGTTAAAAAAAATAATTTATCAACATTTGATTATAAATAAGGAAACAGAATTTGTTACCATAACTCATGCAAATAAGATGGAATTTGTGTTTCCACCATAACAATTTCTCTCTAGGATCTAATGGATTTACAACACTCTCTAGTGGCTAACTCAAACACTGATGATGACTAGTGATTACAGACAAAAAATGTAATTCATCGAGTTTTAAAGAAATTTACTTAATTTTAGTTGAAGTCTACTAACGTTTTTGTATCTTGATTCATTGAATATCATGGAAAATAATAAACCAAAAATAAATACATGTAAATATTGTAGGTAACTAAAATGACTAAACTTATAATTAAATTTATTTTGAGGAGTTATGATATTAAGGATGGATATAAACAGAATGATCTAAATAAATTTATAAAGAAAACATTATTTATTTTTATATCCTAAACTGTATATTAGAGTTTATTACCCTATAAATTTCATAACATAAAAACAATATAAACATTTTAAGAAAGAGGAAAATGTACGTGTTATTAATTTAACAACAATAAATTAAATTTCCTACTTTTCAATATTTATTGCACTAATTTTTATTTTACAATTATATTTATTTTACAAATTCTAATAGTTTCCATGCATCCTAATCCACAATAATCTATTTTTCAAATTACTGAATTAACTTTACTAACATAATCCTTAAGCTATGTTTTCCACTATACTGTATAATGCCAAGCTTACGTTCACTATCAAATGACTATATACAATATATACATGGTTGGACTTGGGGCCATGTTATTGTTTGATATATAATGTGGCCAGTTAAAGTATTCAACTCGAATGTCGAAATGTTTTTGTAAGTGGAATGGTGTAGTTATTGGTAGCTGAAAAAAGCAGGCAATTTCCATTAACAAACAAGATTTGAAAAAAAATTGCAGTGTTAGCGTGCACTGAAATAAAATATTGTACTAGACTATGTAATATCAGACCTATGCTGAATAAAACTCAAACTTAAAAAAAATTAAATTATTGTTGCATTGTGCTGAACTACTTTGATTTATGAATAAAATTTTAAAATATATTTTAACTGTATTAAATATGTTTAACACAACATTGGTTCCCTAAAATAATAATTCAAATATAAGAAAAAAAGTTATTCTAAATGATCAAATTTTAAAGTTACATTTATTTTAATCAATTTAAAATGAGTTTGTTATTGACAGATAGGTGATGAGATCCTTGGAATCTATCAAGTTGTTTGTATTCAAGGGCTGTAAAATTAGTGCCTCCAATTTCTTTTATTTTAGTTAGTTTAACTGTTTAAATCAATTATATTTTATTCATTTGTAATAACAATGTTTTTGCCAACCAAATTAAAAGTACACAAGCATATGTAATATCAGTGATATTGTTAAATATAGGTAAATAAACATCAAGTTGTATTTGTAATAATAGTGATTTTAAACCAAATAATCATATTGCACGCATTTGTATCATCAATGATTTTTTAATCAAATTATCATTATATAAAAGCCTTACTCCAAATTCATCTTTGTATTTCTTGTTATATCATATATTATAATTAATGTTGCGATTATTTATGTTTATATTTTAGTATTATTTTAATTGGTAAGTTTGGTTTATTTTTTTATGTAGTTTTCAGTTCATAAGTTGGCAAGATGATTGACTGATGAGGTTATCGTCTATTGGTTTAGGATGTAGTTTCGTCTTTTTTATTTAAACTAAAATAAATTTTTCTGTAGTTTCATTCATTTTTAAACTCTTGAAGTTATACCTGCTGATGATGAAATCATCATGAAAATTTATATAAGGGTTTAACTTTGATAACTTTGTTAACTGGTTATTTATTATATAACTTTTTAAATTTAGTTACTGTTTGTATCTTGTATCGCGGTATTTAATGTTTGATTAGTTGTAACATAGCTACCGTATTGTATTTTAATTCTATATTGTTAGTTCCTTTATTTTTGCATATAACATGCACAAGTTTTTCAGTACAAAGTGTTTTCAAAATGTAGAATACTAGTATAAAAAAACTAAAAAGGTGCCATTGAACATTCATCCAAATGTTATTGACCTAAAACCTTTTGAAATAATATACTATGGTCAACAAAATACACCACGATATTCAAGTGAGGGATAACAGAAATAAACAATTAGGCCTTTTTTCCAAATTTGGAAACATTGAAAGTGACAGTAATTACATATCAAAGATATATTTTCCTTATGTTTTTAAAACTTGTTACAAAACTAGCAAATTTAAAATAATTTCTTTAGTTGAAACTAAAAGTTTAAAACAACTTTTTTTGGCAGAGGGTGTTAAAGAACAACTACTCTTGCTGCACCTCAGTTTGGAAGTCTAATTGTACGAAACAATTGTACATGGTGGATGAACAATATTTGGAACTGAGAATCTGGTATATTATCAACTATCTATGACTGATTATGGTCAGTTTATGTAGCCATTTAATAAACAACAAAAAGAAAGTTCTAATCTGAATCAGTAAACAATCAGTAATGAAGATACAAGCTAATACCGTCAAACTCTAAAAGCCATAAAAAAATCTGCAGCTGCATCATCACTTGTATCGTTTTTTGCTGTATCTTCGTAATAGGCACTCACATAATAGAAAACTTGGTTGTGACTTTTCATGTTTTCCTGTGTGTGATATAACATGAAAACAAACAGGTTTGATAAAAACATATTGTGTGTTACACTCTGAAAAATATGATATTTTTTACTTTCTTATTAGAATAAGTATTCAATGATAATTTTATTACATGGTAGCTATGTTTACATTATTTAATAATAATTACATTATTTATTTACACCTTAAACTTGAGCTGAAGTTCTAGAAAATGAAAACATACTATGGTTTTATCTGTGGTTTAATGTGGTGTCTGTGTAATTTTCACAAAAACATTTCCTGTGGTATAATTTTAATTTTTTAGTAATAGTTTTTAGTTTTAATATTTTTGTGTTTATTTAGAACAAAATGTGCAAAACTAATGTACATTTCAAATGTAATGATAAAATTATTTTTAAGTTTTAAGGAATGTAGTTAAAAATTTCTTCAAATAAAATATTTTTTATTCAATAAAATATATTTTATTTCACTCAAAAAGTATTTTTTTACTAACCAAAGAGAACATAAAACGTTGCAGTACCTCATCAGACCATAAGCCTCAGCATGACCACTAGTGCTATACTGTAGGACTTGATTGGTAAAGGGTTAAAGAAAGGTTTTAGAAAAGTGTTATATAATTAAAATAAACTGCATAAATATATACACTTTAAAAGAAGTCATTTTCACTCTATAATTTATGTCTGTAAATTAATGCATATTTTAAATCCATAAAGTGGATTTTTAGTTCAGGTGTTACTCACTTAATTAGTGTTTAAATTAGTTGTATTTCTTTAAGTGCTTTATATCATGGGTTACAGTTGCATTATTTCGAAGTGCTTGCTAGAGAAGAAGAAGTGAAGTGCAAAACCCATCATGCACACCCAAAATTCTTATACAAAGGTACATGAGTCTTGAGTATGGTTGAAAAATGCATGGTAAAGTGCAAGTTTTAAAACAAAATGCATGAATAAATTTTACAAACCTTGCATGACCTTGTAAAAGAATACTAAAAGCTAAATTCTATCAGATAGACTTCATCATATTAATTAGCTTTTGGAATTTGAAGTTTCAATAAATTTTTATCGATTAATAACTTTTTGTTTCGGAATATTTTCGTTTCGTAAATGTAAAAAAAATATTAACAGCATTATTTTGATTTCAATAACTATTATCTTTTAATTTAAAAATTATCTATCACGTCTGTACTCAGACAGTGATACATAACTGGTGACGTAATCAGATGTTACACTAATTTCAGTCATCCAAACAAATGTATTACTTTTTAACTATGTTTAACATCAATAGCTTGATTTATTCATAAGTATTAGTAAATACTATCAGACTATTACAGATGAATACAAAGCAAGAAAATTTGACCACTGTATAAATCTTCTGCAATCCACTATTCTTTTAGTGGCAGGGTATAGCAATAATCTTGCTTGTAAATAGGTTTGTTTATTTAAAAAGAAATGAAACATGCTGTTGAAATGAAAGACATCTACCTATGTCAGATGCCACATAGGCGTGCTATTAAAAAGTCTGATGTATAACAAGAATAATCTATGCATTAAAATTATGAAACAAAGTTTCTTTAGATCAATAAAATTTGAAAAATCAAAGAAATTTTACTGTAAATATCATTGAATTCTATGAATTATATATAGAGTAACGGTCAGATAAACACAAGGGAGTGTTTGACCAAATATAATGTAAGAATTCTAAACAATATATTTCAAAGAACTGATATAAGAACCAGAGAAAAATATGTCAACTACTTTTTCTAAATTATCTCATGGAACAAAGGAGCGACCAAACTGAAACCTCTTACTATTATAGATTGTTAATTTTAAAATATTTTATACAAACACAAGGCAGGCAGCAAACAACACAACAGAAGGGTGAAAAACAAAACATGCTTATGCTAAGAAACTTTTCTAATTTAGAAGTCTGTTATATTACTTGCTTACAATAAATTGTGTTTTAGAATAAATTTAATTATTAATCTTTTTTGACTTTAATGTAACTACTACAAAATTTTCTTCTTCAAATATAAACAACAATTTTGAAAGGAAAATGTTTAGTTATATAGAGTCATGTATTTAACTAAATGTCTGAGTAAACTGATTAGACAATACTGTAAATACAACTACTAACTTGACAATGGTAAAAAATACAATTGTAATAATGTGTAAAATAATTTATTGAAATAATGTTAAAAAGATTAATTCATTGGAACTCGTGGTTTAAAACAATCTTACATTTATTATTATCTTGAAAATAGATATATTTTTTTAAGGTGAGTCGAAAACATTTTCAATCGTACAATTGTAGATATGCATTTTGCTTGAAAAGCATGATTAATCACGCTGTTAATAAAGTTACAACGATAACAAAATAGAAGCAACATCACTTTGATTATCAAAAGGTCAAACAAGTAGTTAAAAAAAAAGAATTATCATCCAAGAATAAATTTCTGATGTATTTCTGGAATATTTGGCAAGTTTAGCAGTCAATTGCTTTTTAGTCGAGTCTAAGTGAAATCAGATCTGGTTATAACTAAATGTGATACTTCACACTTATTATTCTTATAATGTAATATTTTATAAAATCTTTTTGTATGGGTTATGTTAAAAGAAGTCCTTGTTTGTGACAAATAATTTTCTTTGAAGAATTCTATCGTAAGAACAAAACTACAAAAAAGTTTGCACAGTTTGCACCTTGTAAATGACTGATAAAGAAGACGAATTACTTTTTGCTCAAGATTCTAAAATTTTTCTATTCTAGATTTGATTGAAAAATAAATCTCTGTAAATTAAACCTATATTATTTACATGCTACTTGTTGGAAAAACATAATGACACACCTACTTGTGGTAAATCTCAGGAAGTATCTATTTGGAATTGCTTGTCTCACATATAAATATGTTGTTAGCAATAAATTACATTGGATAAGTAAGCATTACTTGAATATTTGAATTGTATTTTAAGTTTTTGGCAAATAACAGCATCATATATCTGAGATTAGAAAACTATCTTCATCCTTTTCCTAAAATTGTTGATGTTTTTTTGTTTATATTTATGATTCTATTTTCCATCTGCTTTTTACAACAAACCACAAATAACATGGTTCAAGAATTATTACTATATTGTTGATGAAATATTCCTTACACAAAATTACAACCCAAAACCCTCAAACTTTCAAGGTTTTAATCATACTTAGCAGTTACAGTTTATGCATCCTGCTAAAATTTTTGCTCAGTCTGGACTTCTGTACTAAGAAAATGTTTAACGTTAAAAATGTATCTACAATAATAATAAACAAAATCTAGATATGTTCTAGGTAAAGGTGAGGATGTGTTGCATCAAATAAAATAGATTTTAGCTTTGACAGGGACTATTTTTTAGATAAAAATGTGTAAGTAAAATTTTAAAAATATATTAAATAGTTAAAAACTATAACACAAACACTTTAAATGCACAAAAAAGCAGAATATACATTAGTTGTCCTCTGTGTCAAGTACAGAGTTGTTTATCTATTAAATATTTAAGCTTGAAAAAACTTGAAAACAAAACAGTGCAGCATAGATTTTCTGTGTACAAGCTGTAACATGCAAGTGTATTTAAAGCGGCTATGTATTCATGTGTTGTATGTATGATGTATGTACAGGTTGAGTGTGGTGGCCCACTTACTGGTCAGTATCCTCATTCACAAACATCTGTTGGCCCCAAATAGACAACATGGGGTCTACAATTCCCTGTTTGCGAGTCTGAAAACTGAGTATGACATTCATTATGAAAAAAGTGCTAATATGTGTATGATTCAAACCAACATGTGATAAAACCAAATTTTGTTTATTTTTCTTAGCCAGACAGATATTTCTCTGTAGTTATAACAATATTAAAATAGTAAATTGAACTCAAATGATGATCAATGCCGAGTTTATTATATTAATATTATAAAAGCAAAGTTTTGGTCACATTTTATGTGGTTGTTTTCAGGCTTTCAAATCTAAAAACATAAAACAGTAATCGTTACAATTTAAAAATTAGATACACAGTAAAATTGCAAGTTCAAAAACAATAAACACAATATGAAACGTACAAGCACTGGATAAAAGTTAGTCAATAGCAATCAGTGCTTACACTTTCACGTCCTTACTAATACTGAGAAGAGGAACAGCAAGTTACAACAAACAGACAGTTGTTCAATCAATCACATGAAGCTGCGCTATTCAAAATATCACTTGATCAGTTATTAAATACTTGTTTCAAATTATCAATATCTGAAACTCTATTAACACTTTTCAACTACTTTTTATCTAATTTTTAAATTATAACGATTATTGTTTTATGTTTGTAGATTTGAAAGTTAAAAAGGACCACCTAAATGTGACCGAAACGTCGCTTTTATTGTAATAAAATAATAAACTCAGTATTAATCATCATTTTAGTTCAATTTATTGTTATAATTGCATGCCGTTAGAAGCTAAATCCATTTAATATTAAGACAGGCTTAAAATAAATTATATTTTAAATTAAACTTTTATAAATTTTCCTTTATCAGTGGTTAGAAGTGATGTTTTAAATATCAGATATTATTATTTTGAAGAAATGTTTCTTTATTTTATTATTTTTACATGATTTTATTAATCCAACTAATAACATTTTTGTTAATTATATTTATGAGTATTTAAACAGAAAAATATGATTTTACTGGCAACATCCAATATTCATTGCTTGGAATATTATAAATAATTATCCCCTATAAAATGATACCTGTTCAGATATTACTATATATATTTATGCGTATCTCTATCCAAATAAAATAACATTGCGTAATATTTAGCAATATTATGAATTCGAAAACATTTTTATAAACAAAATAATGAAAAAGTATAATAAACAGGTATTTTATGTTTCACTTGATATAGACATAAGGTTTAAAAGTTTCAATTCTGAGTTCAAAATTATTACAAGTTCCTGTATTTAGTTAATTAAAAATTATAAATTGAGAAAAAGTTACATGTTTAGAAAATAATAGATAAATGATTTGTTAAAAATGTGAATAGATAAATCTTTTAACCTAATGGAAATAAATAAAAATAGGTTATACAAAATATATATACCTTAGAGGCCCGGTTATCAAAAAAAGGGGGGGCAGCTGTTTCATATAACGAGTTTTTTGGTCAACACATGACTGTTTAAAAATGGCATGAGTAAAAAGGGTCATTTGAATAAATATCAATAAAGAATGATTACTGTAGTTTTTTAAAATTGGATAGTATATATGTAGTTTAAAACGATGTTTACATTAGTAAGAACATATTAAACTCTTACTTATGTATTACAGTTAACAGTTTAAAAAAACTCCATGATTTTTGTTTGTTTACGTTTCAAACTGTTCCTGAACTTCAATGTGGAGGCATCTTTTTATTAACAGAATATTAGCCGGTGTTGATTCTTTGCATTGCTCAACAAACTTGAGGGCAACCTAAAATTACAAAATCTAATGTACTTTCTGATCGTTATTAAAAAAAATACATATCATTGTCTGCGTTGGAGTTTTCTTTTTTGTTGTTAGGTGTCTGCAAAACTACCTCTACAATGTCTTGGTTTGTGTTCAGAGTCATTGTCAACAATAAACAACAACTGATTTGTTCACATCATTTTCATTCAAGTCTTCGCATCCAAGAATTGTATGAACCATCTTTGTCAAGTTTTCAAAACTTTCCTCGAGTTTCCTTCAACACCTTTGAAGTGTTTAATTTTTAACTTTTCCCCAAGCTTGCTCATACTAGTATACTATGTGTTTCACGTTCACTGAATTTAGCGCTTCATTCATATCTTGTGTTTCGCAATCCTGCAGAACGGTTCACAGCCCTAGATAGTGTTGATTAAATATTTCTATATCGTCTTAACCAAGAGGCTGAATTAGACTAGTTACATTTGTAGAAAGGAAGCGAACAACAATATCACCACTTTATAACTCACTGGGAAGTGAGAGAACATTAACAATTAATATGATAGCTTTTTGGGCAAACCTTGTCCAGCTAAAAACGTCTCAACTTTTGGCACAAACCGATCAAATAAACTATTATTTTTTGTGCTCTGTAAAAAACTGGCAGCATGGTCAGGCTATTTGCAATCGTGAGGAGTCATGCATTGCTTACATATTACTGTAGGTACATTTCCATTTTCAATTTGAGATGTCTTTCGGTTAACCCAGGTTTCGGTTGACTTGAGTTCGGTTAACAGGGGCTTAACTGTATTCTATCTTTAAAGTATTTAAATAGTATTATTTCTTATATAATTATTAAAGCGGATTAAATTGTTACACAATTCTCTAAATGAATTCATGTGTATAGAGTTACTGCCTTGCGCTCATAAAAAGCAGTTTAAGACAAAGCACAAGGATTATTTAATTTTTAAATTATTATTTTTTAAAAAGATAAATTAGTTTATAAAATAATTAATTATAGGTAATTTCATAATGTTCTGAGAAATAGCTGAGAAAATTCTATAAAACTATTTCTACGTTAAAGGGGCATAGTTGTGTTTTCAAATAAATGCAACTGTTTTATGCAATGGTATAAGTATTTTATTAAAACATTATTTTGCTATGGCTGGGTTATACTTTTAGAAAGCTGACATTTGTTTGGGAAATTGTTGTTTTTGCTCATAATGCGTTTTTCTATAAATAAACAGAAAACTGTGGCACTGTGTTCCGATCAGATACAAATACTGAAATTCAGTTGAATGAATAATACTATTGTTTTCCAACCACTGATACACTACACAAATAAATTAAATGTGAAAAAAATAATAAGATTGCTGACTTTTCTTTATAAATTAACTTTTTTCAAATTGGTATAAAACCATTTCCCCCAATTTTTAATATATACAATAATATTTTTTATATTAATATTCTGTTGCTGATTTGAAATCTTAAACTTCTACCTTTAAAAAATTCTTTTAATAAAATTGAGTGTTGAATTCATCTTGATTTCATCGACCGTATTCATAAATAATTATTGAGTAAACTGAGTAAATTATTCATAACTGAGTAAATAATACAAGCAATTATATTACTTACTGATGCTTTTCAAAACAATCATTTCATTTATGAAGCTAATCGTTTCATCTACTTGTAGTGCCGAAGTAGACGGTTAGCATTGTAAATGAAACAATTGCTTCAAAACGGGTCAGCAAGTAAGTTGTGAAATATTCTCTCAGTTATGCAATAATTACTTATAGTTTTATCAGTGAATTCAAGACGATTACAACAAGGAACTTTTATAAATAATTGTTTCATAAATTGGTGAAAAAAGCTTGAACAGCCTACTGTGTTAATGAATTTCAAAATAGATGTTTTATTTACAAACCCACACTGCTACTGATAGTTTTTACAAATCACAAGATTTTGATTAAAAAATAGTGTCCACAAATAGCCTTGTAAGCTATAGTGAAAACTGCTAGTAGCAGTATGACTTAGTAGATGAGCCAACATTTTCGAAATGCAGTGGCACAGTTATTTATAAACTCTCTTAATAACACAAACCAAAGAAATCATGAGATAATTTGAATATTATGAAACTGTCTGACTAGAAAAACTTTTAAACCGTACCACATGCTGTTCTGTGTAATGTGTAAACATGTGTGATAAAAACAAATGAAGAAATAAATAGCATTAAACATATTAACAAATTTGTTTATGAAACTAGAAGATTAGAAAAGAGAAGGTTAGACACTGAAATAAATACTGTATGCAAAGGGTAGTGAGCTTACAGCAAACACATTCAGAGGAACCATGTGCTCTTATCTGTGAGGATGAAAAACCATCGCAAACTGCATTCCGTTCATATTACAACATAAACATCTAGTAATATTATATAGTGTTATGTTATTAAATTATCTTTTACAAATTTTGTTACATTGCAAAACAGCCAAATATTTTTATTTATGAGTGTCATTCAATATTTTATAATATATATACATACGTTTAAAGTAGTAAAACATGATTGATTTTTATAAAAATATACAGCTGGCAATACAAATGAAATTTTTCAATAATAATACATACAAGTCAGGCTGTGGTTAAACAAAACCAAAGAGCAGTGAGTAGCACAACATAATGTATTTGTGTAAAAGTTAATAGGTGATATTTGAAAAGTTTGGTGGAAATACAGACTACAGGCTGAAAGCAAACATTTGTTTAAAAGGTTAGAAATTTGAAAAAATAAAAAAGTTTTTAATAATAGATATAATGAATTATACATTATAAAGTATTGTATAAAATTAATTTGGGTAAGTTTTTGATTTATCAGGATAAGTGTGAAAGTGTATCAATACTCTAAATTAATGTATTAAATACAGGTAATTGAATTATACATAAGTTTATTTTCTGGCTGTGTATGGTAAATTGTTTTTAATTTTATTAATTTAAAGTAAATCCTAAAATTTTAATTACAAAATTATAATTACTACTTAGAACTTTGATGATGCGTAATAAATAAAACATTATTTAATGTTATTTGTTTCATCTTCAACTTGAGCTACGGTTACACTTACACACTTTAAAATTGTAACAGTGAGCAAACATAATAGGGAAAGATTTTTAAATATTAATAACACTTACTTTTGTCTAAATAAGACCATCTGTTTTGGAGACTTATCCCAAACCACTCAGGCAGTAACTGATGTCTTGGTTAATTAAAGATAGGGCGAGGGGAAACTGTAAATTGATTTTAAGGGAGTTTTGGGATAACGATGTGTTTTTTGTATTAATTATATTGTAATTGGGCATTGAAAATGTGTTGAGTATAATTTAAAATGTTAAAAAATATACTAAATTTAATTGAAAAAACAATGAATCCGACACAATTCCACAACTGTGATATTACAAACTTCTACACAAAAAACACCATTAAACAAACTGCCAAGATCCTTCGAAATATGCTCCTAAATATAAACACGCTATAAAAATACACCAACAAAACATTAACCAACAAAACTAATCACTTCACCAGTGCTGTATCCAGGGTGTAACGGTCTCAAATACTGTGACAAATAGGAAATAAATAATTTCCTGTTTTTAAGTAATAAAGTTGATTTTTAAATTAATCAAGTTTGGAGTTATAAGAATAATAAAGAGTGAAGAAGTAAATAAAACCATAAATAGAATAATTAAGCTAAATTAAAAAGTATTAGAGAATAAATTTGTAATAACTAGCTAAATTTGACCATCGGGAGTGAGGCGAAAATTTTCTAAGTGCTTAAAAAAGCTAACTTAAGAACAAAACCACGTAGAACTTTCATCGACATTTTAGAAGAACCAGAATAAGCCAGAATAAACATTAGTGAAAACAAAATTTGAAAAACTTAAAAAACAAAAAAGTTACAGCAGTTTTAATAAAATAGACATTTTTCAGTGTTCCAAAAATGATAATCAAACTCTGCAAGCTAAAACGGATTTGTTGCCCGACTTGCCTGTACAAGGAATAAATCCAAAGATAGCATATGTTGCAGGCGGGGTGAGGTTGGGTAACTTCACCGCTATATATACTAGGTCTCTAAGACCTTAAGGGGAGTCTGAAATAAATTTTTAATACGAGGAGCCGCGGACCGCTATGCCGGATCGCGAATAAGACCGCCATCAGGCCAGATGGGACCGAACCTCAACGCTTCCGACGTCTAGGACTATCAAGGGATGAAGGCTCCAGACTCAGCCTCCAGGACACGGGAATGGAGGAAAACCACCACCGACGAACCAGGGACGGCAACTTCCGATATCCAAGGACCAGGGAATCCAGACGAGGGACCCTAGGACCGGCAGGAACATCTTTGGCAAGTCATTTTCTCTATTCGATACCAATTACGTCAAATTTAGTCAGTTAATTTTATTAAATTCAAACAAATATTTAAGCTTAAACAATGACTTCACTCTATATAAAAATTAAATAAATTTTATGCTTAATAAAATTAATTTGTGTGATCAGAATATTTCAAATGATAAATATTAAACTTACAAAGGGTTTTTGGCCATGAGCCATTTATTTTCAAAGAAATAAGAATTTTTTTGAATATTATAAATTTAAAAATTATGTGTCATAAATAAGAATTTACCAATTTAATATAGAAGATAAATTTTTATTATGTCTAATTTGGGAAATAATTTTATTTTTATGTAAATGTAATTGATATATACAGAAATTGTAAGATTTTAAAATATGAAAGATAACAAGTTATTTAGTGAATTGTTTTTGTCAATATAATTGTGCTTTATTTGAAAAGATAAATTTTCTTTTTTATTTAAATAAATAAAAATTAAATATGTTATAAAAATCAACAGTATTTGCATTTCATCCTGTGTTGAATAATCAATAAAAACATTTTAGCTTTTTCCAACTAATATGAAAATGATTATTAAACAAGTTTAATATCAGTAAGTAAGTTTAATTAAATTCCATTGATTGATAATAGTTAAAACCTAATGTTTTTAAAGAGTTTCTCTCAACTAACTTCATTGAGCTAGCCTAAAGATTAGTTGCTTTTTTGTATAAAAGTCCAGAGATTTATCTACTGGCAGATTGTGTTTAAAAGGACACAGGAGCCTTTTAAAATAGGTAAATTAAATACGATCATATTTTGCAACGTTCCCTTGCTGTCTCTGCAGATCATCATCAGGTGGTAAGGGCTCTGTGAATATTTTGTGTATTATTTTAAATGTGTTTCTTTCCAGCTGACTATTGAAATAACATGTGTGACTATATCTAGACCCTACATAATTGATAAACCAATTTTGGGGAGATTATACTTATTTTAAAATAGTAGTCAGCGGGAATAGGCTTGTTTTGGGTATGGCCCTATGAGCGGGAAATATACATGTAACTCAGGGATTTTAGCATGGTTTAACAAGCGGGGTGATTGGCAGATGTTTGTTTTGTTTATAAATAAGTTTTTTAAACAACAAAATTTTGGTATTCTGCGTGCTGTGAAGTGAAGGGAAGGACGTTGTAAGGGGTGGACGTAAGAGGGGGCATATGCCTCAAAAACCAATCATTTTAGCAGAAAAATATTAACCTATAAAACTAATATTAACTATTATTTTTGTAAAGCAACACTAGGAACCGTTTTGACAGCAAAGCTAGCGTCTGAGTGTGAACAAATTGTATTCATAGATGCTCATTTATAGTGCACATATACAAAATGTATTTTATAGCCTAGTAGGTTTTATCAAAACAACTTCCCAATGACTCAACAACTGTGTAATTTTAAGTGCCAAAATAGCATAAAATAGGATTTCTAGAGACAAAAATGATTCCACCCTATGAACCCCGGGCAGTGCCCCCCCCCCAATACACCGTCTTTACTACGCCCCTGCACTTCACAAAACTACTTTACATAGAATGATATATTTTACACTCAGAAAGATGGTCTATCCAAGAGTTCCCTCATAGGGCTAATTTAAATGGAACCACCAACAAATTATATAACCAACTGAAAAACAACTCATTAGTTCTAACAAAAAAACCCACTTTGCAAATCTACAAAGTACTCAACACTACCCTACCCAATTACACAAAGAAATTAACATCTTTTGTAAATAAAATTACAAAACAGCTCATTCTACCCAAACAACTCAAACCCAATATCACAAAGGCATATACAACTCCTCTAGTTTACATAAACCAGTATAAAGCTCATGGCTCAGGCTCACCATAGACCAATCAGGAAGGCCATTTATAAAGGTTACCAAGAACACATAAAACACTCATGAATCATACAACTCAAAAATACTTTGCTGAAACTTCATATTGCAAACCACAACAACACGGACATATCAAGGAGCCTATAAATTCTGCACTAAATATAAATAGCCGACCCCATACAACATTTCAGAGTTGTTTATTGCAATCATCTTGAATTCACTGATTCAAGTTCCATCGACATAAGTAGTGGGTCTGCATGGGCAATGAAACGATTGTTAAAAACATGTCACCAAATATGTTCAAAAGTATTCACACAGCTACACAATAATTACTTGTTGTACATTCCAAACTACAACCAAGAACACTCATATTTAACACCCAATTACAGCAAATTTCATGTACATTTTTTGAAATCCTTATAACAAAAATTCCCTCAAAGTCACTAAGAAGTCAGCTATGGTCAGAGTTGAGTAGAACACAACTCCTGAAACTTGTGTTAATCATTTAGACAAAAGTAGTTGCTCTTATAGGTAAATATTACATATTAATTTATGTTAATGTGCATAGATACTTATAAATTCTTTTTAAAGAATATAAATAATTATAAATCATCAACAATTAAGATATGTTTTTTAAGTAAGTATTCTTTTCATGCTACTAAAAACAAGGAATATTTTTAAATAATTTCCATCTATATTAAGACTCAAAGTATATTATCTTATAGTAGAAACAATTTTTGCATCTTCATAGAAATTATCTCGGCATCCCGAGAAGAAATCATGTATGGAAATTTTAATATTACCTTAGTAAGTAGTACAATTCCCTAACTGAGAATGGAAAGATTTTAATTTTGAATTCTTGAATTTTGTAGTCCATTACGTGAATCTTAATTAATCACTTAAACAATAGTGTATGACTATCCAAACTTTAAATTTTGTAAATTTGTTAAAAATTACTGAGACAGAACATTCTCGATCGTCATCAGTGTCTTCAGAAGACTTACAAGCAAGTAAGCAAATATGTATTCATTTACTTGAGTGCTTTTTTAATATAGTTTAATCAGTGAATTCAAGATGATTACATCAAGCAACTTCAATGAATATTATGCCATTTACATTATTTCATTATAAAAATTATATCCTCTAAATGACATCCTCCATTGTTGATACATTGACTAAGTCTATACCGGAAGTTATTCATAGTTTTTGTGTCATTTCTCTTGGAATGGCTACCTTTTTCTGGGTGATTGCCTCTTTGAGTGCTTGCAGATTTGTGGGATGATGTTTGTACACTTTAGTCTCTAAGTGTCCCCAAAGAAAAAAAGCACAAAGTGATAAATCAGGCAAACTTGGGGGCCAGGTAATGTCACCTCGCAAACAGACAAGATGTCCAAGAAACAACTCCCTCAACATTTCCATAGAACGCCGAGAAGTGTGAGATGGGGTTCCGTCTTACTGGAACCAAACTTCTTGCTCTTCATGGTCTATAACGAACTGGTTTAGATGAGGTCAGAGGAAGGTCTCTACCATGTGACAGTAACAATTTGGATTAACCATTACCGTTTGGCCACCTTCTTCGAAAAATTACTGTCCTCACACAAAAAATTCAGCAATGGCGCACCAAACTGTCAGATGAGGGCTGTGTAGTGGTCGCTGATAAAGTTCTAGAGGGTTCTCTGCAGCCCTGTAGCAAAAATTCTGTTTGCTTACAGTAACTGATGAGTGGAAATGAGCCTCGTTTGAATAAATAAACAAAGTACCAGGGGGGATTGTTCTGAAGAATTTCCTCACACATAGCTTTGTGAGTTTCAAAATCGTTTTAACTTAATTGCTGGGTAACCATCATTTTGAATGGGTGCATATTAAGCTCTCTACGGAGAATTTTCTCACACTCCTATCGCAAAATCCCAGGGCAGCTGAATTTTTAAGTGCTGAATGCCTTGGGAACTGTTGGACGGAGGTTCTCACACACACCACATTTATGGCGTTGTTGAAGTCCGAGGTAGGCCAGTAGTTTTTTTTTAGTGCTGAGCCTGTTTGTCTAAAGTCTGACACCCACAGTTGAATAGTTTTCCTATCAGGAACAAGATCATGTCAGCCAAGTTCGAATCAAATACGAAATGCTCTCTGAGTAGTAATCACAGAACCACCGTTACTAATAAACTCGTCTACAACAAAATCAGGATGCTCACCAAGCCAAGCCATGATGCACACTGAAAATGGCATGTACACTGCTTTCAAATAATACCTTCACCACATCAGTGATACCACTAAGACTCACACATACTTCTTCAAATACAAGAGGTATTCTTCTATACATATTCTTCAAATATAAATATATATATATATATATATATATATATATATATATACAGTAAACTCCCGATTATCCATGGGCAGTTTAACCGGTTTGCGGATTATCTGGGGTCTGCCATTATTTTACAAATATCCAATTTTTATTCCAATCAGATTCGTATTTAAATTTCCAAAAGGTGAATTACGACGTAAATACATATAAGGCTTAATAGAAGTTAAGATGAAGGGAATAGTTATGTAAATATGTACGTACTAATTTTTACATTGAAAGGGAAGCATCCCGATGCGGGCCAGCAAAATAAAAGGGCGAGCAGACTACTGTATATAAGAGACAATGACAAAATGCTTGGACGCCCGAAAACCTAATGGGTATCATAAGATTGTAAACAAATGTCAGCTAATCTCGGCTATAAATAGTCTAGGACGTGTCTGTCATATACATTATCGATCTTTATGGCTTTGTGACACAAGTAAACACTGTGCGAAAAAATGGTTAGATCTCACATTAAAGCTAAAATCAATGCTCACAAAAAAACAAACGAAAGTGACAGATTTTTTTGTATTATTTGTAAAGGAAATTAAATATGTACATACATACTTACTTTTGACATATACTTATGTACGTATTGTAAATAGTTAGACTTATAAATGTACATGTTATAATACATCGACATTTTAAATTATTTTCTGTAGTCTATTTATTTTGTCCTCTGAAGATTATTTGTGAATTGCATTAACCGGGGTCATTATTTGTGTAACTTATGATATAATAATCGATTATCGATCGTTTTGCGTATTCTTTGTTCATAGCGGATTATCTGGGGAATTCGTTATCCGGCGTTGCCGGGCCATCCTATTCCACGGATAATCGGGAGTTTACTGTATATATATATATATATATATATATATATATATATATATATATATATATATATATATATATATATATATATATATATATATATATATATATAGTTATTATATGGTGTTAATTGTAAACAATTATTCCACCATTAGGTGCAATTAATTTTTACTTTATGATGAGCACCTTTCTCTCATTTGACCATTGTCGAATCACACAATCATCAAGTGACTGAAAGGTGCCTCATCATAAGGTGAAAATTAATTGCACTTAATGGTGGAATAATTATTTACAAATAACATAGATAGCTTTATAGATAACTCTATAAAGTCAATGCAACGGAATAATAATATACAATGATAAATATCACACACACATATGTATATATATATATATATATATATATATATATAAATATATATATATATATAAATACAAAATATGTTTTCTTGTTTAATAATAAAAAAAACAACTAAGGCTATTCAAATACAAGAATTATTTATGAATTTATATTCTTTTAATTAAATTATTTATTATATATATATATATATATATATATATATATATATATATATAATAGTTTTAAATTTAAAAGGTGTAATATTTATCCCTTGGGTCTTAGGCGACATTATATAACGCCAAGAACTTCAGACTGTCAGTGACATGAGATGCTTGATACCCAAGTCTCTAACAAGGGCATTGGAAAGAAAGCTAGACAACCAAAGACACATTTAGCAGAAAACCAACTACAAAAGAATGAGTCCCTAAACCACAATGACACTTTTTTAAAAATGAGGCATAACCGGTCCCAGAGGCACTACCGCAGCTTGGCGTTTGTGAGCTAAGACTGCAGTGAATGTGTTAATTTAGTACTTTACCATATAAACAAAGACCACAGGGTAAAACTCTTATGAACCACAGGGTAATTGACAGGTATAAATTAAATAAAAATGTAAAATACTTACTTAAAAACACTCTTCGTATTTCTTTACAAAGAAAATGTTCACATATAGATCACATACTCAGTACGATCAAATAAATAACATTAAGAATCGTTTCATCATTCATAATAAAAAAAAACAGAATTATTAATTTGATATCTGAAATAAATTTTATAAACAAATTATACCCTTATTTTCTTATTTTAGAAAGTGTTTTTTTAGGATTTAAAAAATTGATATACCAGAATATTCTTAAACTAGTTCTATATAAATTCTATAGAAAATGCATTTAACACACATAATAATAAAAAACATTAATCTCTTATTAAATTATAACTTTTTGTGATGATTTTAAAACAATTAGTCAATTTGACTATTATAGCATAAGGGGTTAAAATCCTGGAAAACACATTTAAATTTGTGAAATTATGTTCAGTAGTTCAACGTGTAACACTATATTTTCCTGTTGTTTAACCCTAAATGTAAAACAAAACTTTAAAGAAAATCATGACAGGTTATATTATAAAATACTAAATAACATGTCTAAAAATATCTAAATATGATAAATATCTGTTATATTATTTTTGTAAAATATGTAAAAGGTTTATTGAGTGAAGTACATAATTACTTTAATTGCGTTTCATGATCTTGGTTAAAATAGTCAAGCTATTTATATTTGCATACATTTTTTAAAAAATACCTAAAGTAGCATCATACTAAAGTAAATTTCCATTCAAATTAAATTAAGAAAAATGTAATAATTTTAAATTAATACAGAACACTATTAATATGCAATGTTAACAATTTAAGGATTGAAATTACTGTGTTAATGCATCAACATAATTAAAAATACAAAACTCTTATTTTAATATAATTTTTTAAAATTACCTTAAATCTGCAAGAGGTAAGAAGTCAATGTCAATCAGAGGTCTCAGACTAGGTAAACTATATGCGGTGACATGTCCATTGGATATATAGCACACTAGACATACACTATCTGTAAACATGTAAACATTTATATAAAATTAAAATAATAAATTGCATTTCAATCTGTTGGTAAAATCAGACAATTATTTAGAAATGAGTTTTGTGAAAAATTGAATTTATTAAAACTGGTTGCTATCCTTCATCTTGAACTTTTTATGTATAACTTTTCCACAAAGAAATAATTCACTAAGATCACAGACATACAGATATTAATTAGCAGTAGAAAATAAATTAGAAATGTTACCAAGCTTATATGTAATTTGTTTTCATTAATCCTTTGATTAGCATTCACGTACCAATACGTGAGATCGTGCTACGACCAGCGGGAGGATTCCTGTATATGTACATTCTACCATTTCTCTCAGATTAGCATTGACGTTAGTTTACGATATTTTTCCTATGTATTGTGCTGTATTCTAGGTAAAATATTTGCAACTAACTGAATAGTAAATATTACACAGAGTACATAGTCGCCATTCTTTTGTGTTTAAAGTCTATGGGTTTTCCCACATATGTATAGATTGTTTTGAAGTTTGTGCAGTATTTTACAATGAATAAGTATTTTACAGAAAAAAAAAATTAGTAAATCATTTTTAGCAAAGAAATTGTCAGTAAACGTAAGGTAAAGTTGGGTTAACATGCAAATATAAGTAAATAAAAAAAAAATTAACAAATATTACTATAATTTTTAAAAAAATAGAGAAATATGAAGAAAAAAATAAGAAAAAAGAAAAAATGTAAAAATCTTTCAAGAATATATTGCTCCCTGGGGCCATATCAGGGCAGGCACATATTAATAATCAAAAGGTTAATACACACCCTAAATGTATATTCTAGCAAGGAACAAATATGAGATTTCAAGCAACTATTGTGACCGGCTTGTTCTACTTTTATAACACAGAACAAAGTAGGTAAACTAACCAAAAGTAATAATTTAATGTGCTAAAATAACCCACATCAATTTGTTGCACATTTAACGTTTCTATGTGGCAACTACATACAATAACCCAAAGAGATGGTTGAGAAGTAAGAAAAGTATAAGATGTGACCTATGACAATGTGTGTGAAATAAATTATTTAATATTTTATATGAAAGTATCTGTAATAATTTAAAACATATCTGTATACGTATTCTACATCTAAATATACTATATAAAAAGAAGTAGATATTATAATGTAAAGGAAAAAAAACTATTTTATTGGTTTCAGAAAATAACATTGGTTTCAAATGACATAGATACCTAAACAGAATTAGGAGGATAATTTAAAAAAAGAACCTTTTTAAATAGAGAAATAAAAAGATAAATGCCTCTAAAAAATATTAGCCCATAAAAACATTAACAAATTGGAGGGAGGCACTTGAAAAAAATAACAAACTTGAATTAATTGAGTTTAATGAATAGCACAAGACAATTACAATATTGCATCAATTTTTTATTCATTTTTATTTTTTAAATCATCATTTTGGCCATCTACAGAAAACCTCTTTATCTATTACAGATACAGGAAATAGAAACATGTATAAAATGATAACTGTAATTGGTGATATCGGCTAGTCTTGAAAAGAGCCAAGTTCTCTGCAGAAGGGCGAAAAGTTGATGCAATATTGGGTCATCAAATAAATTACTTACTTACTAGCCAAAGCCCACCCTTGGCTGTTGAGCCATTTGGTGACGCGCTGACCAGTATAGACGAACAAGAGGGTTATCATCATCTCCGGAATGGTCGAGCACATTGCATTTCATCAGATGATCCGGATCCATCATATCATGTCCACAGAGAGGGCATTCCGGTGTTGGGAGCACACCGATGCGATGTAGATGGACGCCATGTAGTCGTGGCCAGTTTGCATTAATAAATAACTAAGGTAATATTATAATTGCCCCATGCACTCAATAAACTCAGTTCATGTTTATAATTTTTGCAAGACATTAGACTTAAAAAATCATTATAGAAAAAAAACCAATTCATGTGGTTTAATTCTCAACACACATAGAATAATCAATGATTTACAAATATGCCAACACACAAATCAAAAACATAATAAATTAACAAAACCAATACATATCACATACACTTTTTCATTACATTATAGCAAACCCGCTTTTAAAATATTTACCACCAAGTTAATGAATGTTTCCAGCTGCCAGCCTAGACACCGACAAAGGTTGCCTTGTCAGTTGGAAATGTTTTGTTTTAGTATTTCATAAATTGTAAGTTCAAAAAGTTGTTAGTTAGTTCAATATAAAGAAAAAACAAGTAAGACATGCTGGGCAATACATATAGTAAGAAATATTCAGATAAAAAAAAGAAGAGCCTTTTTTGTCCCAAACGGAAAAAGGTTAAAAAAATATCGTCACAAATGGAAGAGTAAAGCTATGTAAAATGATTTCTGTCTATTTGAAAAAAAATATATGTGTCAAAGTTTTAAAGAGGTGTTTATGAATTTTAACCATAAGTAGCCAAAGTTGATATTTGTTGAAGTTCCAAGTTTCCCCTTGTGTAATATTTCTTTGAGTTTGTAGATTATTAGTTAATAGATTTTGGATTATGGAAGATTCAATAATTAAACTGTTAGTATATATATGAATTGTCTTCTTAATAAAGTTTACACATAGCAACTGTATAAAAAAAATTAAATGTAGTTATTGGGCAGTTGATGGCACAAAGTTATAGATTTCACTTTGACAATTCATCAATAAGAAAGGTGTGTAATGTAGAGTAGAACTCTGTTGAGTATGCACTGGAAAGTGTGAAGAGAGACAATGACTTCAATAAATAGTGCAAGAATTACCACTAGCAGTCAACCTATGTCTCAGTGATCTAATACAGAGTTTATAAGAGACACTGAGAGGTTAGGGTTTTTGGTATAGTAATTTGCTGAGAAGAAGATTAAAAGGTACATTTACCTTATGCCCCACTGTTTGCAATTGTTAATACAATGAAAATTATCTTTACAAAAATAACTATGCTAATTTTCACCAAATCTTAAGTGCTAAAAAACAAATTTAATAGATTTTATTTAGCAAAAAGTTTTAATTTTATGTAAAGGGTTGTCATAAAAGAATAGTGCAATTTTGAACATGGTTTAAAGAAAAACCCAATTACACACTGTTAATGTTGTTTATTAATCTAATTTGTCGTCTCAAACAGTATTTTTTACATAATTAATATATTTTAATATGTGCGCCCTTAGTCGCTCGACAAATTTCCAAATGAAACTCAAGTTCTCTCCAAACATTCGTTACCATTTCTTTGGTTATGGTTGTCATTGCTTCATTAATTCTGTTTTTCAAGTAGTTCAAGTCGCACATTTTTTGTGAATAAACAACGCCTTTGATGTACCCCCACAAGCAAAAATCACAAGGTGTCAGGTCTGAGCTCCTTGGAGGCCACACCATAGGCCCATGCCAGCCTATCGATTGATCTCCAAAATTTTCATTCAAAGCATCCATGGCCAATGCACTAAAGTGTGGGGAAGCAATATCATTTTGGAAATGAAGTCCATGAATGTTTTCGAGTTCATCTAGATGGGGAAAGCAATAATTGATTAACATGTCAATATACACAACTACATTATTTGCTTTTCCAGCAAAGAAGAAAGGCCCTATTACAGTATTTTTCAACATACCACACCAATCATTAACTTTAGGTTGAATCTTGTTGTTTCTCTTCAATTGCGTGTGGGTTTTCAGAGTCCCATATTCGTGAATTATGTCTGTTAACACATCCATTCACACGGAAAGTAACTTCGTCTGTAAAAATTATATCATCGAAAAATGATTTGTTTTCACTTATTCTGCCCAACATTTCAATAGTGAAATTGAAACGGTATACACCATCATTAGTTTTCAACTCCTGCAGAATCTAGATTTTATAAGCATGTAATTTGATTTTTTATGTAAAGCTTTGTGAACTGTTGTTTTTGGAATATCTAATTCAACACTTCGATGAGGGATGGACTTCCGAAGACTTCTAATTGCCGATTGTCTAATTAGTTCAACAGTTTTGTCTGGTACACTTGGTCTGACGGTTGATTTCTGTTTCTTAACTGATCTAGTTTCTTTAAATTGTTTAAACCAACGTGTTATGTTATTTTTGTGTGGTGGATCTCTTCTAAATTCACGTCAGAATGCATGTTGAACTAAAATTATGAATTTTAATTCAGCCATCAATAAAACACACTTTGCTTTATCTTTACCAAATAACATAGTAACTCACTAAACTCACCTCAACAACAATACAAGAACTGATGTTGAGGTTAGAAGAAAGCTTGTAAACAAACTTTTGAGTTGGATGCTTTCTGAGATACCAATATAACATCTAGAAATTTCCCTACAATCTTCCTGCAAATTACTGAAATCCTGTATAACTACAGAGAGATAGACCATTATTATCGATATTCATAGATATAGAGAAATTAATTTAGCCAGTACCTTAAGTCGTGCAATGCAGTAAAGGTTTACGTACTTAGTGCAGTAATTAGGATGTAATTATGACATAATCTAGCAAGTGGAATAATATGGTATACAAGAAATTACAATGCGTACATATGGTATAGCAAACTAGTATCAAGTATTGTTGATACTAATTTTAAAAAATTACAAAAGGAATGTGTATGAAATTTTTTGATGCTGAGGTTAGGAGTTCTCTTGATTTGGTAAGTTTACTGAATATTCTTAATTCAAGGAATAATATCAAAGAAAAGTGCTTCATTTATTTTTGTGGAGATACATGTCATCATAGGACATATTGATGGACTTTTTGGTGAAACATAATTATACTTGGCAATAGAATTACATTATTTGGGCAATGCTTATTCTCTGCCTAAACTAAATTTAATGTTTCAATATAAATTGATGTTAGATTAATGCTTGATTAGATTAGCTAAGATTAATATTTTAATATAAAATAAACATAAAAGATGAATGTTGTACTAAAGGCTTCAAACTTTATAACACCAAACATAACACCAACATTTATGGGGGGAAAAATTGCTAAGATAATCTCTAGAAATTTATTTGCAGTGTAAATAGTTTTATACTGACAACAAAAATGTTAAAAAGGATATAAATTAGGAAGTCAACATGGTATATGAAGAAAGGTGACAAAACCCTAATAAAAGCATCAACAGAACCCTTAAATCAATAACAGCTTGTTTATAAAAATAAAATTAAGGAAAAATAAATAACAAATTTGTAATTGGAATGAAAGAGATTATATTTTATACAGCCAGAAAATTAGATCATTCAATATCGAAAACTTGTTGCTGTTCATGACAAGCTGGTTGGTAATTACTTATTACACTTTGATATTACTTGCGACCAGACGTTTTGTTAACTAAAGGTTGTTAAATTGTTAACTTACACTTGGAGGAAACGTAAAGAGGCTAAAGAAGTTGTAAGACAAAAACAATTCCTCCAAGTGTAAGTTAACAATTTAACAACTTTTAGTTAACAAAAAGTCTGGTCGCAAGTAATATCAAAGTGTAATAAATAAAATTAGTATTATAGGTATTGTACAAATGTGATTTTGAAGTGACTTTTAAGATTTTGGTTCAATTCCATAAATACACAATAATGATAGTTAACTTTACCTTTAAGGGAGATTATTTCAGCCTTAACAACAAAATCCGTATCAGCCAATTGTTGTCTATATACACAGTTTTGTGAAGGAAGAGCTACGACTCTGGATTGTTTCTCTGAAACGAGAACTACAAACTGTCTGTCACATGTTACTTCTGCGCCTGCAGATGTTCCAAGTGGTGGTGACATGCGACTATTACTTGAACTACATCTAGTAGGTGTTTCTAAAAAACACATAATTTTTGAAAACATATTTTATACATGCAGACACACACACTTACATATTTTATTTATGTTTTAATTGTAAAAACGACACTCTTTATAACTATATTCTATGTAACAATCTACATAAATTATTTATAATATTTGGATTTTATTGTCCATGACAATTATTGAAACATTAACAATTATATTAAACTAATTAGCAACTTGTCAAACTTATAATTAAAGTAAATTTACTAAAAACATACTGAGACGAAATACTCTTGATTGCAGTGACAATATTCATCAGCGTCTCATGACTGATGAAGTTAATCTCGATGATCAAAAATATAACTCAATAAGTTTTTCATAAATTTAGTTAAACTATAAGTCTTATTAGTAAAATGCCTGAAATGTAGCAAGTGTTCTCTGAAATATATATGCAAACAAAAAGAAGTATTAAAACTAGGGCTAAAGAACATTTTCCTTACATTAAATATAATAGACCAGAAAAATCTGCGGTGGCGAAACATTGTTTAGACGAAAAGCAAGAATTTAAAATAGATGATGTAACCCTGTTAAAAAACGTTGTTAAGTGTAGTGAATTGAATTCGTGGGAAACTTTTTATAATAATAAGAATAAAAATAATAATGTAAATATTGAGTCAGGTCCAATTAAAAATTCTATATTAATGTAATTAGTAGTGAGATGCAAGATAATTTAATTGCAACTTTTTGGTTAAAATCTTGAAATAATAATAATACTGAAGTATTATCTATTTTGTTTATATGTGTATGGATAACAATTTGACTGCAATTAATGAGTGAGGTATAAAATTTCTATTTGATGTATCATGTTTGAAGTATTGTTCATAACTGTTGTTTTGACCGGTGAGCATGGCAATGCCAACGGTATAAATATAGTAATATAAACCTTACTTTCAGTTGCAAGTTACTTTTAGTTGTAAGATAGAGTTTGTAGTAGCAACACTCACTGATGATGATGACTTTGTCATTGAAACGTGTATAAGTCAATAAATGATTAATTTGTAAGTTGTTTGTACATCTTTTATTTGTTTTAATTTAGAGGTATTGCTCGGTAATATGTAACTCAAATTATTCAATTATACACAAAATTTTTTGCACTTAATTTATTCTTTTATTCTATTATTAACCTCGATACTAGTTGTAAAATAAAGTTTTATTAGCTAATCTATATTTGTAAATGATGTCCAGTCTGATTCATCAACATAGAGCCTACACTAGAGTAAATACACTCAAAGGTTTAAGAATACCTTTTACTCGTAAAGTAGAAAACCACTAAAAAAAATTCTTTTTTAGTTCTAATTTTAAAGAGCAAAAATTTTGGGCTTACTGACTCATTTAAATTAATTGGCTTACCTATAAAAGCCAAATAATTGAAATGTTTTTAGCAATGGTATCTTTGAAAGTGAGTGCCACTAAGAAAAAATTGTGCAAAATTTTGTTATCAGAAGATAAAAGTGAACTGACAGATTTAAAAATCAATATAGAACGTCTATATCTATAAATGATGATGCCCTGAATTATTCATCAACATTGAGGTTAAAATATAAATAGACTTAAAATTTTGAGTGTACCTTTGCTTCATAATGTAAGTGCCCATTAAAAAAGGATTTTTACAGAATATTTTGCAAAACTCTGATATTAAAAGGCAAAAATCATGAATTAAATGCCTGATTAAAAAATTGACATAGCTAATGTCAATGCTAGTCAATGTATAGACTTTTTATTATGTCAATACTTTTGTTTCATAATGTAAGTGCATATTAATAAAGGATTTTGCAGTATTTTAATACTAGACAGTACATGGGATAGTCAGTTAATAGGAAAACTGGTGTTTTATTTCTGTGGTAATAATAATCACTGGCAAAATAAAACTTAATTATAAAATACCTCATAAGGATTTATAATCTTGAATATAAGAGTATGCACTTCGAATCTAGTATGTTTTTATATTATATTACATTTCAATAAAAATAATCGAACATACATTAATATGTTACATAATAGTAGCACTATTTGATTACTGAGCATGGCCAATTTGGGAGATTGTATCATTGTCACTCAGATTATAACTCAAGGACCATTGAATTATGATTTGAGTTGACAATGGGCCGTCCTCAATAATAAAAAAAGAAAGTGGTACTATAGGCAAATGTAATATACCTTGTACAAAGTGCGTTCAAGTAATTTTAGTGAAAAACTAGTAGCTCTAGTGAATACAGAATAAAATAATATATATCACGTTTGTTTTTTATTCATAAATAGAAAAACTTAAGCAATAATGGCTTACTCTGTCTCTCTCTGCCTTCATCCTTCCAACTTTCGAATGAGTAAGGAATTAGAGCTCCATTGCAGTCTAAGAAAGACATTGTGAGAATACATCCTTTGAGTCGGAATATTGTCCCTAAAAATAAAATGTTTAAAAACCATTAAATGAAAATGATTGGTTAGTTATAGTTAAGCAGAACCACAATTAAATTAATAATACCAACCACAAGGTGAGACTGCAACAGGTTGAGTCATTCGCGATTCACCAGGCGTAGGCACACTAATCATCACTGTCAAGACAGATCCAAGACTTGTGCCCACCCACAGTGTTGGAAAGGTAGTTGCTTCTGAAACAAGCATTTGTAATTCCCATTAACAAATAGAAAAACTCCAATTTTAGTTACTAGTAAACAATATACCAGAGCACAGTGGTACAATAGATTACAATAAAAATATTGGCGAAAACTCCAACACCACAATAATAACAAATATTACAAGTTACCTAAGATTAAACCCTTATGTACATTTCGATGACCATGCCATCATCGTAGGATCTTATTACAAAATTACAATCTAGAATACAATAATTTACAAACTAGACTGACCTAGTAAACTACATGTCAGTTTGTAAATTATAGTATTCTAGATTGTAATAAGACCTTTGATGATGATGATGATGATGATGTCATTGTCATCAAAATGTACATAAGGGTATAATCTTAGGTAACTTATAATATTAGATATTTTTATTTCTGTGATATTGGAACTCTTGCCAATTTTTATTTTAGTTAATAGGTTTATCAACTATAAAATTTCAAGTTGCTTGATGTAATCACCTTGAATTCATTGATTAAACTAAATTAAAAAAGTACTTAAATAAGTGAATACGTAATGGCTTACATGCTGACGCGTTTCAAAACATTCGTTCCTTTTACAAAGCTAACCCTCTACTGGCTGCATTGGTTAGGTTCAAAGTCTGTAACAGGATGGATTTATGACTGTGGAATGGGTTGGGTTATTTTGGTTGTGTGTCATGTAATGGAAAAGGCTGTTGGCTTCAAAATGTATGTGATCATTTAATATATTTTCTTTATCTGTTGCGTAGTGTTTGTATATCTCATATTTTTCTAAGGTTGTTAATTTTTTACTTTGTTTTAATGTATGTAGAACATTGAGTTTGTTTGTTTTTTTTAGGTAATGTGTTCTTCAAAGCGTGTATAGAATGACCTGCCGGTTTGGCCAATGTAGCTGGAACAAACGTAGCATGTTAATTTGTAGTTTGTTTTTGAAAAGGTTGTAAGTGCTGTCTTAAAGTGTTTGTTGTTTTGTAGGATATTTGGTAATAGAGTTTTTTTAATGTGGAGGCTATTTTGTGTTTGTTTTTGTTGTGGTAGATGAGAGATATGTATTTGTTGTTTTTTGTGTGGTTTGTCTGCGTGGACGTTTGATGGTGTTTATGTTTAATAAATGTTATATATTATGTTTAATAATTTATCATGGGGTGTTCCATAGTAGGCTTTCACATGCTAAATCTGCTACAGTACCCTTCATTTTTCTTTTTTTGAACCTCTGTATGAAACAAGTAACTATAAGGGCCTTGACAATCACTTTTGCATCCTCTGTTGGAATATAGCTGATTTGTGCAACTCTAAACATTCTAAGATAAAAATCAAGATATTATAATTTGATGTCGACATAATTATTATTGTCCAGGCTGATTCTTCTACCAATTCCCCATGGTTTTACAAAGCTTTTGACTATTCTTAGTTTGTTCTTCATCAAGTTTCATCAAAAGTTTTCATCAAGTTGCTTCTGGGGTCATCGTTTTTGTAAAAAATTCTACTGCAAGCAAGAAGACAATTATACATGAAATGGACAATGAGAGACTGGAAGCAAACAGAATTGATGTCTGAAAAAACAGAATCCATTTAAAAATTATTTGTGTCTACAACTCACGAAAAACAAACCACCCCTCAATCAAATAGAGAATGTAAGCCATTACCACAACACAATAATCTCAGAGGATTTTAACAGCCACTCTCCATAATGGGAATATTTATCTACAAATACAGCTTGTTGAGAGGTATGCTGAACCACTCTGCTCTAGTCAGAATTCTCTTATAACCAACATATTTATCTCACAGAGGCTTTATAAGCACCTTTGACCTCACGCTGGTCTATGAACATCTCTCCTCTAGACTGACACTGTCATTTGGTGACCTTAAGAATCATTGCCCCACGTATTTACGGATCTAAATGAATAGCAAACTATCTAGGTAGAATAAAATTTTCACTCGCTGGAAATTTAAGAAAGCTCATTGGAACAGGTACTCTGAGTTAACTGATCCATATGTTACTGAAAACCTTGTGGTGGATGTGAAGCTAAACACTTCAGTTGAATTTTTTGTAAAACATCCCAGTGCACAGGTAATGAGAGTATACCTAAGGGGCAAGTTAAGAAATACTCACTGTTTCGGAATCAACTTCTTATCACTCTAAAAAAAGGATAGGAATCCAGCAAAATGCCAAACAGAAAACTTGAAGGGCATTTAACACCATATCTTATTGAAAAAGGCTTAAGCAAAATTGAAAGGAGCTGTCACACTGTCTAAAAGATATGCCTGTAGATCCTTCACCTTCAAATCGGGCTTCAAAGTATATAAGTTCATCTCCCAGATAAACAATGACAAATCTGGGAACTGTTAGTAATGAATGATCCTAAAGAAGTTGCCATAGCTCTGAGTAAAACATTTGCAGCTGTTGGCAGATTCTGTGTTGGAAAGGAGGATTGGAAATTGATTTTGTATAAGAGAACTTGCCAAACTAATCAGAAATATCTCAACTTCACTACAGATTTCTCACCTGTTGGACTCAATCTTATAACTAGTTCACTGAAAAGGGGTAATCTGCCAGACCCCACAAAATCTTCCCAGCCTTTATCAAGAACCTTAACCCAGTAACTCAAAAACCTTTCTGAGTTCAATCAACATAACATGGAACACATGAGTTCCCCCAGCAATGGAGAAAAGCTTAAGTTTTATTACTATTGAAGAAAGGAAACCCAGAAAATAATCTTAATAGCTATCTCCCATCTTGCTTATATTCGTATATTGCAACGTTTGTAAAAATAGTAACAACAGTTTTTAAAAAATGACAAAGAAAAGTGACAGAGGATTCTGCAAGAATAGATATACAATGGACCAAGTTGTTAAATTCATTCAACCTGTAAAGGACGATTTTCACAGAAAAAAGTCAACTGTTGATGTCCTAGTATATTTTAAAGTCTCATATGACAAAATATGGTATGGCATACTCATCTATAAGCTGAAGAAGTTGGGTGTGAATAAGAACATTCTGGAATGGATACAAACCGTCCTCTCACAATATAGCATCCAACCCTTGAGCTGTCTGCTCTTTAGCAACATGACTGTTAATCTTTGGATGTCTGTTAAATAAATTCTTAGAATTACATACCTATTCTTCATCGATAATATGCTGATATTGGGTACATGTAGTGACATTCACACCCTTGTTGAAGCATTAAACAAAATGCTCTCAAACCTCAAAACATGGGCAGTCACCCAGTTCTACATAATTTCAACTAAACTATGTATCAACCTAAACTACCAAGGGTTACTCCTTCAGCAAGTACAACTATCTAAGTATCTGGGCATTAGTCTAGACTTTAAGCAAACCTATATGCATGCACATCAGACACATGCTGAAAAGTGTTATAAACGCATTATAACTGCTACAAAATGGGCAGCTACCCAGGCCATACTATCCATGGACTATAAGACATGTTTACATTTAGTAGTTGAATACGCCAGCAGCAAGCAAGACCAATATTTCTAAATACGATGTCATTATAAATAGCTACCTCTGACTGATTACAGGAGGTGCAAAATCTACACCAATACCAGCCATGGAGTTACACACTATCATTAAGCCCATAGCCAGTTGCAAGATAAGTGCTCAATAAAGTTTTGAGAATGGAGTAATTCTGACACGTGTCAACAAAGAAAAACATTTTAATGTTAGAAAAATGCAAAATAATATACTCAAATGGTAAGTGCTTACATCAGTTCTGAGAAAGAGCTAAAAGAGTCGATGAAAACTCCTGAAACTAAAGAGGCATCTCAGCAGCTGAAATTTAACCTCCACTGTTAACACATACTGAATTATCATAAGCAATTACCAACGATGGATAACCCGACACCCTTACAGTACTACGCCGTGAAGCATATTGACCTAATATTTCTTACAACAAACAAGACAGGAGCAACCTCCATTGAGCTCAGTTTGATTCCTGAGGAAACCACCAACTTCAGTTAACCGGTGAATGAATGACTTCACATTTACTTTGATGGTTCAAACTTGCGTGTAACTAGAAGAGCAGTAGTTAGATGGCACTGTCATCTATTTGAAAACTCATTGAAAGTGGAAAAGAATGCTAGTAATTATGATGGTGAGATGTGCAAGGCCTATCAAACTTCTGTACAACAGCTAGCCAACAACCTAAATCCTGGCAGAGTGGTGTTCTTGATCGACTCCAGGCAGTAATTACTGCACTTAGCAGCAATGCCCCTACTGACTGCTTGAGAACAGCTCAGTGCTGCACTAGGCTGCCAGAACTCATCTAAACTGGGTGGATGATAAACCTGTTAGGGATACCCAGTCATTTAGGAATTCCTGACAATGAAAGAGCCTACATTAAGGCCAATCAAAGAGCTGAGCCAGCCCAACTAGATATTCCATTCTGTCTAAGAAGAACCAAAAGCCTGATAAATACTACAGCCACCACTGTCACACAAAGAACTCTGAACATCCTGAGCAAATTAAAAAAAGGGGAAGAACTTTGCTTGGAAAGAAATGAAGTTTGGCATAGCCACAGAGTATGACTACCAGTAAGTCCATCGTCAATGCTTTGGACTCACTACTGATTAAACCAGCTCATTGTGCAGTCTTACAAGAATGCACAGTATACATGAATGAGACTGTCAGACAAACACATCCAACTGATGACATCATACATCACTAGTGGTAAGCTTGACATTGAATGGTTGAAGAACTAAGTACAGGCATTGGATAAAGTAAATGTTAAATGCACGTGCGTTTGTGTGTGTTACCTTGAGAAATGCTGTGTCTTGCAAATAAATATTGTTAATATATCAATGAAAATCAACATGTCAATGGAACAAAAACTTGAGGTCATTAAGAAAGAGGTCAGTGGGAGAGAAAGCAAGTAGGTTTTTGATGACTTTTACTGATTTATTTACATAGACCAAAAACGAAGATATACAAATTTTAGAATCCATTTTGCAGCAAAAACATTAAATTTTTGTTATGAATTCAATTAAGAGGGCCAAGATTAATTAGAAGGTGTTGTGTTAGATGGTTTAACACACTTTTGAGGAAATAAGCACTAGGGTATTAGTCAGTTAAGTATTTGAGATCAAAAATTTCCATTCAGTTGTAAAGGATTAGAATCAGTAGGAAAAAATATTTCAGGAATTTATTGAAAATGAAAGCATTTATGAAATGAATTAGATATTCAACTGCGATAGGTCAAGCCTTAATTGCAAAATGATTCCTAGAAAGAGTCTTGCAGGCAAAACTGAAACAGACGTGGTCCCTGGCTACAAGCATACTAAGGAAAGTTTGGTAGTTTAATCAAGCAGCAGTACTACAAAAATCTCAAAATTATTATAAAGTAAAAATATTCTAAAGCCTTTAAAACCATTCCAAAAACGCTTTTCCTGTACGTTTTTTTTTAAAGGTAATTCTAGGATTTTAATAATTCAGTATACTTTTCTTAATAAATAATTAGTACAATAACATCTAATAAAGTAGCAGCAGGATGATTATATAATGCTTTGATGGACACTAAGTAATCGTAAAACATCTAATAATGGCTATAGGTCTTATACAAGTGTTCATGGTGTTAAATACTAAAAGTGACAGTTTTATAAACAATATACTTATTCCTTACCCTTATTTAAATAATGAACTATCCTTAAGTTCATTCCTTAACAAATAAATTCATTAAAAGATACCCACCTGACTTCTTTGTATAGGAGTCTGCAAATGCGAGGCACTGAATAGCTTCTGAGCTGATATTTTCTAGACTAGACATACTAGAGCTACGGGAACGAGAGAATGAACTATCCAACTTATCTGTTACAACACAGAATAGTGGTTAGAAAATACACTTCTTCAGTTGAAGTACAAGTTAAGGAAATGACTAGTAAGAAATAAATACTGTAAACAAATGTTATTCGTATTTTGGAGGGAAAGAGATTTAATTATTACTTTTTAAAATAAACGATGACAGTAGTATTAATTTAATAAAGAAGACAAATTCTCCTAAATTCTCTTATTTAAATTAAAATCCAATTTGTTAAAAACAAGAATGCGTTTAAGAATAAGTTTATATATTGAGAAGTTTCTTTTTCAAGTAAATGTATTAAATTTTAGGAAAGAGCATAATAATATTATGACATTATTTCTGTCACTCATAATATATTATATTATTTGTTGAAATTATTAAACAAATTTGTACTGAGCAAAGTAAGTGCCGTAAATATAGAATTTAAAATTGCAAATCTAGTTTTAAAAATTTTAAATTATTAAAAGATTATAATAATAAATATTCATATTGACAAGCGATTCATAACGTTTTACTGTTTGTAACTTTCACTATAAATGAAATGAAATGAAGACATTTTATAAAACTCAGTATAATACTCTATTAATTGAAAGTGACTCTGGTAAAGCAAGTTCATTGCACTTGTTTCAAGATCTTTCAAGATATTTTTATATCTTTTTTTTATAATATTTTCAAGATGTTTTAGATATTTACATATATGTACTTACATATATTATATATGTAATCCTATAAGCCTATATATAATCACACACACACACACACACAACAGTATATAAACAAAATTTAATACAAATTATTGATATTTAGTGTTATTTTGTAGTCTTAATAAATAAATGTTTAATTTTACATGATTATCAGATTCAGTTTAAAAACAATGATTTCAAGAAGTAACAATTTTCCTTTTATAAATTTATAATTTAAAATTATTTTGTAAACTAAATGTTTACACTGTGTTACTAACTAGGTTATCAAACAATTATAGATTGTTTTAGTTTACTTTCTCAACATAATGCTGTTAGTTTAAGTTTTTAGAACCTTTATATTAAATAAATAAATTTTTTGTCAGTCAAATCCTTCAATTAGTACAAAAACCATAAAATTTTAAAAAATGTTCTAAAAATATCTTTTATTGAAGTTAAGAAACAGTTTTTAAAAATAATAATAATTATTTTCTCATTAAAAATGCAAACATTTTATTTGTTGTTTACTTAGAAAATATTACAAAGAACGATAATTTTTCCATTCATAAAATAACTATGGATGGGCCGATTTCAATTCTCAATTCCAGGAATCGTTGATTTTAATGGTAAGTGCCGATTATAATTCTTGGTTTTTCAATTGTTAAAATCCTGCTCTTCTCCCTCGTGGAGGCTTGACACACATATTCTCTTCTCTTCCCCCCCCCCCCCCGGTCTCTGGCAGCCACCGCTTCATAGATGTCAAAACAGAACACAAAGAAAAAGTAGTTCCAATTTCTTCAGTTATACAAACTGAAATATCTATTACTGAAGTTATATTGATATAATATCCTGCTGTATTTTATAACTCTCTCTATTTGGCAAATGTATTTATCCAGTAATAAATATTTTGCTCTTTACTAACAATATAAATAAGTTGTTATTCCTAGTAGCAGAGTCATATTCATATTGTCTTCACATGACATCATTCTCTGAGCATTATCACTCTGCTAAAACTGTTAAAATGAATATAACACCTGTGGTATTATGTTTGCATATCAAAATGTCAAGGTTTTATGCAAGGTTTTATTATGTATTCAACGGATAGGTTGGGGGTTACAAATAACATTATAGCATCGTATGCTTTGTTCATTAATTGACACACGTTTTTCACATTTACTATGGAATAATTATGAAATCGAGAGAGAGACAAATCTGTACTGATAGTCTTCTAGTTTGACATGACATTGACGTAAAATACTTGATTCATAAATCAAGGAAAATTGTTTTGTGTAGCCTATAACATTAAATCAGAACCTTTAAAGGCCCCACCATATGACCAATATGTTAACTAAATTCATTATTAGAGAATATCATGTAGGCCTATAAAACGTAAAAGAATCGAGAATCGGAAAAAAACAAATTTTATAATCGGAATTGACAATTTTAAGAATTGGCCCATACCTAAAAATAAGTATTATTTCAATCAATTTTCACTTTAGCTTCTAGTTTATACTTGGCCATGTAAGGCTCTCCAGTAATACTTTATTTATTTAATTAGGAAGGCTGTTTTAGGAGATTATCTCACTGATAACTGAGTAATGGTCTTATATGATAATGGGATACACCTGCCGAAACTGCTATCCTCACTAAGTAAACAAAGTAATGCTGCTACAGGAAGTGTCACATATTAATGTATGTCCAAATGTTGAGTATTAAATTACCAAAAAAATAATATTTTTTTTGATGTAATACTTTGAGTAGATAAATTGAAGTATTCACATAACCCTGAGAAATTTTGGTAACAGTGATATTTAATCAAGTAATTAAATCATAAAGTAAATTTATAATTTACAAAAAAATAATAAAAAACATCATATTCAAAATAAATTCTGTTGAAGCAAAACTGTTCTCAATATAAAATTATTAATTTTGAAAAACTGAAAGAATTGACTGTCATATTATGAAAAATATCCTATAGATTCATTAAACACTAATTTTTTAAATAAGGGAAATAGTAATAGAATTAAATATGTTTTTAAAGATGTTAATTTTAATGCATTAAATTATTCAATGCGAGCACCAAATGCAAGCATCTTAAAAGTAAAAAAAAAAAAAAAACAATCTGGATGCACAACCCATTACAGTAAAATCTTCATGCAAAACCATCATTCAATGAGCTAGACTAATTTTAAGCAAAAATTGTTCAGCAAGCTAGTTAGTTTTGTATATTGATCAGACAATATAACATAAAACAGCAAAAACAAATTGTTTAGTATTTGAATTATTCTTATATAATTATTTTATTTAAATAGTATTTAATTTTGTAAATTCAAATATTGTTTTGTTTAGATCAGGAGTTAAGTATTTACTAAAAATACTCCTATTTTGTATCACAGTATATGAAAAAATGGATGAATTCTCAATTTTTTAAAAACTTAAGCCTAGATACAAGAATATAAATAGGGAGTATAAATATATGTCTACTCAAAATACCAATCTATTATATTATTCTAAAAGTTGTATATCTAAAAGATTTCATATTTAAATTAACATTAATAAACTGTTTTTGTATTAAATTTATATTTGTAACTCTTCATTCAGCTTTTAATTAAATTAAAATTGCATTTTAATTAAAAATACTTTATATTAACTTCTATATAAAAATATGTTTTGTTACTTCTCTTTTAAGGTATGTAGATTTCCATTCACTCATCATGAAATTAGCTTTAAACACACACATATGTCTAATCAATTTTCAAGAGATTCTGTTTTTAAATAAATGAAAAGTAACTCTTGTATTGGTTTTACACACTTTTTTTAAAAGATGTTACAGTAATAATTGTAGGCGGCCTAATTTATATAAAATCATTAGTTTGTATTTATGTTCTTACTGTATTTTTGTCACAATATCATTTATTTTTAAAGGGTTTTAAAGAATTCCCTGTAAACAGAACAAAAATGTCTGATAAAAGATAAATATCTGGTTAAATATATAAAGAAACTTTCTATGGTACTATTAAATTATTTAACCTGTACAATAAGAAGATTAAATTTTTGGTTTAGAAACGATGTATGTAATATCCACAAACTTGGACCATAAACATTTTTAATTATGATTACTATTAGTCTAACATTTTCAGAGTATAATGATTAATGACATAATAAATTACATTTAATAATATTGTTTTTATAGATTATGGAGTGAAATAATGCGAACATGAAAGATATTTTTGTGTTTAATAAAATTACTGACAACATTGTCCTTTAAGTATGATGTGTTTTAAAATCAAGGATTATAATTTAATTTAAAAATAAACACAACATGAGCAATATTATTAATTAAATTAAAAATCAATATATTATAGAATAATACTTGGGATAACCCCAAAATTGTTTCCTGGTGTTTTTAACAGTCAGTTGTAACTAAATCTTACTTCTTAGTTCCGCGTAAAATACAAAAGCAATAGAGAACACAGTAGCATAATTATAATTAATAAACAATTATAAGCCCTTGCTACAAATAGTTACACAGCTTTTATGTACATTTCAATAACACAGTTAGCATCATCAGAACGTTACAAGTAAACTGTAACAGAAAACATATTTTAAGATTTTTGAATCCAAAACTAACTAGTAAATGTTAACTTTAATACTAGAATGAAATTATACATAGAAAACAAATTAACCTGCTGACAAAGAGCAGTAAGTAGCCTATGGGTTTCTTGGTTAAGATGTTATTTGTTGGCTTATAAGCCTTGATAAGAGACTTCACTGTGTGAAAGATGAGATGAAACTGACAACATCTAACAATGGATTTTTACAAAAGTATTAGCAGAAAAAATAATTTTGCGTCTTGATGAAATAACCTAAATAACATATCAGGCAACTGCCAGCCACCTTGACAACAAGTTTTGAGCAGTTAACGTATTAAAAGTAACGATTTTACCAAATTAATTTTTTCAAAATAAAAGCCATCTGAAGCAGGTTCCGTTCCGTTTAGTTGCTAAACTTAGACAGATGAACAAAACCAAATCAACTGTTAAACAAGGCTGTACAAATTTACATCCTATCTTTTCTATATTTATAATATATATTTTTTTAAATGCCTTAAAATATAAGCCATTCCTGTAGTAATTTTTTTGAGAGCTTAATTCCTTATTACCTTGTATTCATTTTTAAGATTTTAAGCATTCCTCTCTGAATTTAACCTGGAAGAAGTGGCCAGCATTGACTGATTTTTGTTGCTTAGACCCATAAACTAATGTTTAGACCATTTACTTGACCAAGACTAATAAAGGGTAGGCTAAACAGTTAAATCATACACTTTTTTAAACTCAACAATTTCTAAACCAACTCTAATAGGTTGTATGTATTGTAGGGTCTACTTAGGGTTATGGATTTGTTCTGTTTAGGAACAACCACTCCTGAAATTTGTTTTTCTTATATTAATTACCTAGAAGATATTAACTAAGAAAAAACACAAAAAAGTACATTTTGATCCAAATACACTTGGGTATTGTTACAAATGAAGTTTAAAAATTTGAAGTTATTTCATTATTTGAAGAAGTATTTGAAGGAAATGGTTTGAAAGTAAAGTCCTCATCTTCTATAACTAAAATTCATTATAGTTGCCTGTATTAGCACAAACTCCTGAGATGTCATTAGTATAGGGAGAAACGCAATTAAAATAGATGATAAAATTGAAATAAGGCAATCTATAAAAATTACATTTGCCTCAAAGTTTATATAATGGGAAGTATTTTTGAAAAATATTTTATATATTCATGCTTAAAAAAAATTTCTGTGGATCAAAAGCAGAATAATAACAAATTAACAACTTTTGTTTAGCCACAAATGTAGTTTGAATTTTAACAAAAATCTGTATTTGCAATACACTATAAAATTCTACTGATTTATGAATGGAAACCATAAATATATGAACATATTTTTTACTAATTAAAATAAACATGTTCATGTTTAAGCAGATCAAAGTAAAACATAAAAGTTCAGGTCAACATAAAAGTTCAAGTCAAACATATAATAAAAAATAAAACCTTATAATATAAAATAAACTCTTGAATTTTGTAGTCCATTGCGTTCAGTGAAACTTAATTAATCCCTTTTAAATTAGTTTTTACCATCCGAACTTTAATTTATTTTGTAAATTTGTAAAAACTTACTGAGACAGAACGTTTTTGATCGCTCTGTAGTGATCTTCATCAGTGTCTACATTTTCCACTTGGATTTGTTGTTAGGTTATATGGTGTCGGTTTTAAAGGCAGGTTGTCAATAGAGTCAAAAGTATGTGTGATTTGTATCTGGTTTGTTTGTTTAATATGTTTGTATATTATGTTTTTATAAATTTCATATTCTTCTAGTGTGTTGAGATGTGGTCCGTTTTTGTTGAGTGTAAGATTTCTAGGATATGGTTAATGTCTGTGTATTTGTGCCCTATTTCTTTTAGGCGATTGGACAATGTTGAGTTGGTGTTATGCTTGGGTGATTTTATGTGTTCATTGATTCTTTGTTTGAAGCTGCGACCTGTTTGCCAGATGTAGAATTTGTTGCAGTTTGTATAGTTTAATTTGTAGCCTATATGCCTGGTGCTTGTAGTTTATCTTTGTTGTTGTATTTTGTTTTGTAGTTTGTTAATAGTTTTAAATGCTATTTTGTATCCAGTTTCATGAAATGTGTGGGCTATTTTATTTGATGTTCTGCTTATGTATGGTATTGTGATGTATTTGTTTTTCCTCTCTGTGATTGACAAAAAAGTGATTAATTAAATACATGTTTATTAACTATCAATTTATGATAATATTTATTTTTCACCCCACCATAAAAACCCTTATTTTACAGTGTGGAATTTTTTCAGAGAGAGGTGTGAATTTCTTAAAATTCAAGATAAAACATGCTCCACCATGGTGAAGAAAAAAACAGATAAGGAATTTACCCTTTACATCGGTGTTCCAAATGTTTATGCTTTGTATGTTTTTATTTGTACTTAAAATTCATTAAAATTTTCAGTTATATTTGAAAATTTCAAGGGTTTTAACTGTTAAAAGAAAATTTTAAAGGTTCATCCAGTTATTATTAAGACTTTGATTTGTCCAGACTGAAAATTTTAATGACAATTAAACATAAAATAATTAGCTATTAGCAGTAACATATCAATGTTATTACTGGGTTAGTAAGACTTTAGCAGTTAAAATTTGAAGTTTTAATAATGTTTTCAAGCTATTTTGTATTGAGATCTTATTTATAAAATTCATTAAGTAAAAATCAATGTAATATTATTTTTATTACTCTATTTAGGTTAAATGAAAACTGCAAAACTCTATATAACTTGTAATACCAAATAACACTTTATATGAGTGAATAATTAAAACTAAAGCAAACAAATATCTTACAACTGGCGCTGGTGTCAAAGTCATTTTGAAGAGATTGTGTATTCATACCTTTTCCCGTCACTATTATGCCTGTATAAACAAATCAAACAAAAAGAAAGCATAAGTCCTACGATATGTCAGTTGGGTGAATATCAGTCAAGGGTGGTCTAGTGCACTCTACCAACATGAACAAATTTCATTTCCAGTGCATGCCCTACTCTTCTATTAAATAATAACAAAAACTTCTGTAAGTCTAAAAATAGTTTATAAAACGTGTCAGGGGAAAGATATTTTTGGTAATAAGAAAATAATCTGGAGTTTAAAACTTGAAGTATTTTTCTGCATAACTCTTAACTATACTAAATCCATTAATCAATATTAAATGCAAAATATTAGTGTTGTTTATTACGACCAATTATAGAGAAAAAATTAAACCATCTATAGTTTTAGCGCTTAGGAAGGGTATTATGAGATATTTCGAGAAGTCAGATTTTTGGCAAATGCGACATAAATACATTTTGATATGTATATCTTACTGAAGTCAAAAAATCAAACAAAGTGTTAGTGTGGGATGGTTTAAACTTACACATACACTGTAATTCCCTTAATAATTTTCTTTATCATAGCAAAGGGCAGCTTATACAGAGTCTGTAGATACATTTGATGTGAATTCTTGAAACCAATTAGTAATTCGCTATCGTCTGCGACTGTTTTTGCATTCTGTTTGTTCTTTTATCTGTTGAATTTGTACATTTCTTATGATGCATATTGATTATAAAACAGGTGTATCTATACCCACATCACGTCTAGATGAATCATTCCAAACTCGTTATAAACAAAGTTTTTTTTTAAGGTTGTATGAAATTCATAAACAATGAAAAATAATTTTTTTAAATTCTTACATACCGTATATGTAATAATTTAAATTTAAATTCTGTAGAGCTTTAAACAAATTAAACCATTATTTTCACACTAATTCTGAGCTAGTAGTAAATAAATTCTGAGCTTTATTTCATATGCCGCTTGCTATGGACTGATAAAGCATTGAAAGTAATTATAAGTGGTTTCATTATCTGTCTATAGTTGGCCATTATAAACAAAATTAATCCTCAACTATGAAAAATTATTCATTTTTAAAAGATTCAGTTACAACTGACAACTGGAAAAGAATTGTCACCTTCTTATTTCGCAAAACTCTTTTTCGGAATAGTTTAACATTATATAGATATTGGGGTGTTTAAACAAAGCCTACAGGTTATAAATTATGAAAATTATTGAAAATCAATCTTAACAAATACAAAAAATTAAAATTTTTGTTTGTATTTAATATTTGATTGAAAATCAGGCAGTAAGTTAATTTGTGAGAAATTAAAAATTTTCATTAATGTTATTTTTAGCTTTTATTTTAAAGATATTTACATTTTTTACTTCAGTAGAATACAATGTGGGGAAATAAATTATAAAAAATACTTAAAAATGTGATTATGGGAAAGGCATAGACAATTTATAATTTTTCTGGTTTAGTGATAATGTTTAGTCTAACTGAGTTACATTGGAATTTATTCATTCTAATTTGGTTTATTTCTCTACAGAGTCAATAGTCTCACAAACATGTTTTAGCTATATTTGGCTCCTCAAGTATTGATTGGAAACCTAATTTTGTTGCAGTAAAACTTTATCATTTTAAACATAAATATCATTATAATATAATAAATACTTTAATTTGATCTCAATTTACAGAATAAAAGTTATATATTAATATATCCTGAGTTTTAATTTAAAAATTATACTTTTGATTGCACTATGTTACACTCAATATTAAAAAATTGAACAAGAAGTTTCAGACATCAAAATATGTAGCTAGTCAGATTAAAAAAAGTAAATATAATCTGATAACAAGTTTTATATCTTATAAAAAGTAAAATTTAAATAAAATAATTGAAAAAATAAACTGAACTCTTAGCATAAACTTTATAAGATTATGGAAAAATACAAACTTGAAGAACGCCATAACCATAAAAATGCGAAAGCTTAGCAGGAGCAGTCAAGGGTCAAGCTGTTTGCTAAATTTGTAAAAATATTATGTACATTAATATTCTGTTCATAAAGCCAGCTGAAAAAAGAAGTTGAAAACAAATAACATAAGAAAGAATCATGCAAAACACATAAGCATCCATTCCTAAAGAGTTAAGCAGGCAGAGGTAAATAGGAGAGGAAATAAAATAAAAAGGTGATGTTTTTTAAAAATAAAGTTATTGAAAATTTAGAAATGTATAATAACATTGAAACACTGAAATAAAGAGAAAAACAAATAAAACAAGATGGTACATAAGATTATTGTGTGAGATCCAGTGTAGAGAGTAGAGTGCTATAGGACAAGAATGCGAAAGCATTTAGTTTGATTCAGAATCTAACATAGAAATTTACTTTCAATTTTTGTACAAAGCAATCTGATATAGAGTGATAAAATTTACATTATCTGATATTCATTTAGTTATGCAATAATTAATGATAGTAAAATTTAAGTCCCACAGTAGTTTATAATTGTTTGAATTACAATATTTTTTGTTGCATTCCATACACATTCAACGAAAACAAACAGAAATAATCTTTACATTAAAAACCTGTTTATTTTTCCTAATATTTAATGGAATATAAAAATATCTGTCAACGTTTTTACTGTTTAGCTTAAGAAGCAAAATTTTTCATTGCTGACTAATCAACTCTACTGCATTGGTTTACACTTTAAAGTTAATTGTTTAGAACCAGAATTTTTTAGTTATAAGATATGGTTTCTTAAAATGCGACAAATCAAATTTTTACTGCTCCAAAATAGTTATACTTATAATACACCTGACAATTATATACACTTTAATAAAAGATAAATTATAAATATAGATAAAATGCTAAATGACATTAGATTCTGAACCAATAATAAATAGCATTGCTCAAGAACTACAAAATTACAACACTGCAATAGCAAGAGAAAAATAGGCTGGAAAGAGATTAAGGAGTCTGAAGAAGAGACGACAAGTTTTGGATAGTACGTCACCCATAGGTATAAAGACGCTGGTGTATTCAGCTCCATGCTGCAACGTGGAAGAATACATAATAAACAAAGTATAAAGATTTTTACTACAAAAGAAAAACAGAAAAAAGATATTGACCCACAACTAGACAGATTGAACTAAGCAAGACATTTATAGAGTTTAAATTTAGTAATAGTTTAAATTAAATTTTTAAAGTTTTAGGTCAAAGAACACTTTTAATTTTTTTTATTTAATTTTCTAAAAAGATTATATTATGTTACACATTGGCCTTCAACTGCTGCTGCGCGCTCGTTTTAACAAAAATACATTACTACATAACAGTCTCAAAAAAAAAACAAAAAACAAAAACATTACTAGTACTAGATTTTTATATAAACAAGTTATGACACTTACAAATTGTAGTTTAGTAAGTTCGATATAAAATATTTTATATGTTTAAAAATATTAATCCCTTAAAATTGCAACAATGTTTTTGACTCTGCTTTTATAACTTCATATATACTGAAAAAATGGTAGAAATAAAAATGTTTACAAAACAAAAAAAAATCTTTAAAAAAAGATTTTAAACCAAACCTTAAAAACTCAGCGGGGAAAATATGAAACCTGATTTCTACAGAGAAATAAAGCATATCATTGTAGTCTCCTATGTAATACAAGTCACAAATTCTTAATAAAATAAGGCAGTAGGTATTTCTATGGCAAGGCAAATCAGTAAAGTGTTGAAAAAAGAAATTTATACAAATTTAAATAAGGCGTATCAATGGACATTTTAAAAAAAATATACGTTTGTAATTCATGCAACTATTAAACATGAATTCTAGGGTATAACAGTAAAACTGTTATGCTTTTGACGTTTTAGGGTATCTACTAGTTTTATAACATCAAACATTTTAAAAGGTATCTAACATTTTAAAATAGAATCCAGTATTTAGGACCTAATCCTAAAAGGTTCCAGAAAATACACTTTTTGTACAAGTTCAAAAAGTCAATTTTACATAAATTACAACCAAAGGTCCCTTTAAAAGTATTTTAAAAAAATTAAACTATTAAGAAAACAAAATTTTGATGTTATTAAGAATTATATAAACAGTTTCATAGTATTTTGCTGTATACAGTGTTTAATTTTTTTACAACGCTACCTATATTGGTATAAGTATGGGTAAGCATTACTACTAAAAGTAGAGAAAGGAATGCCATTAAATTTCACAAGAAGGATTTTTTTGTATAATTTATTGTTTTTAATCTCTAAACACTAATTTTAAAATAGGATGAACATATATATTCATGCGAACTCTATTCATTTAATTTCTCATGCCAATTTCTTTAAGCAAAAACATAATTTGTAAGTGTCATGGCCAAATAAATAATAAAACTCAAAATAAAAACTCAATTAAAATGTTGAATTAAATAAAAATAAGATATTGTGAGACCACAGAAAAATTAATAGCATGACTACACGAAATCGTTTTGAAAAAGGTGACTGTACTACCAAAACTGCAATACTGTCGTGAAACCAGGAGATTGGCACGGTCAGCAGCTGCGATGTAAGGTATGCGCGGGGGGATCAAGCCATCATCAGAGTAGGACACGGTGCTCAAGCATTTCTGAAGTTTGCGGCTGTGTGTACCTTGGGATTTTGATCTGCGTACTGGTTCCGGGGCGGCCCGGCGGGCTGGGGATCCACTCTGTTTCCCCGTAGGTGACACGCACACTCCATTTATCTGTCCCCACCATCCCACATACATCCGTCACCATTTCGATACCAATATATTACAAGTGGTAATGGTTGTTGTTCTATTGTATACATAGCTTACTCTCAATACATGTGATGTATTTTAATTTCATATTCTTATTAGAAGCTCCCTTCTTTTTTTTTTAAAACATATTTTTTATGTAAACAAGTTAGTTAACAGTAAAGATTAGTATGTTAGGTTAGGATATTATTGACTTATTAATGGTTACCTAAAATACTTTAAAGATAGTTAAGGGTATGAATATTATACAATTATTTACAAACTGAACATTTAAATATAAAGATATGAAATTAAAACACTTTTAAAACAACATCCATTACCAATTCATGGAGGTTAGAATACAAAGCACAATTGCCAATCTTTATCCAAAATTTAAATTATAAGAAATAATGCAAATCATTTAAAACTTTTATTAAAAAGCGATAATTGTTTTTAAGCAACTTTAGAAATTGTTATATACTTGTAATAATTTAAAAATTGAATAAAGATTACTGGCAGAATGGTGTTAGGTTCTGCTAGTAGTCTCACAGGGCTACAAGCTCAATGTTAGAGGGCACAGCCAACTATCATGGTCTAGAAGCCACCCAACTAAAACAGTAAATATTAAATATAAATATCTATACCGAACAAATATTTAAGGCAGCTTTGGTCACCATCGGAATCCTTGAAAAATCAAAAATAATACAGATTAAGTAAGTATAGTGTTCTGAGTCACCAAAAGAATATGGCTTATAATAAGTCATACAAAATAATACTAATATTTAAATGATTTATTTTAAATGAAAGTTTATTTAAATAATATTTAACTAAAGATAATATTGTCCCAGAAAGGTTTTATAAATAAATACCAATTATGATATGATGGATAAAAAACTTAGGCGATACTTAAAAGAAAAGAATATATTACCCTACTGAAACAAAGTATTTATTATAATGTTACTGATAACTGTAAGCAAATGTCAAGTTTTGTACATTAAACTTATATATATATATATATATATATATATATATATATATATATATTATAACAAAAGGTAGTTGAAATTTATGTTATTATTAAAACTGTTTTAAAATTGTAATAATAACAGTTGTTACAAAAAAGTAAAGAATAAAACAGAGGTACACTATAAGACTATGAATGCACAGAAAATTGAATGCCAAATTTAAGAAATATTTTAAAACTTAATAAGGATTAAGAAAACATTTAAGATTTGCGATTAAAGTCATAAATGTTACGAGAGGAAAATTTCATTTTTCAATTTATCTCATAATACATAAGTGAATGACAATAATAATCTGAGTATGAGGAAGTGTTAAAAAATAACTAACACAGCAAAAAAAAAAAAAAAATACAACCATAAAATTGTTATTCTGGTTTTTAATGCCAATCACATAAAGAGATAACATGATATTTTATGTTAAAACGAGAAGTAATTTGGAAATAGTCTTAGATCAATTTTATTAAAAAATAGTCCTAATTAACATAGCACTAACTTAAATATTTTCTATAATCCTTGAGTACATCAAGGATTATAATCATGACATTAGGTGACTACAATTATACAATCTTAATACAGCTGCTATTGTTACCCAATTTTAATTGACATTTTTAACTAATAAACCACCCAAGGATTTAGCGGTTTATAAAAGATTAGTTAACCAGTCTATGACAACCAGTCTCATACAGCATCTAACTAGCCTCACAAAGAATCTTTGTCCCATGGAACATTCATGTGATACTTAATGAGATATGTGACGGGATCTACTTTGAATTTATTTTTGGAATTAAGGATAAAAAAATGTAATGGTGAGAGTGTAAAGAAAGAAAAAGATAATAAGGTAGAAACTACTGGTTTAAAAGAAATTATCTGCTAAAAATATAGTAAAAGGGATATTAATAAATAAAAAGTCAAGTCAATGAAAGATCGAGTTTGAAGATAGGATTAGAGGTAAACCATTTGCTAATGTTCAAAATAAGTACAGAAAATTTTTTTAAACTGGAGAATTTTTGATTTAACATGAAGAACATGAAAAGAGGTTTAACATGTAAAAGAGAACTATGAAATAATTTAATTAATTAATGATAAACCATCGTTGCAAACCTCCAGAATACTGTTTTTGTGTCACATATTATTAAGTATTAATTTCGTAGTGTGTCCTAATGATCGATCTATCAAATCATTTAAAAAAATTATTACATTGCAAAAATAATTTTTCAAACCTTTCTGGTACTAAAATAAAAAATTATACAAAAGTAGATTGGGTGTACCCGCTTGACATTATGTTAGTCACAAAAGCTCTAGAATTCACCATGTCACCTGAAAACATTTGTAGTGTTAGTATGACTTAATGTATTCACAAAACACAACACACAGTGCCATATTATTTATATAAAAGAATATATTCATCATATATATTTGTTTATTTATTTTATAAAGTGTCATTTAACCCCTGTTGCTAAATGTTATACAAACATTTTCTTCATATTTAGTCTAAATGCAAAAAAACGTAAAATAAAAATGTAAAAAACAAATAAATTTAAACAATAAAGTAATAGGACAAAATATGTTCATGAAATTACAGTAAATAAGAACTAATTACAAAAAAGTAAGGAAGGAAATATTCACAAATTTTAAGGAATGAGACTGGGAGACAAATAGAATTTTATAACTACTATTAACAAAGAATAAGGTACCACCTACACAAAATACAAAATGTATTCACAATTACTACAGAAAATAACTAGGCCTATTTATATGCAACACTATTCAAAGATTACACACAGCTCATTTACATACAAAGAAAATTTCTAAATATTTTACTATTAAATTTTAAACATAATCAAACTTAAAATAATGATAAATAGTATTTTAAAAAAAATCATAGTTCAAATCAGTAATCTGTTGAATAACACCTTTTAGACCACTCAATTTTTCTCTGAAAATCTTTCCCACTTTTCTTTTTGGAATTTATTCTATTATCTCTAATTAATTTTACTTTTTTATGTCAACAATGAACTGGTATGATGTCGAGATCAGATTATTTTTATTCTATTCTGTGCTTGCTTCACTCAATATGAATGAAATACAGCATATAAAGTAGCTATCACAATTACAAATGGAGTCTTATCTAGAATCTCACAAATATATTTTTTTATTATGTATAATTATAATTTTAACTCTAATTCACGGTATCAATAAACCTTTCATTTAATATGGTTACTTATGAATTCACCCTACTGATGCTTCTAACAAGAAAACAAAAGTCCATGTTTTAAGTGAAACTTCAGTGGAAACGACCTAGACAGACTAAAAACCATTGACCATCTTGTGCATGCAATGGTGAACCCACCTCTGGAATGTTGTAGTGGTACATATAGTTTTTGCTGTTTGCAAACATGGGGAGGGGGAGTGTAGTAGAGGGCAGTTAAGCAGCCCTCCTTCCACAACTCGAGAGTGAAGTGAAAATGGTTGTTTTGTTAACAAATTATCTGTAGTATTATAGTTCCAAACTGATGACACAGATTAATGAAACAGCTTGAACTGTCTAGAGATAACTGGGAACTGTATGTAATACTCTTAACTTACAGACTCTGCACAAATTCTATTGATAATATCTAGTAACCATGTCTAAAAGGTTATTATAACTTATTTTTATTGTTTATTTGTACAAGATATTTTTTTCTTATTCTGCATGAAAGTTTTTTGAACATGCACACACGTTCTTTGCTTAGTTTTTCAAAAGTTATACTTATGACTCAGCTTAAAGAGAAATTTCCTTGGGAATTAATCACTTAGGAATTTTTACAAGCTTGTTTAGTGATCAACCAATTTTCTAAAGATTTCAGAAAGTCAAACATGTTGGTTAATGCTATCAGCTGGTTAATGCTATCAGCATGTTGGTTTACATAGAAGTTAATCGTGTTAAAACACATTCACGGTGGTTGCAGTGTTGTGAGATTTTTCCAGAAAATTGAAATAAAACACATGTTGAAAAACTTGAACAGAAGTCAGAATGTTTCCCAAATAAATGTTCCAAAAAGGTTTTTGAACATTTTTTTCATTATTTATTATATGACCCTTCAAGCCTGGGGATGATCATATGGTAGGAACAATGTTGAAGTTATCATTGCGTAAATTATGTGAAACACAGTGAAACTGTTCAAAATACTTAAAAAAATAATGTAAGTCTAATACTAAATATTATTTCTTGAAATATTTTATATTTACAATATATACATCCATCACCTGCATTTTAATTTATGCATTTTCTATAGCAAATAAAATATACAATAATTATGTAAGGAAAATTAAACAACGGCTTTTATAAGGTTATGTTTCATTCTTATAGACTTTTCAATGACATAAAAGATTTTATTTTTGAAATAAAATTATCTGAAGTTACACTCCCACGTCTGGCATTGTGTTTATTTTTCATTAGTCACTTTCTTATTTTACATAGATGCATTTTAAATAAGTAATAGCCTACTATTGACAAATTCTACCGATACTTCAAACAATTAAGAATTAATTCATTATTTTATAAATATCTATCTGTTATTTAAAATGTTATAAATAAATAGATGTTAAATGCTAGATAAATAAATATAAATATAAGTTAATTATTGCAAAATTTAGAAAATAGTAGTCGCTGATATTAATAATTGTCAAAATGTTAATTAAATTTATTTATATGTAAAAGTCTGAAGCATAATTTTTATTTCATTTGTTATTATTAGGCGGTCATTTATATAATATTGCCTTAAAAAAACATGTTTACTACAAAATAGTATAAACTGTTTTTCTGTCAGTTGTCTACACAGTATATTTATTTAATTAATAACGGTAAAATTATTTTAAAGGTAAGTTGTAAGATAGTATTTAATCTAGTGAAAAATAAGGAAGTGGTTTACTAATCATTCTGTGGGTTGTAGGAAAAAAAAATATTTTCATAAGTTATAAAAAAATAATGAGGTCTATTTGGAAACTAAGATCAGAAGATGCTTGGAGTGCTAAGGAAGATACGTTTCACAAAAAAGGTTCTCCTGCACTCTAGACAGGTGCCTGAGCAAGTCAGTAGTTTGAGTGGCAGTGTCGCAGTCGAGTTTCTAAGCAAATGTCCTCAATCTTAATCCCGCCAAGTGTGAAATAAGAGGCCTCATGCTCTCTTTATTATTCAAAAACAGAAACCCACGAATATTTATCATGAAGTTGTTGCTGGTTACAATAAGATCAAGTCATGTGAAAAAGTGATGTAGAAATTTTAAAGAGGATCAAAACTACATGATGGAGAATAGAGCAAGAGATCTTTGATAGTGATGGAAAAGTTTGTTAAGTTGAAGTTGATTCAGGATGATCACCATTTAGTGGAGGATGAACTACATGAAATGTGTCTGGAAGTTAACTGTACTGTGGTGTATGAAACAATAATGCTTTGAATTTTCAGAAACCTTTACAGAAAATGTTAACTGATGAACACAAAACAAACGGTCACCAGGCGACCGTTCTAGCTCGACTGTCATTATTCGTTTTGATAGTTTGTCTTTGATTAGCATTGGTCCATTATTTTGTTTGTGAGTGTGTTTTGTCGTTCACAATGGGTTTAATAAAAAGAGTTAACTTATCCTTAGCAGATGAACTAATTATAGATTAATCAGATAAAGGAGTTACGGGTAAACAGTTGGCTGAGATTTACGATGATGGCATCATTTATGATGATGAGATAATGATGGATTTATGATGCTTGATCAACGATTTCAAGCATTAAAAGGAGCAGACAAACACTTGTTTCCTAAAAATAAAGATGAATATTCTTCATGAAAGCCAATAAAAGTGACAAAAAACGAAGAATTACAAGATGCTATTTTCAAGTGGGTTTTGCAAAATTTTATGGGAAACCCAATTTCAGGTACGATTCTTTGTGAATAAGCTAAGATTTTAGCTCAGAAGCTTAGAAAAAAACATAAAACCATACAAAACTTAGATTTTATACTTTTCATTCTTAGTTTAGAAAATAAAAAAGTCATATCCCCAAACCTCATATTAAATTCACTGTGTATATACTCTTTAAGCTTAATAGAAATAAAAGTGTTCATTAATTAAAATTTATGTTTCAATTATTAAAAATGAATTATGAATTTATTTTGGCACTTTTCTTATAACACCGAGGTTTTATTGAACCAAAATAATTAAAAATATTAATTTATTGAGATTTTTAACAATTTTTATGAGGTATTACTTTTTTTCAACATGTATGCTTAAAACTTAATACTGATACTAACTTTCATTTAATACTACCTACTAATACAGATCAGTGGTAAAAGTTTATTTCCATTTTGTACTTTTACTGGGTGTGATAAAAAAATAAGGTGAATGAATTTTTATAGCGGCAACTGCTGGCTCTACATCCAATGATGTAATTTGTCTAGTCTAGTGTTGAGATAGACAGCGATAAGTTTCAACATGCTGTAGTTTGTCAGTCAATTGCTAGAGCCACTTGAGTGAGGTTGTGTTTATCATATCTGCTGTTCATCATGGACTTTAAACAATGCATTAACATTAAGTTTTGTTTAAAGTTGGAAAAGAATGCCAAAGAAGCTCACGAAATATTAAAATCTGTGAATGGCGATAATGTGGTAACTCTGAAGACTGTGTAGAAGTGGTATGACCGATTTAAAAGCAGAAACGAGTCAGTTGAAGACAAGTAGTGTTCAGGATATCCATTAACCTCAAACGGCATACAAAGAAAGAGACTAGCAAAATGGCCAAGTGGCTTTCTTCTTCATCACAACAATGCGCCGTGTCACACCTTGCATCTCATTCGCGAGTTTTTTGCCGAAAAAAGTGTTTCTGTTGCATCATGTTATGTCTGGCTCCTCCCAAAAATTAAAACTGCTTAAAAGAAAATGTTTTGACATCATTCTTGATATTGATGTATCATTGACGCCCTTCTAAAAGAAGCCTTCCAGAAATGTTCAGTCATAGATTCAATGTTAGGATAAGTGTATTGCCAAAGACAGTACTTTAAAGGAAATTAAATCAAATCCAATGTAAATTTATTATTTTTAAATAAAAAATATTATTATTATATTTTTGGATTACACCTCATATACCAATTATGAAGAATTAATCTGAATTGAATTGATGAAACAATAAATTACTCATTTTACATTATTGATACTCAGTACCTGAATCAGCCCTGTGGGCTAGATTGGTGATGTCCATTATACAATGTTTTGCTTAGATATTCAACTATACACAGTTTTCAAATCACACTTTAATATTTATATACAGTATATAGGCCTACTTAATAGATATTTACACTAACAATGGTAATGTTTTTATCTGGTAAATTTAAAACTTAGCAATATATGCAATATAAGCTTAAATAAAGTAAAAAATTGGAAATCATGCGTAAGTAAAATCAACCTTACGATGAAATAATAGTGAACAGTTTCATGAGCCCACCATTATTAATTATTATATCAGACTTCTATTGCAAACCAAAAGGGTTTTGTTTCTTTAAAAACAACAATAGTGTTACAATTTCCTAATGTAAGAGTATGCCAAAAACAAAACTAAAAAATAAGAATTAACCATATATTTACCAATAAATAAAATACTCGGAAGCAAAACTGAACAAATAGCAGTAAAATTAAGTACCGTAAATATTCAGGACCACTAATAACAAGTGGCACTGTCTGTGACAGAAATTAAAAGTAGCATTTAACTCCATATAGTTCACTCAAACTGCATTACATATGCTAATGCAAGAATTACTTGCCTATTTCAAGGCTTGATGCTTGACATGTAACTTGTGACATCGCAAAATTTGAGCAATCGGTAAAGAAAGCTGTGCGAGTATAAAGTTGTAATTAATACTTTTGAAATAGGTTACTGCTTCTGAGACTACATATAAAAAACTTGTTTGTTTCAATCATTCTTGAAAATGTTTGTTAATATTTTCAAGACTGGGTTGTTAGGACATGAGTTAACATCATATTGATAATAGGTACTATTTTGGGAAAAAAATGGAACCATACTTGAAAAAAATCCTGTACGAGACTTGAAAAGAAGTATAAAAAACTTAAAAACATGTTAACTGTTTGGGTAGTTATGGGAATTGAAGCATAAGAAAAATTTAAAGAAAATTATGTCTTTTCTTTAACCTTGTTGATGTTATAAATTTTGGAGTGTAGTATTAAACCAAGAAATGGTTTATTCCTCATATGAATGAATTAAATGAATATTTGAGTAACTAATTGCAGTATCAATACAAAACTGTAATGGGTATAATTCAGGTTCAGTTAATTGTATAATTTTTATTTTTATAATTGAATTAAACTTTTTACAACCTACCAAAAGACTTAACACTGATCATGCATATTTGAATTACAAAGTTTTCTCTTTCTTACAACATGCATACAAGTACAGTAAACTCCCGATTATTCGTGGAATAGGGTGGCCCGGCAACACCGGATAACGAATTCCCCGGATAATCCGCTATGAACAAAGAATACGCAAAACGATCGATTTTCGATTATTATACCATAAGTTACACAAATAATGACCCCGGTTAATGCAATTCACAAATAATCTTCAGAGGACAAAATAAATACAGAAAATAATTTAAAATGTCGATGTACTTAACGGATTATAACATGTACATTTATATGTCTAACTATTTACAATACATACATAAGTATATGTCAAAAGTAAGTATGTATGTACATATGTAATTTCCTTTACACATAATACTTTCACTTTTTAACAAATAAATCTGTCACTTTCGTCTGTTTTTTTGTGAGCTTTGATTTAGCTTTAATGTGCTATTTAAGTTTCTTGAGAACCATTTTATCGCACAGTGTCTACTTGTGTCACATGTGTCACAAAGCCATAAAGATCGATAATGTATATGACAGACATAGATAATGCATATGTCATATCCTAGACTATTTATAGCCGAGATTAGATGACATTTATTTACAATCTTATGATACACATTAGGTTTTCGGGCGTCCAAGCATTTAGTCATTGTCTCTTATATACAGTAGTCTGCTCGCCCCTTTTATTTCGCTGGCCCACGTCGGGATGCTTCCTTTTCAATGTAAAAATTAGTAAGTACATATTTACATATCTATTCCCTCCATCTTAACTTCTATTAAGCCTTATATGTATTTACGTCGTAATTCACGGTTTGGAAATTTAAACACATGAATCTGATTGGAATAAAAATTGGATATTTGTAAAACAATGGCAGACCCTGGATAATCCGCAAACCGGTTAATCCGCCCACGGATAATCGGGAGTTTACTGTACTAATTTATATCTATTAATAAACATACTCTAATAGACTACTGTAGTACCAAATATATGAAGACAAGTTTTAGGGCATGAAAAGTATACCATACTGGTAATTAGGATGGGATAATACATGGGTGAGTATATTTGTTACAGATGTCCTTAAGGTATGTAAATGATTACACACACACACACACACACACACACACACACACACACACACACAAACACACACACAAAGATAAAATATATTAACTTTGTGACCGAGAAATTATTTTAATTGTAGTTGGAAATGTGACAAAAAACAATTTATTATAAAATTACAATTAACAAATTAAATTCATATCAAATGCTCTTAGAATTTCAACAACCTTTAATAATAACTAAAATGTATTTCTATATCTATTATTTTATTCTGTCTAATTAGCACAATCAATGTAGGCTAGAACTTACAAAGCTACCCCACATACCGATTCTTAAAAAAAAAATGAAAGATTGTTATCATTTATGCTTTAATTAATATTAAACAAGGTGTTTTCATTCAAGAGTGTTTGTTTGGTGTTTTTAGTGTATTTGATCAGTTGGATCGAATGTAAATAGCAAAAGTATTGGTATGAAATGTGCAAATAAATACGTCTTCTAATGTTCATGGTGTACTGCTCAACTGCAGCGCCGTGAATTATTTAGAATATTTGTTTTGCTATTTGCATTCAATAAAGTTGCAGAAAAATATTTTTAAAAGTTCACACAAATTATATTACGAAAATTGAACAATATTGTTTTAAACCATTCCAAAAACCTAGTTTTATGACTTTTAAGAAAATGGTTATCTAGTAAAATATATTTGTACTGAATGAAATACAAACTGTTTTTATAGTTTATATCCTTTCTTATCACACTCTAAATTTCAATTACAGTTTCAAAATTTGGGACTGAATCGGCAGCTAACTGGGAACTTTTGAGTGATTTCAAAAATCTAATATCTTTGTTCATGATTTATGATCAGTAAAATGTTTCTAAACAAATGTTCATTTATTCTTCCTACTTTCTGAAAATACCCACCTAAAACTTAATAATGAACTCAAATATGAAATAAAAGTGATGAAATGCCCATGACAATATGATATCATCTGGGAAACTTTGCGTATTATCACCAAAATATTTTGATTTTTTTCTATTGTTTTGTGGGGCCATTTTGTGGAACTAAAAATAATAAAAATATAGTTTAAAATTTATAACTAACAAATTTATAAATGTTAATTTTATTTTCAGGACGCAACTATTCTTAATAAAAATTGTAACTCAATGAAAGAGAGTGCTGTGCTGTTGTTCTGTTTTAGACGCTGTCTGACAGCTTTACAAAATGATTCGCAAAAGCAGATAAAACCAAACAAAATTTTTTTAACTGGGAATTTTTGTGACAGTATTAGCAGCAATAACAAAGAAAATAGTTTTGCTCCATGGAAATAAGGGACAACCTATTGCTGGTTCATCCTCGTTAAATAGGTTAAAAAATAATTTTTTTTAGTAATAATTAATTGTGTCTAATCAATTTATTATTTTTTTTGAAAATTTAGTAATTTAGAATCAAAGCAGATTATATTTCTTAAAAAGAAAAATAACTGATAACATTTGATAAATTTGTTTCAAAAGAGGGGATGAAATGATGAAAATATCAAGAAACATATTTTGCACAATATCAAGAGCACAGTGGTACAATATATTACAATAAAAATATTGAAAAGAACCCCAATACCACAAAAATAATCAAAAATAACAAATAAGACAAGTTACTTAAGATTAAACCCTTATGTACATTTCGATGACCATGTCATCATCATCAGAGGGTCTAGTTACAAAACACAATCTAGCACACAAGAAGTTACAAACTAGAATGATCACTAGATGATCATTCTAGTTTGTAACTTCTTGTGTGCTAGATTGTGTTTTGTAACTAGACCCTCTGATGATGATGACATGGTCATCGAAATGTACATAAGGGTTTAATCTCAAGTAACTTGTCTTATTTGTTATTTTTGATTATTTTTGTGGTATTGGGGTTCTTTTCAATATTTTTATTGTGAAACATATTTTGGTTGAATCTTAAAACTGAAAAAGAAACTTTTTAAGTAAAAAACTATTCCTGAAAATGAAAAATGACTATTACACATCTATTTCTATTTGAATTTACATGAGTTCTCCCAAGTGAGTTTAGTGTATAATTTTTGTAACTAAAAAAAATATCCAGTTTGTGTCTTACATCATTGAACAATATACTGGATTACTATGAAACATTAGTAAGCCAGTAGTTGTAATACTACAGTAAAATCAATAAGTGAGTGGATCAAGTATTTAATTATTAAAATATAGAAAACATTTTTTTTCTTAATAAATTTGGTGAAACAAAAACCCATAAGATAATTTTAGAACGCCGAACCTCATATTTTTTAAATAAATATAAGTAATTCTGAATGATAATACAGACGTTCTTATACAAGGCAATTAAAAAATGAAAATTAAAGATTTAGTATTTTTAGTGGGTAGGGTTTGGTACTTTTAGAAAAAAGTAGTAAACTTGCTTTGCTTTAACATATTTACACAAATTGTGTTAGTTTGCCATTTTTATAGAATGAAACACTCTCCATTTAATAATTTTTATAAACCAAGTTGGTTATAACATAAATATGGGTTATTAAAACTAGGCCTATTTTAGAGTTATTGTCTTTAAGCTGATTTTATAGAAAATATATTCCCAAATATTCAAGTAATTGTGTAAATAATGGTAGCTGAAAGTGCTAAAAAATAAACATGCATAATCATCACCACCCAAATTTTTTCCAAAACCAATTCTAAAATCGTGCTATTAAAAATTCAAGGTAAATATAAGTTTGTCCTTTATTCTACCTACTCAAAATTTGTTAATTAAATATTTTCTATTGCTACATATGTAATCTTAAAATGTATGCTACTTATATTTCTTAATGGAGATAAGAGTAATTAATTAAAAACAATGTAGCAATAGTTAAAGAAATAAAACCGAAAACAGAGAAAAATCTAAAAATAATATCGTATTGTATGCAATTTAGAAACAAACAATTTCTGCGAATTAAATTCATTTAATTTGAAACAAATATTCTATTAAATATAATTGAAATAAACTTTTAGTGTAAAATAGCTCAAGTTCAAAACCAGTCAATTGAAATAGTTTAATTAAAACCAATCCACTACATGTTAAGTGCTAAAATATGAATTATTAGTGTAAAAAATCTTAAAACTACATAAATAAGTAAAAGTTTTAGGGAAATATTTCTGTAAAGCTAGGAAATAGAAAAATAGAAAAAAGAAAGAACTAATGGGTGTTTTCAAACTTACTGAGTTTCCGCATGAGATTGCCAAAAGCTTGATTATTGTTGATAGGTTGTTTTGTGCTATCTTTCCGCCGCAGATCTCTCATTCCTTGTGGATAGTATTTGATGTTTGGAACAGATAGCAACCTTCCATCAGCTCGGCTTCCAGTCACTGGAGGTCCTTTCTGATCTAAGGAAACTCTCTTTCGTTCTCTACCCCTAGGTGGACGCAGAGGTTTGCCTTGGCTATCAAATAACTGTAAGTCTGTAGGTCTTGATAAACCCCCACTCCCCACTTCGTCATTTACTTCTGCTTCTGGTTCTTTAATCTTTGGAATAACTGAATTATCATCACTATCTGAAATGTTAGATGCATCAGAATTTTCACCAGATTCTCTTTCATTTGGAGAAACAACACCAGAACTGGTAGCATAAAACACTGATGATCTTTTTCCTGTTCTTTCGGGAGGTGCTGAAAATGTTTGTTTTAATTTCATATCTACACGACTCAACTGTTTTTTAAGATTAAAACCTTTCCAAGTACTACTGCTCCGCCTATCTGGTTTAGGGATGGGTTCTTCATTTTTGGGTAAAATATCGTCGTTTTTCAGCTCATCTAGTTTGTTAACTTCTGGACCACTTCCCATCAGGTTTAAAACATCTTCTGCCGGTTCTACTTCATCCTGAAGAATAGGGGAGACCTGCGATGAAGAGAATCCAGCTGGACTCACCACCAGTTTGCTCAAGTCTTCTGAATCCTCTCCGTCAATATCTAATACCTTGGCAATACGCATGGACAACTTCTACTTCAATGCACATGCTTATAAAAGGACATTTTAAGGAATTAAGGGAGGACTTTATAAAATAAAACATATGAACAAAAAATTAATTATAAGTGACTAATAAATAAAGTAGAAAAAATTAAACAGTTCATTAAATATTTACAATTCTATGAAATTTATGACATATAATTAACAAAACATTATTAGTGAGTGTAAGTAGGTTCCTAAAGTATAAATTATATATTTTTGTGGTATATTTAGTAGTTCCTCAATGCTTCTAGGAATGAATTATTTTGTATAGTGAAAAAATTAATAATCTGGATGAAGTACAACTTAAAAGTGTGTATTAAATTCCATTATATATTACTTTATTTAAAACTATAACTAATGAAGAACATTTTGCTGCTAAAAAATCCAGTTTGTAAAATATGGTCTGTGATTAAAATAAAAATGCACAATAAAAGTTTTGAGTATTAAATATTTATAATTTTATCAAAAATTGGTGAATAGACAGATTTAAAATAACTTGTTTCTATTATTTGATTTTCAGAGATAAAAAATAAAATGAAGTCCTTATAAAAACAAAACCTAAGCTTTAGCAAACTTTTGTAAACTTTTTTTTACAAAAATTCAGAATCATTTCAACTAAATCTTTGAAATTTTCCATAAGATTGGCTAAAAATCATTTTTATGCACATGTTATTTATGCACTTGTAAATAAGATATATTTTCTGAAAATTTCATTCACATTTTAATATGCTACTGGAATTAGCACAATTAAAAACCGCAAAAATAATAATAAATGTTAGAAAATATAAAAATATTAGATTGGTAAAAAAAGCTATCATTACCAGACTATGTAAATTTTGACAACCTTAAGGAATAAAAAAATGTACAAAGCACAATTAATTAATATTAGTTAAAGTGACAAACAACTATATGTAAAGCATATGAAATGTAAACACAACAGAGTAATAGATTTACTTTTTAATAATTAACTATTGTGCGAAGTGCAGTGGGTAGATATTTGGAAAATTGTATTGTTACTTAAGGAACTAAAGTAGACATGCATTGGGAGAAGGAATTTGCAAACATCTAAGGGATCAAAATGTGACAGAAAATAAGTTTCAGATTTTCAAAGGCAACTGTTTGGTATAAAGTTTTACATAAATAACTATAACACAAATTGTTAATCAACATAGAAATTGGGTATTTACATTAATACCCCCACAAATGCTGTACAAACTAACCCTTAATTAAAAATCCATTTATATAAGTGTTGGGTAAGTATACACTTTTAACACTTTGTGTACTTAGCCAAAATACATGATGGGGCACCAATGTACAACACATTTTTAAGGCATTTAAAAAGTCCTAATATTTGTAGTAATTAGCAAACTTACAGTAAAGCACGTTTATTGGAATGTCCCTTATACGACCTGTCAATTAATTATTAAACGAATTATTACAATAGAACAAACTTGTTGCCACAAAAAGACTGTATTTACATTTCAAGGTAAAAATATATGCCAACTTGACATTATGTTAATTTATAATAAATGTCATAGCTGTATTCATTAACAATGTCTATGTTGTTTATTGACATTAAATGTCAGCCCTATTTGTTAACTCTAAATGTCATCATTAGCCCTATTCGTTGGTACTAAGTGTAGGGAATATATATAGGTGCTAAATGTTGGGACTGTGTTGCATCTGTTTTGTTACTAAATCTCAGGATTATTCATCATGGTAAATGGGGCTATAAGTCATAATTGTTATATGCTGGGGCTATGGATCGGTGGTAAATGTCAGAACTTTGTGTCAACTGTAAATTATCAGAACAGCTGTGGCCTGAAGTACTTCAAATAACCGATGCTCCTTATGAGCCTGTACATGCAACTATACTCTCAAATTGTACTTTTACATTATTGTTTAACACTTTTGCCGATACTACTGTAGAACGCAGATCACGTAATTTTATGGGTTCGTAATTCATCGTTAAATTATATTGCATATTCCATATTTTCACGGGTTTAGTGTACTCTGTGATGTTTTTCTGAATATTAGTAACACATTTCACCCCTAGATAACACACAATTCATTGCTACTGACTTATTTCCAACTGTTTACAAAGATGATGTAATCGGGTGATAGATTTATGTTGATAATGAGCAACTTTCACGTAAATGACAATCGGTTTTGTAAACAGAGGGGACAACCAGGATATGATCCTCTTCATAGAGTATGGCCTTTATTATAAACTTTCTATATGTGTTTTAAAAAGACTGTCTGCCTGGTAATGCATCCCCAACCGAGGTTAAGTGGCCTATTATTCAGTCGGCTTGCTACTAACAAGCATTTTCTAGAAAAAATACAAGTACCACCAGGAGAAAGTAAAATACAAAGAATGTGTGAAGTGTGTTCTGCAAAGGGGTCAAAAGGGAGTGGGAAATCCAAGAGGAAAGACTCATAATTCTGGTTTTGTGAGTGTCATGTCCCATTAGGCAAAAAATCATGTTTCAAGGTTTATCACACACAAAAATTTTACTGTATAAGTGACTATTGTCTACGTATATAAACAGTTATTTCGTGTAAATAAAGACAGTGTAAAGGTATTTAGTTTTGTGAAAAACTGTTTAGTGCACTTTCTTTGATTTTTGTTTTTATACAAAAGAAACAGTTATAAAACGTTATTTTAAATATATAAACTCTAATATAAAGTATCTATGTTGAATATCAAAATAAAGAAGAAATCAGGAGGATCCAGCCATGTAAGTTTAATTTTTATAACTTCTATAAGTTGAAAGTTATAATTTCTTAAAAACACACAAAAACCACCAGCATTCTGCCATAGAACCGGGGCCAAAGTGCTAAACATTTTAATAAAATCAGTTGTTTTCTTATATCAATTGATCAGTCACTTTTGTTATTGAAAAAAAGAAAGAGTTCGTTCATTGAAGAAAAAATACGCTATGGATTATAGAAAAGGAAAACATATTGAACGTGAGCAGTGAATTATAATTTTTCAATCAGCTAGAAATACATTGGTTAGACATGGAATTGTGGAGAAGCACCGAAAGAAGTTTAGAAAACTACAACATATGGATCTGACCAATCGTCTCACAGTGAATAAACCATGTCCTATTTTTTAAGCTTCTAGTTACACCTACGGTAGAATTCTGTCTATTGAGGGAAATTATTTTCAATTTTTAAAAACATATATGAAGATACTTATAAGATATTAAAAAAATATTTTCTGTAATGAATTAAAAATTGTTGTTAAATTTTGTACAATATTGATCTACCAATTTTATGTATAATATGTTCATGAAAATAATATATATATATATATATATATATATATATATATATATATATATATATATATATATATATATATATATATATATATACCAAACATTTATTTTTAGAGATACAACTTATGATTATCCACAAAAACAATAGAACAAACAGCAAATGACAATGATTATACACACTTTAGGTTAATAGGTTTGGACAAAATTGGAAAAGCCAGTCACTAAAAAGAAAATTTCAGAAGAGTTAAGACTAAAACAATTATTCCAATTGAAACAATAAAAAATTTACTTTTATCCAGAAAAAGAAACTATAATACTTGTGAAACTTGCTTTGTGTCACATTTAGGATTAAAACTTATGTAAGGTATAATATGTAAACATATGCTGTTGGAAGAAGAGAAACACATTTTTGAAATAACTTAAAAATATTAAAAATAAAGTATTAATAAAATAACAACTTAAGGAATAAAAAATATCTATAGAGTAAAAATAATAAAACGATAAGAAAAATTAATTGTTTATAGGTTACATAAGTTCTTATTACTGTACTTGTCAAGGAAAATAGGAGTAAAAAAGTGAATACAACTAACATAATTTTTTTGCTATTTTAAACTTAACTAAACCTATAACAAATATTTCAAATGCTATCTATAAAGAGAGTAAATATTATTTTTAATTGAATAAAACTTTTCAAATGAATTAAGTAATTTTCAACTTAAAACAAGTGAATTCTAACTGGTTTTGTTAAATAAAAACTAAAGAATAAAAATTCAAAAATTTTGGGAAAAAATTATTTTAAAAAAATAATAAATAAAAAATTAATGAAAATAAAATTTCAATATACATGTACTTTTCCAACAAAAAATACAAATTTTTTAAAATTAAAAATATAAATTTTGTTACTAAACCCAATTGTTTATTTTAAGCATTATAATACTTGTCTACGTGATTTTTAACAAAATATAAGACATTTATTTAACTGAAGTAATACATATTTTTAAATAATATAGATATTAACACCCCTTTACTAAAATTTTCAATTTATAAAGTACAAATTTAAAAGATTGCTTCAATTTAATCTTTATCCTTTTTTAAAATGTTTTTCATAATTAATAAAATTTAAAAAGCAGTGTGTTGTGTTTAAAAATATTGCTGGATGATCTTTGCTTCAATCTATGCATTTCATTCATTTTTATACATGAATTTTTTTTAAAAAGTAAGTTCGTACAGTCTGAAGAATCTTCAGATTGTAAAAAAAACATATAAGAGCTTGAAAGATTTCGGTTGTGAAATATGTATTATGTACATTCAAAAGAAATCTTAAAGGCTAGTAATATTGTCATTTTGAAAAAGAATTTTTCCACACATAGACATAAATTGTTAATATTTATTTTTTTACAATGCTACATTTTAATATTAAACAAAAATAATAAATAAGAGGAAATGGCTTAATAATATTGAGGGCATTATTTCTTTATATAAAAATTAATTTATTTTAAATTTTATATCCAATAATAATGCTTTAGCAAACTTTCTGTTTAAGAATAACTTAGTTTTACAAAAGGCTATTTAGAGTTTTTGGAAATTTAGAGTGAAAAAGGTATAACTACTAGTAGTATCAAAATATGTTTTGTACAATCAGTTTAACCAAGTGAAGCAAATATGGAAGGAAGTACAAAAACAGACAATCCAAACCTGGGATTATACACTTTTTAAAAAATGGTTTTGGGTTTACTAGAAAAGATCTGTATACAGTTTAGTTTCAAACTGGACATGCTGTTGCTAAAATGTAAGGGATTTTTATAAAAGGAATTGTATAGATTGATTTAAATACAGTTGCTATCAATTTATGTATAAAAGAAAAACATTGTCTTTTGGTAAACAATTTTTATCTTGAGTACTTATATTGTTGGGTTTAATTGTAATATTTGTGGAAAATATTTTACCAACATATCCGAAAAACCATTATCTAACAAGTCTGTTGATTAGTATTCACTTATTGATCATTGTTGATTAGTATTTACTTGGAAAAATCCATTAATTACTGTTGTTTTTCAACAGACAGGTTTTACACTTGATCAGTGCATTGTTCAATGCTGTGAGTTACCGACAAGATTGTTTCTCAGATATTATATTGTGAGTCCGTTGTGTTTTGGTATTCTGTGGCGTGTTGTTGTTCATATAGGGGTTGTTAATTAAGTGTTCTAATATAGTGTTTGATTGTGACTATGTTTTATCGTGTAGTACATGTTGTGGTTGGTTTTTGTGGTGTTTTTATATTTTGAAAATTTCTGTTGTTTAATTTATTACCTTTCTTGATGAAGAGTAGGATTTTTAGATTTGTGTTTATGTTGGTATTTGTGAGTAGCATTTTTTGTATATGTATAGCAAAATTTTATTTGGGTAATGTGATTTTAATGTCTTTTCTATGGTCCTTGTATCGTGTGATGAAGTTTCTTCCTTTAACCTACGTAGAAGAAAGGGCATTCGTTATATGTGATCTTGTACATGGCTGCTCTGTTGTGTTTATTCTGGAGTGTTTTTGTGTTATGTAGGTGTTTTTTGGTTGTGTTATCATTATATGTTAAGGTAATGCACTTTTATGTATGATTGTTGAGCTTTGATCTGTGAGTTTCATAACAGTAAGCATTATTTCTTCCTAGATAGCTCTCAAATCTCACTTCTATTAATATCATTGTTTAATTATATTGTGGACTGAAACTACAATTATTATTATTTTTTAAATATGGGGAAAAGAAATTTTGGACAGTAATTAAACAATTATATGAGCCTTTCAAAGGCTTTACCCATGGAAGAGATTAAAACTGAGTTAGATCATGTTCATGGTAAATATGCTTTTTTGTTTATATCTGTGTGTAATTGGGTAAATGAGTTTGAATATGGCCATTCAACCACAAAAGATGTACATTTTGACAGTATTTCAAGATGTCCAGTGTAATTGACTACCACTAAAGTTAATGAGAAAATCTATAATATGTTTTTGAGGAAGATGGGTGTCACATTTAATCTTAGTGAAGTATTATTACAATTGTGTGGTTAACTCAGAGAATGCTTTCGCACTTTTCTGTCAATCCTGACAAGTTTTCGGGTTGATAATTAACTGTGGGAAAAATGGATAAGCTACTACACTTCAGGGATAGAGGAACAATAAAAACAGTAAGTGTTTCAAGGTAAATAGACCCCAAAGAAGGCAAAGACTATAATTTAATGAGGAGGGTAAACAAATTTCCTATTTTGAAGAGCTTCTAAAATTCTTCTTTCTTAAACTTTCTTAATTGTTTAAAAACGTTGGAGGTAAAGTGTATAAACTAAATGCAGATTACGCAAAAATGCTGAAAAATTAAAAAAAATGAAAGAAATAATTTGCGTATTTTCTTTTAACACTTTTTGAACAATCCTCGAATAAAATTTCAAGTGTAAAATATTTATTAATTTGTTCATGATATATTATTACTTTTGTTAATGAGTTAATATTTGATTAACATCATCATTCTAGTTTGTAACTTCTTGTGTGCTAGATTGTGTTTTTGTAACAAGACCCTCTGATGATGATGACATGGTCATCGAAATGTACATAAGGGTTTAATCTTAAGTAACTTGTCTTATTTGTTATTTTTGATTATTTTTGTGGTATTGGGGTTCTTTTCAATATTTTTATTGTAATATATTGTACCACTGTGCTCTTGATATTGTGTATTTGATTAGTTCACAAAAAATAAATCCACTACTTCTAACCATACTATGAAAAATGTATGAAATCAGTTTATCTTTTTCAATCTACAGTAAAGATCGTGGTATATGATGGTACTGGGTTTGATTTGTAAGTAAGGGAACACTAGTTTATTGTTTTTAAGGGAAATATTTGAACCATTCATGGTCTAAATGTACTTTTAGCCTTAAACCAAAGTTTAAAAAAACAATTTCTACTGTAATTAAACATTTTCTGCTTCTACAAAACCTACAATTACAAAACTTCTCTTTTCACTAGAAGTTATAGTTCAATAATAAAAAAATATTTTAAAAATATAATACTGTTGTATGTTCTTAAAAACAGTTTAAAATAAAAAAAAATCACAATGAGCTATTTGAAAAATTGTTTGAAAAAAATTAAACTTATTTTATCTTTCTTTTTAATATTTTTTTTAAAGCCAAAATATCTCACAAAGTAAAAACAAAGTTTGGTGCTGTAAAATTCTAATTTTTAAATTAAAAATATTAAAAAAATAAATAATTGAAAAAAGAAGTTATTGTTATAAAATAATTAAAATAATTTTACAAAAATATTGTTTTATAAGAAAACTTCTAAGTAATTAACCGTTGCCAAATCTTGAAAAGAACTTATAGCCAAAAAATTTGATTGCTTATCACAACTGGATTGAAAAAGTTTTTTGAACATTGAAGGGATACAGAGGATACGGTTTTTATTAAAATTGTATTTTAATATTAAATAAACATAAGTTTTTTAAATATATTTGTAGAAAGAAACTTATTTACATGTTATGTATATTTAAATTTAAATACGAGTATATACATTATTTGTATATAAATTTTTAGTTCATATTTTTATTATAAAACAATATCAAATTAAAAGATCATCCAGGAATATTGACTAAATTCTAAAGCTTGCTTTACACTTTACATCACCAACACATATGCATCAACCAATTTCTATTAAAGCACAATGATTTCATCTAAAAGCAAAACAACTATATATTTTAGGGCTTTAATTTTCAGTGAAATTTTGCTTTAATATGTGGTGGCAATGTTAGCCCAGCTGAGTGACTAAAAACTAGTGCAGTAAAATGATTCACCCAGGTAGCTTTGGTTTACCTGGTCAATGCTAGGAGAACGACATCTTTCTCCGTCACCTCCATCACATGTTGCGTTCTTTTTTGGGGATTTTGGCACTCTCTGGTAAGGATCTGCAGAACCGTAAAGGTCGGGGGTTCCAACATTGAGCAGGCAACACTTTTGGACAATGTCAACTATAACTATACCACTCTCATTGCCGTAAGCCATTCTGAAAGAATTAAAAACCATGAAATTTTTATGCCTAGAGTTACACTCTCATTGCCATAAGCTATTCTGAAATAATTCAATTTTAAAGTACAGTAAAACCTCTTGAATCCAAGTTAACTGGGGTTCTGAGATATTTGGATTAATGAAAGTTGGGAACCTTAATATTTCAGTGGTGGCTGGTGCCTAAAAAATATGGGGTTGCAGTTAGTTTTTTCAAGACAAAGAAATCGTAACCACACAATTTTAAAGAGGTGTTATAGGGAAATAGTGCTTAATATATAGATACTGTTTAATACTTTGTGATTTATTATATTGAAGGAAATACATTGGTATTTTTTATTTTATTTTTACTTATTTAAGACACCAAATCCAAAGTCATGGGCTTATTTATTAACATACCAATCTCAGTTTATTCTTAACTGTAAATGTCAAAAAACTCGGAGTGGAGATGATTCTCTTCGGATGGAGCTGATCTTAATCGAACACTCCCAGGGGGGGGGGCTGCCTAGCTGTTTCAGTCTGTCAGGACCTTGCAATGATTTTTCTCTATTAAGAGTGAGATCACTGTGTATTGCAGGCTTCCCTGTAACCAGCCTGAACAAGACTGTCTACGACTAAACGAACAGTCACACGGTCTCTGTGGTTCTGATGTTATTATTCTTATTAATAATGATGGATTATGATATATGAAGAATAATTGCTTGTAACAATGTTCATAAATTTTACATATTAAAAAATCTATATACCTTTTGCTATTGATCTCTGGTTTGGGGGTTGCACATCCGTAGAACCTGCCCACAGGCTGTCACTGTAATATTTATAAGCTAAGGTTCATAAACAAAATGTATAGAAAATGAGCTTGTATAGGGTCATTTGAATTTACAAACCATTAATTGAAAAAGATGTATTAAAACTTAATAAGTATATAAGTCCATTTTGTACTTAATAGCTTCATTTTTAACAAATCGCAGGAGAATATTGAGATTAGAACATGTATGTAGAAGGAAGATGTTCAGTGGTTTGAAGAAATTGTTAAAATTCTGTTGCCCTTTATTAACAGTTGATTTCTTAAATAGTTTAACTGAATCCTTCCCAAAAGTTTAAAATTTTGGTTAAAAGTAGAAAGTACAATAGTGTCACTGTGGATCATTCTGTTCACTTATACAGTGAAAATCACTCACTAATAAGCAACATAACTGCTTAGTTTATAGTGTCACATTCATAACTTGGCTAAATATAACTTTTATAACATGCTGTCAAACAGTAGTTTGGATTGCAGATGAAACATACATAACTTGGATAGCATAGTGTATTTGTATAACTTGGATAGCATAGTTATACAAATAAAAATACTCAATTGCAATTTAGAAGTAAACCCCCTCTGATTGAGAATTTATGAAGAGAAATCAAAGAAAAACAATTTTATTTTCATGTTTATTTAAGCACTCAAATTAAATATTAAAAAAACGAGGAAACAGTTGCTAATCGAGATAATAGTTATTCATTTCAATAATGTGATGTTTAGGCAACTACTAGGGTAATTCATAAAATAAGGTTTCCTATGCTGCTAAGAAAGAATGTGATGTGCTAAGAGATATCTGGCCACACTGTCTTACTTGTCAACTTCCCCTCTCTCTGTCCCCACCACTCCCGCCTTGCTACATTGCTCAGTGTCGGGCTAGCAGTCCTCAAAGATGGAGCTCCTTATCGCTGTTACCGCCAGTTGTGACATTCGTACTGTGACACGTTTTTTAAATGCAAAACCTATTGACATTTATTGTCAGTTAATCGAAGTTTATGGGGAAAAGTGCATAGCTGTTCAACATGTTCGCAAATAATGTAGAGAATTCGGAGAAAGCCGCATGAAAATTCATGATGAAGACCGGAGCAGAAGGCCTTCAGTTTCAGATGGAATTGTTGATAAAGTTGAAAAATATTGTTTGAAGATTGGAGGATCACCATTAACAAACTTGCTTTGCGTATTCCTGTGACTTCCAACACCACAATTCATAACATTTTAACAAAAAAATTAGGCTATTATAAAGTGTGCGCACAGTGGGTTCCGCAAATGGTTACAGAAAATCACAAGCAGCAACATTTCGAGTGTGCCCAGCAGTTTTTGCAACAATTTGAAGACAACAAAGAAGAATTCTTGGATTCTATTGTTACAGGCGATGAAACATGGGCGTTTCACTTTACCCCTGAAACCAAGCAGCAATCACATGAATGGTGTCACTCAACTTCACCGAAGCCAAAGAAGTTTAAACAAACGCAGTCTACTGGGAAAGTCATGGCAACCGTCTTTTGGGACAGGAAAGGCCTGTTTTTAATTGACTTTTTACCACATGGAACAACAGTTAACTCCGATATTGCGATACATTAAGAAAACTGAGACGTGCAATCCAAAGCTGCCGGAGAGGAAGATTGTCCAGTAGTGTGAGGTTTATCCATGACAAGATTCGACCTCATGTCTCACATCAAACTCAAAAACTGCTGACATATTTTGTGCCCCCCCACAGTCCGGATCTATCCCCAAGTGATTATCATTTATTCCCAAAATTAGAGGAACACTTGGGTAGCTTGGACCGATGATGAAGTCAAGAAAAAGGTTACTCGATTCCTCGCAGGTTTGGTGGCAGAATTCTATAACATGGAGATAAAAAAGTGGGAGCATCGTTTTCAAAAGTGTTTAGACAGAAACGGTGATTATGTAGAAAAATATCATAAGTCTTAAGCTTTAAAATGATGTATTACATTAAGAACAAAAATAAAGCTGTCTATTTTTAAAAATCATGGAAACCATATTTTATTAATTACATTCGTAGTTCATTGCCATTATCAAGCCTGTTTTGCGTTAAAAAAACAAATTTTTATGTTTAACATTCAAATGTGTAATATAGAGAGGCAAAAATCAAACCCCTACACATCAGTAGGAACTTCCTCTGAACTATAGTTCTATTAAATAAGGAAGTTTTCAATGAAGTGTATAGGGTTTGGTAATTTGCCCCGTCACATTACAAATTTCAATGTTAAATGTAAAGACTTTGTTCTTTATAGCATGACAGGCTTGATAAGGGCAACAAACTAGTTGCCTAAACGTAGTATTGTTAAAATGAATATCTTTGGTTCAAATAGCAACAGTTTTCTCATATATTTAACAGCTTTATTGTAACTTTCGGGGAATTAGTAGAGTGAGTGTGACTGAATAGATAGTGGACAGGATATTAAAGTCAGTGTTCCACCCAAGCAAACACAGCAGGTCAAAGTTTTGAAAGTTGTTACAATGAGTGTAATAAAGAAACATTTATCTGTTTTATTTCCTAAATTCAAATATTATGAAACTTTCTGATTGGTTACACGACAAGAAATTGTTAGGTTTGCAAAAGAAAAATACAATTAACGATTACTAAAATGAAGTATTATGGACAAAACACTATCTATTATTCATTATTTCTAAAATTAAAATAAAGCAATTCTGAGAAAAAAAAATAAAAAATAAACTTGAAAACAAAATATGTATTTACTATGAGAAGTTTTAAAAATTTCATGGCTTACAAGATCACTGACCTTTTTCAGCTGGGGAAAGTTTTGAATATTGATTTGTTAGTATTGAGGATTATTAAAAGCTCTAAAGAAAAGTAAGAGCTGAGTATCTACCTCTTTTAGTATCTTTAGGTTGGATTAACAAATACTTTGAACTGTAGTAAAACCAACAGTTTATACATATATTTTATTTAAATAGAAAGCGATAATTTAATTTTAGCCATACTGAAGAAGTTCTATTTTTGTTACAAACACAGAAATGTGGACATTAATGAACATTTTCAAAATTGTATGAGAAATTTTTAAAATTATGTACCATCTTAGTAATAAAAAGTAGTGAAACATATTTTTGATGGTTACATATCAAAAAGGTAGATAAATATATCTTGAAATAATATTTCCAATTTCTTACTTATTTGAAAAGACTGTAGCATTTAAAACATTTAAAAACAAAATATACCACTTACAAGCCATAAGAAGAATTAATGCTCAAAGCAGTTATGGGACTGGGTTGTTCTCCGTTGACCATAGGTGTGACACAGACCAAATGCGCTTGAAATCCGGGAGGTTTTTTCTGCGGCCCTGTTCTTACTTTAATTGGGAGACTGTATTCAAATGATGACTGTGGACAAAAATAAATACATTAAATGTATTTCGTAGAAACGAACTTCAACACCAAGCTGGCAACAAAGATATATTTACCTTCTTGTTATCCAAGTCTGCTGATTCTCCTTTCAGAAGACTGGGTTTTGGAGGGTATTCACATTCTGGAGAACATTCTGGTTCTTCACTGATTTCATACACTATTGGAATTTCTAAGGTCTGTACAAAAAAGTAGTACAATTTAAAATAAAAATAAATTAATAAGTTTTGTAACAAAAATAAATTATTGTTAAATAAAAGCGGTTGACTTGTACCTGAGTCAGGTACAACTATTTATTTATACAGGAAACGTTTCAATAACGGGTACATTATCGCCATCAGGCCTTATTTCTCCTGCACTCTATTAAAAAATAATAAACTCCCTAGTCCATGTAGGTCCTAATCCAGGGGAAATAAGGCCTGAAGGCGATAATGTATCTGTCATTGAAAAGTTGAATGTATAATAAATAGTTGTATCTGACTTGCAAGTAAACAGCTATTATTTAACAATAAATAATCTCTGCGAGTGTAAACATCATTAAAAAATAAATTATATTGGCTGGTTTATAATTTTATAATTACAAAGAAATATATTTTTACCCTATAAATGCAGAGTTAGTAATTGTTGTGTATAGGACCAATCTGAAGTCAAATATTTCTTTTATTTTATAAAATAACTTCTTATCTAAAATGTCTTCTTATCTGATTGAAAAGGAAGCAGACCATCAGAAATATATTAACATTATAATATGTGTGTTTTTTTAATCTGTCTATATTACGAAAAAAACAGGTTTATTACCAAGGTAAGTCTCTCACATTCTTACTAATACAAAATCTCAAGGTTTGAACTTTATCAGAACTAACCTAAATGTGAGTGTGTGTTATTAGAAGTTTAACATATCTGCTGAACTTCTAAAAATACTATAACTGTATTGTTTTATTGGAAACATTCATTGAATTCTAACAGATTATTACAAGGTCAAGCCCCTCAGTCCCCTAATAAACAATCTTAAATAAATTTCAAGCTTTATAAAAAATAGATACAGTAGAGCCTCAGTAATCAGGACGTCAAAAATCCAGACCGTCTCAAATCCGGAAAGTGGTTTCAGTGTGCAATGCACTCGCCGTAAAGAGCTCATAGCCACCACAGTACATATCTAAATCAAGTGATATCTTTAATTATAAATGCAAAAAAGATACATTCATTCTGAAAAAAATGTGCCATAACTAATTTTAAAATGCAACTTACAGTATATTTAATCATGATTTTAATATTTTAGATTTGTATCTTCTACACGCTAACCAATAATGTGTTTTGTAACCCATCAGAAAAACAATACAGTCAACTCCCGATTATCCGGGATAATTACCGGCAGGGCTGTCACGGATAATGCGAAATCACGGTTAAAACAAATACCGTAATATCCACAGCCCTACTTCTACCCAATGACTGTAAAAACAGCTGATAAATAGTATCGCCTCCTGTTCTCCCGTCACTACTATACAGTTCGTTTTGATCAGAAGCAACGCATAGACTGACCACTGATGAAGGGTAGTGTCTACGTTCGACTCGAGCGATCGCGTAATTCCGTGAATTCGGCGTTCGTATTTATTCACCGAAAAACGGCCGCTCGCGTTCGGGGTTATCGCACCTCCATGCATCACGTTTGATGTTTCGATGTGCTCTGATCTGATTGGACGTTGGAGATCAACGCATAATTAGGGATTCGCGCTTCATAGAACCGCGTGGATTTATAAAAGGACAACAATAAATATAACGTAAACTCAGACATGCTGACCGAAACTCTGCCCGCGAGTGTCCACAGGTAGGAAGGATTTAGGACACGGGATGGCGACTGCGGGCGAGTTGACAGTCTATAAATTATTCCGTAAAGGTTACTCTACGCCCCAACGACCGCCCGCGCTCGCATCCGTCCGCCGCGTTCACATTTGACTCCTCCCGCCCCACTGCTTCAAGTGGAGCTGACGATCCCGGTTGATCCGCAACCCGGTTGATGCGATCCCGGATAATCGGGAGTTGACTGCAATTTTATTACTAAACTGAATCTTTAGCTAATTTGTCATATATGCTTTTGTTCAAAAAACAATAAAAGACTTTTTCACTTAATAAGTTTGTACCGGGATGGGCTAAGTATTTTTTCTGTGCTAAGTATTTTTTTGTATTCTTTTGTATTTTTTAAGCCCTCTGACGTCTATTTTCTAATAACCCCTGGTTTAATTCAAACTCACACAATGCATTAACATAGATTAAAGGTAATGAAATATCAATAATAAGCAGTAGATAAGATTGTTTGAAAATCCGGATAAATCAGTAGTCCGGATGGATCTCAGTCCTAATTGATCAGGATTTTTGACTATCTACTGTATTTGGGTTAGTTTTTAAAGAGTTCAAACCTTATTAAGATTTTCTGCTATTAAGTAAAGAACTGACAGACTTACTTTGGTATACATCTGATCTATTTTAGCAATATAGACACATAATAAACATTTGGTATATTTCGGATCAGTGCTTTATATATAAATTAGATAAGAGAGAACTCATATATAAAGTGAAAGTATAATTGGCTACGGGTATTAAGGTTAGTTTTGATAGAGCTAAAAGCATTGAAGATTTTTTTTATATTACACAGTCAAATAAAAAATCAAACATATTATTAAATTTTTAGTTAATAAGAGTTTAGCTAGTGAGAACTATTCACAAAGGTAAAAGTCAAAATAGTGAACTCAAAATCTCACAAAAAATTAGTTTTTAATAAACACACACACAACAAACTAGTTTCGCCTTCCTCAGTGCTTGGCTACTACTCACTTGAATATAAAATATATCAAGTGAGAGTAATTTACAAATAAGAATAATTTAGTAACTGGTTTCTTACATTTATATACATTATGGCATTGTATCAGGATCGAATTGTAAATGACTCAAAGATATTAACAAGTTGACTGCTTCATAAGATACCAGTTCATCATGGCAAGGCCCTTTCATTAGCCTACTCTTGACAGGTAGTTGTCAGGAAGTAGTTTTTTTAATGCCCCTAATACGTCTAAAGTGAAGCAACAATTATTTAGAATTGTTCTCAATTACTTTACGAGGTGAGGCTAGAAAAAAACCGAACTAGCACAGGTGAAACAATAAAACGAATGCAATAAGGCTGAAAGTCGCCTGGCCTGTCACGTGACTCTTGCTCAGCCTACTGCTCGAGTTTCATCTGCCTCCTGCACTCAGTCTGCCCGTGGCGTCTGTTCTAAGAAGTTGACGTTTTGTCTGTGCGTCGGAAAAATGTTGAGTGTACAGAAAGAACAGCATGTTAACATCAAATTTCTTTTCAAACTTGGAAAATCTGCAAGTGAAATGTTTGTAATGTTGCAACAAGTGTACGGCGATGATTGTTTATCGCGAACACAAGTGTTTGAGTGGTTTAAACGATTTAAAGATGGCTGCGAAGACACAAGTGATGACGCTCGCACTGGCAGACCATTGTCAGCAAAAACTGATGCAAACATTGAAAAAATCGGTAAACTTGTTCGAGAAAATCGCCGTTTAACAATCAGAGCAATGTCTGAGTTGACAGGAATTGACAAGGAAAGTGTTAGGCAGATTCTTCATGAAAGTTTCAACATGAACAAAGTGTGTGCAAAAATGGTTCCAAAGTGTCTCACAATTGAGCAGAAGGAACGCCGAAGAATGATTTGTTCTGACATCCTACAAAACATTGAAAGTGATCCCACCTTTTTACAAAATGTTATTACTTGTGATGAATCGCGGTTTTTTACTTACGATCCCGAAACAAAACGCCAATCGATGCATTGTAAATCTCCTGATTCTCCACGACAAAAAAAGCACGAATGTCAAAATCGAAATTCAAGGCAATGATGATTGTTTTTTTTTGATGTCAAAGGGATTGTACACATTGATTGGGTACCAGAGGGACAAACAGTGAATCAGCATTACTACATTAGCGTTCTGACTACCCTACGTGAGCGAGTACGGAGAAAACGGAACGATTTGTGGAAAACAAAGACATAGATCCTGCACCAAGACAATGTCCCAGCTCACAATGCGTTGTCAGTGAAGACGTTTTTAGCCAATCACAACATTCCCATCTTAGACCATCCACACTACTCACCTGATTTGGCCCCCTGTGATTTTTTTCTTTTCCCTAAAGTCGTCAGCTTTGAAAGGAACTAGATTTGAGAATGTTGAAGCAGTAAAAGAAAAAGCGACGGATGTAATGTATGGACTTACTGAAAATGATCTGCAGCATTGCTATGAACAGTGGAAAATTTGTATGGAGCGGTGTATAGACCGAGGAGGAGAGTACATTGAAGGAGATAACATCCAATTGTAAATAATGGAAAATCAAATTTTTTTATAGCATCAGTTCGGTTTTTTCTAGCCACACCTCGTACAACACACCATGGTATAATATATTGATATTTGATAATTAAAAAATGATCACAAAGTGGTGAAAAACCACTAGGGGACTTGGTTATCAGAAGCTACTTAGCTCAATTAGCTATTGGTCTAGAAGTTCTAAGACTTGATATAGAAAAAATAAAATGAGTACGTTTCATGGAACCACTACAAATAAGGTGTCAAAATTTGGATCCCAAACATGTACCCACAATACAAATTTCTTGACAGCCAGTATTACACAGAGGCAAAAAATATTATAGCTCAACAAGCTTTAATCAGCTTTTAAGCTAATTTTTGTTATCCCCCCCCCATCTGCAGCAATTGTGGTAGCACTTGCAATAAAATATCCATGTTTTAAACAACTAAAAAGTCTAGTTTTATCAATTTTGAATATAAAACTAACTAGTAAATACTAATTTTGATTTCAGTACATAATTATGCCTTAATAGGATTTTAAATTACTGATAAAGAAAAGGAAAGCTTTTTGTCTTGCTTATGACACTATTTATCAGCTTGTGGTAACAATTCCTAGGAACCGACTTCACTGTGTTGAAGCTGATATGATATTGAACAGAATAATATTTGTTGATTCCATCTTCACATGAGCTACTAGTTTTTAACTAAAACATTTGTAAATTGTTACACTCGCCTATAGTAGCACTAACTTTATATTGTTGAGGGCGGCTGTTTCGGCAGATATGTTCCATTGTCAGCTCAGACCGTTACGGTACTGAGTTGACAATAGGATACATCTCCTGAAATGGTTGTCCTCAACAATATAAAGTAAATGCTACTACAGACAAGTGTAACAATATACAAGTGTTTTTAGTATGAACAGAATAAGTGCAAACATAAATTTCTACACTAGTATTAGTGACAATACCAAGTAAAACACTTTACATCTTCATAAAAAAGGTTTGAGTTACATAGTTACACCGAAGGCCAGGCATGACTCATTGATGCCACAGTCAACATGTTAAAACATTTAAATCTGGCACAAATTGAATTTGTGGGTAATAATAGCTATGAAAAATTAAGCTAAATATAGCATACACATTCAGAAGTGCTTTTAGATACTCACACATGTGTCAGAAACAGATTCAAGTTTTCTAAATTTAAAAAGTATAACATAACTACTCGCTCCTGCAATACAAAGCTTTCGACTTTCAGGACATAATGATATTAGTTGGATGGCAAATGGATCTTCTTCTGCGGCTCCATCTACTGAACGTGTTCTAGGTTTTTCAAATACTTTACTTGTTTTAAGTTTATAGAGTACTTGAAGAGTTCCTGCAGAGGCGTCCCAAAATTTCACACTGCCATCCGCATGTCTGTAAATATAAAATAAGAACTTGAAACAGTAAAGAAATAAGATTATTTTAATATTTAGTTTTCTGAATTATTAAAAAGAAGCTTATACATTCATTTGAATTAAGGAAGCGGCGCACCCAGAATTTCGTTAAAGGGGGGCCAAGGCATCAACAACAAGAGGGGATATCAACTCGGTTGTAATGTTCTTTCTTATCAGTCAAGTTACCTCAGTGCATCTTACTTTGTTACACTTTAGGAAGTAAACTCAACAACTGTGTATTATTGAGGGATATACGATACTGAAGCTTTTTTATTATTGATGCATTTAAATAGTATTAACATTTTAATTTGCTAATTAAATAATGCTCCTAATACTTCAGGCACAAATAAAATTAAAAAATGTGTTAGTAACACTTATCTATTGGTAAATCTTGGTAGTTAAATTTATATATGGCTCACTAAATGTTTTCCAATAAAGGACGATTTGCGTAATTTCTTTTTCTTTATAGAAATGGCCAAAGGGGGGAGGAGCAGGCCTCCTTGGCTCTTTCCTTCGGTGTGCCACTGAATTAAGGATATTATAATGTTAGTTATAATAAGATTTCAGAGGAAATTATAATGAAATATACATTTTGTAGCAAAAAGAAGTTTTTCCTAATTTTATTTACATTAGAAAAAATGAGGTGAATAAAGTAAAAATATGACGTTTTGTAACATTTTTAGTTCTTTAAATCAAATTTCTATTTAAGAAACTTGGATTGATCTATATTTGCTCTTTTCATTCACTTACTATTTGTTTTAATTAGTTCTGATTCAAGTTGAGAACAGCTATAATTTTTCTCAAATTGAATATTTTTTAGTAGTACATTTTTGAGAAGTGCAAATAATTTCTTATTGTTTATGAAACATCTTGGATTACAAACAATATAAAACATAACGAGTAAAAATAACTCCTATAAACCAACATACCCTGTTAAAATAATTTCATTATAACTGCAAGATGTAGGGCTCCATTCCCCTCCGCACAGTGGCCACTCTCTTTCACTAAATCCTGTCCTCTTTTGTGCTCTGGAGCCAACGGAGTAGAAAGCTGGTATTAGATCAGAAGGACAGTCAGCAAGGTAAGTACAGCATGTCACAGCAGATTCATGGAGGTCCATAGGGTATGGATTTTCAAAACACGGAAACCCTTGACTTAGGAGGTCAATGACTACCAAATCATTGTGTAATAAAACAACTATTGCATACGGTTCTTGTAAATCTGAAATCCAAAGGAATATATTGTATATAACAGCAATTATGGATCAAAACATACTTTACGATGTTCATCCTAATCATCCTGAACTCAATAAATATAAACTTTATTTAATTATTTTATTTATTTACATAAATAAAATATGTTGTGATCTAGAACTTTTCATAAAATATGTAATACTTTTGAAGTCATTAATTTCTAACTGATTTTGTTTTGTGTATACAATAAAATATGAATACTAATAACAAAAGTAAAACTTCCAATTTAAAGCTCAATCTTGAGATAAAAATAGTTATTCAGAAAAGTTTTATTTCACTGACAAATTGTCTTAATCTTTTCAAGGAGTAAGTAATTTCTTTCAAAGGTAGTAAAACTAATGAATAACATAAACATTTATTTGTAAAATGAGTACAAATTATTGTTCTATGTCTTTGCCTAATCTTTTTAAAGAACTTAGTTTATTTTCTGTTTAAAGTTGAAATTGTTTACATAAAGGCTCATTATGCATTGTATGGCAATAGAGTGAGAGTTCAGTAATGTGACATGGTAGTTAGAGAACTTCTACTTTTTATTCCTTGAGATAGATGTTCTATTCAAGAATTTCAATAACATATTCTGCCTTGTGAAAAATACACACTGAGGCTGATTACATTATCTAGTTCTATTTCTATGCAAACTTTTTGCATAAAATATTACCGTTAACTTCGCATTAGTTTAGCAAGGGTTCTCAATCAATTTTTTATAAATTCCATCTTAGTGCATAAACACATACAATTTCATTTTAATCTTGTTAAACAGAGATAGAGTTTGGGTGGATCTTATATGATTTCACATTGCAATGACTCACATTCTGCAACACTTAGGCCTATATGTTATGGTCAATTCTCAAATTCACAAAATGCTCTTCGAGCATTTGTTTTCGACAATGCTCTTCAGTTAAAACAATTACTACAATTGTTTTCAAACAATGAATATATGAGTTCTCAATTCACAAAGAAAATTTTTAAAAATGCGGCATTTATATATAAATTTGGTTTTAAATCTGCAAAATTATCAAAAATGTATTCAGTGCACAAAGTTAACTGAAAAAAGAATATCCATAATGGAAATTAAAAAAAAAATACTAAATCTTAGAGCAATAGGGGAAGCTGGGGTTCATGAGTCTATAGGACACCAAACTAATAGTAAAAGCTAAAATAAAGCATTATAAACCCGGTTTGCTTCAAAGGATCCAAATTTGGAATTACAGCACTGCTGAACAAAATAAAAATCCAAAATTACTGAAGAAAAGTTGTTGGTTGAAAAAAATGTGATTCGATAAAAAAATGCACATTTTGTTTTTTTTAATGAACTGCAAACAACAAGTAACTGTCACTAAATAAATGAACTTCCATTTAAGGTAAATGAAACTAAAAGACGAACTTTTAAATAATATGCCCTCATTTGGACAGTGATTAGATTTTCAAGCCTATTACCTAATTACATTTGGGGCATATTTAGATAACCATTCTGCTCAAGGGATAAACCTTCTAAAAGTGTTATTATTATTTAAAGTTGCTTGTTGTAATCATCTTGAATTAACCAATTAAACTATAATTAAATAATACTTAACTAAGTGAAAACATAAGGCTTACTTCCTGATGCGTTTCGAAACAATCGTTCATTTAACGAAGCAAAGGCTTTGCTTTATAAAAGGAACGATTGTTTCAAAGCGCATCAGCAAGTAATCCCTATGTTTTCACTTAGTTAAGTATTATTTAACCATAGTATTATTATTTATTTTATTTTTATTTTAACAAACCAGAATATCACTGTGATGTGTGCTCGAGAGTTAATTATTTTTAAATAAAATGTATTTACAAACATACAACATCATAAAAAGTTACGACAAATAATTGTAAATATTTATTTAAATATTAACAATAATAACAAACAAAGCCTGTTGCAGGAGACAGCCTACAGGCTGTTTCAAGCTAAAAAAGATTTAAAAATAAAAATCAAATAATAAAAATCAGAAAATAAAAATAAAAATTTTGTGCAGAGAAGAACAAAATAAATCCTTACGCTTTGCCAATTGAGAATGTTTGGGAGACCTGTGGGGGAAAGAATTACTCTCCTTCAACACAAGGTGGGTACTTGGCTACTGCAAAGAGGTAGATATTCATGCAGGGAATCTTGTGGGAGGTTTGGGAAGGAATGTAAACGCAACAGCTGAGTGCTCTACACCTTACGGTCCCTCTGTTTTCTTAAATTTTCTCAAAGGGCCAAATTTTAAAAATATATGTTGTAATTAACACTAGTCCAGTTTCTACTTACCACTAGTCCAAGGACTTTCACAAAGTGTAATAAAATCTACAACGTTGTGCTCCATCTCCAGAACTGTAGTGGTTTTCCCATGGATTACTGTTATGCTAGGTGTTCTTCCGGCTTTGTCATGCGTTAGACCTCCAGAAAATATTACATAGGCCTCTCTATAATCAGAAATAATAATACAGGTGATAATAACCAAAGTTTACATTCTAGAAATTTTTTACATTTTACATTTTTTAAATAAGTGCACCTTACATCTATAAAGCTACTTTTAACAACTCGAGGCATTTTTGACTGAAGTGGAAAAAAATTATACTACGATTTTGAATTTTTTACCTTATATACAGGAGTCATATAATGAAACATTTTAAAATTATTTAAGTGAGAAATACAGACTTGCAGCATTATTTTAAAATTATTTGTCTTTACTATTAAAATCCAGAATTTAGAACTATTCATAAAACAAAATATGGTTATTATAATTAAATTTTTTAATTTAAATAGCCATAAAGATGCCAAAATGTTTGAATCTAAAGTAATTTTAGGGAGTAAAGTAATCTAGAAAGCTTAATTTAACCTTTCAACCTTTTAAGGTTATTTAAATTTATTATTTCTTTCTAAGAAAGCTTCTCTTGATATAAAAAAGAGAAAGGCATATGTTCTCAACAACAAATTGTAAAGTTTCATCTAATTAAAACAAAATAAATTTATTGTACAACACCTTGAAGATCTGTATAAATATTTACCCTGATCTTGATGATTTCCATTCTACTTTTTGGATAGGTTTACATGTTTCCGGTTTTCCATCTTTATTTGTTTTTGCTGTAATATAAGAAACACGAAACTCTAATTAGTTAAAATAATACGATACATTTTATAATCATATTAAATTAAGTTGATTTAATTTAACAATTTTTGCTTTAGTAAATATAATTAAGTTTAGTGTCTGTCAGTGTTTACTAACATTATTGAAAATAAATTTATTTACAAAACGGAGAAACCAAATAAAGCGTGCAAGGAAAATGTAAATAGGACGTCTAAAAAGGAAAATAGATACAGTTTTGTAAATTTTAGATTTCATAAGTAAGAGAAAATTATTAAATTTCATAAAATATTCATTGAAGAAGGACAACAACTCAGAAGAAATGAATAATTAAGTATTGCAAAAGAGAGGTAAAGTATAAAGTGTAAGGTAAACAAATTGGTAGATAAAGGATTTTCTAAATAGAAAGATGAAAATACCGAGTAAAAAGGTAAACATTTTACAAGACTTGCTTTAATCATCTTAAAGGACTGAATTCAAATTGTAACAAATAAAGGTAGGAAATAACTGCAGAGATAAAAGTAGAGAGGTGAAAAGATAAAGATCTTTATTTCCACTACCTGTGAAATTAAAGCCAAGGGTAGCTGGTTGGCTTCATTAATAAAACAATTGTTTCGTAACGCGTCAGAAACTAAGTTAAAAGTTTTCACTCATTTCCACAATAATTACTTATGAAAGACAAGGGTAATTGTAATTAGAGCCGGCTCGTATATATAAGGAACCTAGGTGGCTGCCTAGGCGGCAAATTGGGAATTTTTTTTTTAATTTTTGGTTTAAAAAATATAAAGTAAATTAAAGCTAAGTACTTCAGCACGCTACTAGCATTGACAGACGAATTACTACGTAATAAAAGGTGAAGGCAACTTTATTTGATTAAAGTTGTCTTAGAGAGCAGGAAAGTACTTTAAGTTCGTTCAATGTTTTTAGATGCATGTACGACCACGTGATGTGAGGAAACCATTCAGGCATGTAACTGTGAGTATCTGATTGCTATTAAGGGAACTCTACATAATGCAGGGGGCAAAAACCCATTACTTTTAGCAGAAAAATATTAACCTATAAAACAGCGATAGGTTTATATTAGTTACAGCTTCTTGGCGACCTAACAATTATGTAATTTTGAGTGCCAAAATAGCATAAAGTACGATTTCTAACGACAAAAATGTTCAAAATTTCAAAAGGAGGGTTTTACCCTTCTGCCCCTCCTCAGGCCCTCTCAAAACATCATTCCGGTCTTGCCTCTGACAAAATACAATTATAAAACCTATAAACCCATGTCCTTAATGTGACATGAATATCAGTTATGTTTATCTGTTATGAATATCTTTTATAATAATAATTTAGATGTCTAATTTAATTTATAAATCGTCACAACAAAATGCTAAATGAAAATACATTGTACTTTTCATTCAACTATTCTCAATAACCTACAGATTTTCATTCGACTATTCTCAATAGCCAACAACTTTTCATTCGACTATTCTCAATAGCCTACAACATTTCATTCAACTATTCTCAATAGCCAACAACTTTTCATTCAACTATTCTCAATAGCCTACAACATTTCATTCAACTATTCTCAATAGCCAACAACTTTTCATTCAACTATTCTCAATAGCCAACAACTTTTCATTCAACTATTCTTAATAACCTACAGCTTTTCATTCAACTATTCTCAATAGCCAACAACTTTTCATTCAACTATTCTCAATAGCCTACAACATTTCATTCAACTATTCTCAATAGCCAACAACTTTTCATTCAACTATTCTCAATAGCCTACAACTTTTCATTCGACTATTCTCAAACCTCTACAACTTTTCATTCAACTATTCTCAATAGCCTACGAATTTTTATTCAACTATTCTCAATAGCCTACAATATTTCATTCAACTATTCTCAATAACCTAAATCTTTTCATTCAACTATTCTCAATAGCCTAAAGCTTTTCATTCAGCTATTTTCAATAGCCTAAAACCTTTCAATCAATTATTCTCAATATCCTACAACTTTTCATTCAACTATTCTCAATAGCCTACAACTTTTTATTCGACTATTCTCAAACCTCTACAACTTTTCATTCAACTATTCTCGATAGCCTAAAAATTTTTATTCAACTATTCTCAATAACCTACAACTTTTCATTCAACTATTTTCAATAGTCTAAAACTTTTCATTCAACTATTCTCAATAGCCTAAAACTTTTCATTCAACTATTCTCAATAGCCTACAACTTTTCATTCAGCTATTTTTTAATGAATTTTATGTACGATTGACATTTGTTTTATTTACATACCCCAGTCAGTAATCAGGAGTTACTAAACTAAATTCTTTGTTATAATATATTAACAAAAACACAGTTCCGAAGTTCTAAACTCGACAAACGCCGTCAAAGGCACTTAAATATGGGCAATAAATTTTGTTTTCGTCTAGGGCGTCAAAAACCCTAGAGCTCTGATTGTAAAGAAAGTCCTTTGAAAAATGAAGTCATCTGATAATATGTTATAGAGTAATAGTTTACTTTTGCTAGTGCAAAGGCAAACTAATTTACAAACTGATTTCCAAAACACGAAATTGAAGTTGTAGAGAAACGTTTATGAGTACTTTGGATAACTTTAGTTTTGATTAATTATTAAAATTATAAAACTACTATGAAATCTATTGATTAAGTTATATTTTAAAATGCACACTATTTACCATGAGGTTGTGACACGTTAATAGGTTTTGGAGCTTGTCTGACATTCCATGTGGTTAGGGAGCCATCTGTGTGCGAACACATGAACTGTTTCCCTTCATGGTGCCATGTTACCGACTTGAGGGGGTCAGAACACTGCCATCGTAGTTCTGCACTTCGTGTACGCAAATCCCACAGAACTAGTTGCCCAGACTCGTAACCAATCAACAACTGAAACAAATTATTAACCGATTATCACAAGACTAGTAAAAAACAGAGTACAACTAAATGATTTATTAAAATGACTAATTTGTTATCTACCACATAGTTTGGTTACGAGGTTTTATAGTTAACTGGTGAAATGGAAATTCATACCGCCCCCCCCCCTATTTCTTGCTTCAAAATATAAACCAGTATCACAGAAAGACAGAAATGGGCTAAATTTACATATTCGGGAAAAGAGGTTTATAAATTAAATTTTTTGTCAAGAAATATAATACAGATGTTGGAATGAAAACTAACAACACATTAAAGAACAAATTAAAGGGTAGTTAGTATAAAGGATTAAATAACTTTAGTAAAACGGGGGTTTTTAAAAGCATTATAATTGCAAAGAAATATAGGTAGAACAAACAGGACGAAAATTTACACCAAATTTAAAGAACTTATAGGGTCATTTATATATGAGAAAAATGATTCGAATTGTGCTACACATGTGTTTAAAGAGAGCCATACACCGCAAGGAATGAAGAATACAATGAAAATTTTACATTATGTTAATAAAGAAAGTAGTTTGAATATTTTAAAAAATCTGGAAATTTTTAAAGTAAAGTTAAAGAAAGAAAATATATTAAACGCACAAATAAATACACAGTTGGGTGTTATTTTTAAGATTTTAAAATTAATTATTAACTAAACGCGAGGATTCAAGAGTAGGCGTACACCAATAGGAGGCGAGGTCTGCAAGTGGGGGGGGGGACGTGTGTATAAGTATATAAAGACGAACTCAAGATTTGGCCGAACAGTACTATTTAAGTTTTGAAAATGGAGTCATTCCAAAACGCGTCAACAAAGAAAAATATTGTAGTGCTAGGAAAGGTATAAAATGTACTTAATTATATCATAGTCTTTACTAAGCCCTTTTTTCGAGTTTCAATAAAGGCAAGGATGTAACCGATAGACAGTTCTTTATGCCCCCAATAGAGAGTAGGTCTATGTATTCAACCCTGCACACATGACTCCTCTAGCAGGAGGTCTTATGTCACTTCCATGATCACATCAATTCTCATAACCTTTTCCTATTTTTTTTTTTTAGTGGATGACACTATATTATTACAGTTTTTTCAAATATTAATTCATTAACTAAATTTAATAATCAATTAATTTTAGTTATACATGGGAGAAAACCTTTTAACAAAAGGGGCTAGGTATTCTATAAAAGTTATTTCGTCCCATTTGGCTTGAAATAAGTAATAACATATGATTTCATAAAACAGCTGATTTTATGTTATAGGTTATGTGGTAGAGCAGCTGTTTTAAGGCATAAGTCATGTTTCTTTATTTATATTATAGTTTTTATTTAATAAAAAATTACTAAAATTAATTTTTTCTTTACTGACTTGAGTAGAAATTGAATTTCAAAAATTTTTGTTAATAACTAATTCTCAAATTTTAGTGTAAGTGAGTGAATGCATAGTTAGAAAAGTAATAGCATTTTCTAAACGAAGTCAGCATTAAATGTAAAAATGTAATAGCGTATCTGTGTATAGAATGTATTTACACAATATTAATAAAGTTTCGTCAGTCGAAAAGCTATGTAGTAATGCAGCACACACACACACACACACACACACACACACACACACACACACACACACACACACACATACACACACACACACAACACACACACACACACACACACACACACACACACACACACACACACACACACACACACACACAAAACACACACAACACACACACACTCACACACACACACTCTCTCTCTCACACACACACACACACAAACTCACACAACACACACACACACACACGCGCACACTCACACTCTCACACAACACACACACACACACACACACACACACACACTCTCACACACACTTACACTCTCACACAACACACACACACACACACACACACACACACACACACACACACACACACACACACACACACACACACACACACACACACACACACACACACACACACACACACACACACACACAACACATAACACATACACACACAAAAGCACAACACAAACACAGATAAAATTAGACACAGATAAAACACAGGTAATTTTTTTAAGGCACACGATATATGCAAACTTTGCTTAAAATGTTCGTCTCTGCGGGGAATATGTTTTATCGTAGCAATGCGATACATGTGTCAGACAATTCCAAATGAGCGACATAACATTCAACAAAGCACTTAATAAAAAATGCGCATCTTTACTCTGCAGACATGAATACAGTGAAAAGGAACATCTACATACAAACAGAGCGACAAGATAAATGAGTTTCGAGTAAGAGATGACAAACACCGCATGAAATATTACTATGGGAGGATTCTGTGACGTCTCTAATAAACAACTTGCGCGCTATCAAAGGAAATGGGTCATTTTACGAGAACAAAACAATTAAATTCGTTGCTGTATATGTATCATCCATTAAGATTTAGAGTGTGGTCTGTCAGACATTGAATTCTGACACATTGCATTAATTATGCTCATATTAGTGAAGAGTTATAGAAATTCAAACATTTTTTACAATTGAGATGTAAATGATAGTACTCATGCTTTTATTAGGTAAAACAAAAAGTTATGTTGTGTTTTAAAGCAAAATATTCCACTGATATTAAGAAATATAAATAAAAACTTGCCTATAGTTGCATTTAAGGTAACTTTTGACAACTGTGATTTTTTAAATTTTACATATACTACTTAATACTACAACATAAACAAGCATAACTGTTGTAAAATACAGCAAACCACGTCAGTAGTGAATTTTGAAAAAATAAAATACTAACATAACCTCTATTTATAAATACAAGAGACTGTATAAACTAAATATTTATTTATAGGATAAAGCATTATTTTTATACTACATTAAATTAATAAATATAGTAGCCATATTAAAATAAGTTATTACATATTACAAAATATCAGTTTACGTATATATTGCAGTTCCTATTGCAATATTTCTGAACGCTAACATTCAATTCGGCAACCGGTTAGAGTATGTCACAGTTATTTTTTCTTGTTATTTTACAACCCCACCGACCTAACCGTAAATTATTCTTGCTATTTGCAATATGTTGTTAGTTTTTGTATGTTACTTGAAAATACATTCTGAATTTAAAAAAATATAATTTTAAATGCAGCAAGCCATAAGCAGTAGTTAATAATAAGAAAACTAAAAACTTATCCTCAAACACAAAACTGTATAAACTGAGGGTTTATTTACAAATAGGGTACTATTGTTTACTACAATAAGTTAATAAATACATAAGATATATTGAAATTTAGTTAGAAAGTATCAGAAAGGTTTGGTACGTATTGGGTTTCAAGAAAAATGCGTACAGCTAAAAAAGAGCACAATAAAATATGTGTACAATATCAATTAACGACGGTAAGGGGTAAATTTGATAAGCGAAAAAGCCGTACTAACTCCAGTTGTCACCTAAGGTCATCTACCACTAAACTATTTGCTAACTAACTTTTAAGGTTTTGGATTTTCCCCGTCAAAATGGGTCAAAAAGAGCTTCCTACTTTTCCAGGGATCACTTTGCGTTTAACTGACGTGGTGAGTTCGATTTAGTCTTCACTTCAGTGCGTTTTGTGTTTAGTGAATGTGGTGGTGACTTCTAATAAGTTAATAAATACAGAAGATATATTTAAATATAGGTAGAAAATATCAGAAAGGTTTGGTACGTATAAGGTGTCACGAAAAATGCGTACAGCTAAACAAGCTTACAGTAAAATATGCGTACAATAGCCACTTACGAAGATAAGGTGTAAATTTGATAAGAGAAAAAAACGTACTAACTCCAGTTGTCATCCAAGGTCATCTACCACTAACCTAATAACTTTCAAGGTTTTGGATTTTCCCGGTCAAAAAAGAACTTACTTCCACTTTTCCAGCGGTCACTTTGCGTTTAACTGGGATGCTGATAAGTTCGATTTAATCATCGCTTTAGTGCGTTTTGTGTTTAGTGAATGTGGAGGGGACTTCTACTACTAAGGGGAAACCGATAGGGCATTATCTCATCTATGCGTATCGAAAGCAAAGAGAAAACGCAAACGCTGGTGTGATGGAAGTCAGGTTTAATAGATAAAGCTTTAAAGGATCTCCAGCTTCGAGAAATTAAGCGACACCTTTGTTTAGCTTGGAGGTAAACACATTTATGTAGCTCAATGATTTTAATAGATCCGTGTACGCCTAAAAGTTGTAAGCATTATCGCCCGTTACAATGTTTTGACGTCTTAGACTACCCTCGCAATCTGTCAAAACCTGATCCTGTACGCGTCTTCTGGTGTACGCATCTTTCGTGTATTCAAGTATAAAAAATACTAAACCTATAAGATATCAAACGTATGTTACAAGGCCGAGAAAATGGAAACCACTAGTTCAATTCTGTAATCGGTTAGTTTACAGAAGAAACTTAGTTTTTTAATGACATACAAATACCATATATTCATAAAACGTTTTATTAAACTTATTGAACATTTCGGCATAACCACAACCATCCTCAGAGGTAAAGGAAAACAAAATGACTATTATTAAGACAATTATCTATTTTAAAAAAATGTAAAGTTATAGAAGTAAAGTATAAAATAATACATAATAACCACAGACATTATTGGGAAATCCAAAAGACAAAATACACACCATATATTAACACGTGGTGGACATATTTTAGATTCTAATTATAAAGTTGAGGTTCACAATTTTACATTAATAATTAAGAATATTAGGATTCATAATATGTAGATCAGTTTTGAAAGCTTTAATATTAGTCAATACGTTCCCCATTTATAACTCAACTAAGACGAATCATCCCTGAATTTAAAATAATATTAAACAAATTGTGGTTTCCACTCAAAATTTTGATTTAGTTATTTTATTTTTACTAACAATATACAAGTTTTAGTTTAATTTTCAAGTAATAAATATTTTGTTATTTACACGTCTTGAGACCACGCCTCTTAGTGGGATTTGGCGAGCAGCAAGGAGAAAGAAAGGCTATAAATTGAGTAGGCAACAATTTAGTAGTAGTCACTCAGTTTTTGGATGCCTATGGAGGATGGTTGGAAACCGAATTGTACATAAAATTAATCAAAAGGTTTGTAGATAGAGTATGTGTATGCTAATTATGATCTCCATGATGAAGATCGGCAAATAGCAATCGAAAACGTTCCGTCTCAGTAAGTTTTAACAAATTTACTAAATAAAAAGTTCGGAAGTCATAAACTATTGTTTAAGTGATTAATAAGATTCACCGAACGTAATGGACTACAAAACTCAAGAATTCTTATTAATGTTAAAGTTACATGAAAGACAATGGGAAATAACACAGTGGAGTATTTTCTCAGTAGTTTCTGTGGTGTAATGGTGGTTACTGGGAACCAAGGGTAGGTTCTACTTCAAGGAAATGGTCCTTCTCACACAAGCCGTGACTGTCTTTCTTTAATAGCAGTATGGCTACTTGAATCCTACTTAAATTTACCTTTATTCGTGAATCCACCCCTTTCCTTAGATTTGGGGATCACTATTTGGAAAAGTAATAAAAACAAAAATAAAAGAGAATCAAAAGTAAGCTAAAATCAATTTATACGAGCAAGTGAAAACAAACGGGGGTTCTACTGCGCGTTCACGCGCGCGCGCACTAACACACACACACACTCACACATACACACACACACACATACACACGCACACACGTGCACACACACACACACACACATACACGTGTACACACACACACACACGCACACACACACACACACAAACACACTTACACACACATACACACACACACACACACACACACCCACACACTCACTCACGCAATTACTATAAAATTAAATTTCATTATAAAGCAGTATCCTTTTTTCTTGTCGTGAATAAATACTTGGAGCAAATAATATACCATGTTTTTTTAAAACAATAATGGTAAATACAAATGGAAGGAGATTAGCATCTCGTTAGTTTGGAATAATTCGCCACATTAAATCCTTTGCCAGGCTAAAGGAATCACTGAACCAAAGCACAACCTACACGCTTCATTTGTGTTACTTCAAAGTGCAAAATGTTTAACAGATTGTGCAATACGGCATTAGTTACAATTCGTTTGTTGAAAACACTACAGGTAATCGCCTTTATTTGTCATCTGTGGCCAGAGAGATTTGAATCTATAAGCGACGAAAATACTTCCGGCAGTTCGAAATAGAATCACGGCAGTATTTGAGAAAAAGAACATCAACTAAAAGTTCATGTCGTTTTATAAATGTTATTTAAAAACAACTTATAAACAAGAAAAAACGTGTTGCTGAATGTCAAAAAACAATAAATAAGTGATTTCTTGAATTTTGTAGTCCATTACGTTCGGTGAATCTTATTAATCACTTATAGAATAGTTTATGACTATCCGAACTTTTTATTTAGTAAATTTGTTAAAACTTACTGAAACAGAACGTTTTCGATCGCTATGTGCTGATCTTCATCATGGAGATCATGGATGAAGATCGCACCATAGCGATCGAAAACGTTCTGTCTCAGTAAGTTTTAACAAATTTACTAAATAAAAAGTTCGGATAGTCATAAACTATTGTATAAGTGATTAATAAATAAGTGTTAAAAAGAATTATTATCGCCCTGCAAACAAAACCTCAATCTACACACTTCTTTTGCAAGTAATTCTTCAGGGATTATCGCACTATTTTATACCTTATATGATATATAGTGGAGCTCCATTTATTCGAAACCGTCAAATTTGAATATCCGAATCGCTAATTATCCGAACCACATTAAGGTTTATAGAAAAATTAGGACAAAACATTTTTAGAAATTAAGAAAAAGAATAATCGCAGAAACGTAGAGCTATTTCCAAAATAATGAATCTGTCTACATGTGCTATTGGGCTTTTGTAGTGTAGGCGCTGCCCAACATTATTTAATGCAGAGTCACCATCTCAGTGCAATGTTGTATAGTTAACGGTCAACGGTCGCCAGGTACCAGTTAAAAAAACGAGTTGTCTTATTGTTACCAGATAAACTAATTACAACAAATCAGATAAAGGGGTTGCTGGTGATATATACGATGCTAGACAATCAACGATTTCAGATATTAGAGGGAGCAAACCTTTATCTTAAACTTCGTGTCAGTGCTTGAAACTGAACAAGAATGTTCTTAAAAAAAACAATGAAGGGAGTAAAAAACAAAAAAAATAAAAGATGGCGTTTCAAATGGTTTTTACAAAAACGTGTCAAACCCAATAAATTTGGTTCCAATTCCTTGTGAAAAAGTCAAGATTTTAGCTCAGGAGCTAAAATAAAAATATGAAACCTATATAAAATATAGTTTGCGTCCCATTTGCAACATACCTACATTAATTAATTAAAATTGACAATTTTTTCTTAAAAAATCCAACTACCCGAATGGGTCAGGTCCCGAATGATTCGAGTAACTGGAGTTCTTTTGTGCTACAAAGTATTTGGGTGGGTTACGTTTACTATAAAAAAAGGGAAAGCAAGTTTTCATAGGTAAACTAAATGACGAACTCAGCTTTGTCTATGCGGGAACCCAAGTCGGTAAGGTTATTTATTGTCTTGCTTTGTGTATTGTGCGTTGTTGCCGTTAATTACTTTTTTATTGTTAAACTATAACTATATTGAAAGTAGCAACACCGTATCCGTTTAGGATAGATTTTCTTATAAACAAGTAATATAAACAAGAAATTTGTAAAGTCAATTGCTACTTAAGCCAACAAAGGAAAATTTTCTTTAAATACTTTTGATTAAATAATTACATTAATTCAAATAAAGTAATACCTTGGCGTTAAAACAGCTATTCTAGAAGACAATCTATTACATAAAAACAGCTGTTTTATGTAATCATATGTTATCACTTATTTTAAGCTAAATGGAACGAAGTAGATATAATGCATACCTTGCGCCTTTT
>JBAIZL010000003.1:85947041-85964541 GCA_036971475.1 Prosapia bicincta | reverse complement strand
TTATAAAAGAACACAAAGCGCTTGTATTTCAATACTGATAACTAATTACTTGAAATATAATTAAAACTAAAGACAGAACATTGTATAGAACATAGATTTTAACACAGCAAAAACTTTAAAAATAGTGGCTACAATATCTATTTGTAATACCTTTAGGTCTATGTAAAAAAAAGTTGAAGTTTCCAATCTTTAAAAGATTTTAAATTAAACACTTCAAGTATCTGATACAGCTGTCGTACTTATAATGTTCACCAATGTTAACTTTTAAGTTGTGGAGCCGTTAATAAAAAAAATATATATATTTCCAAAAGTAACCAAGTGTGTTGTAATCGTGAAAAGATAGAAAAGATCAAAGAAAACAATTTGTAAAGAGTTTTGAACGCTTGGCTGGAGACAAAAGAACTGCAAATTCAGTACTACTTTTCTGCCTTTAGCGATATACAAGTACGTCCGTGAAACTTGTTTGGAGCTGGAGTGAGGGATCTGAATTTATCGTCCAAGTTCGTATTTGTAGAGTCAGGCATAAGTCACTTGACAATGGACAATCTTACGCTTGTAAACTCAATGTTTTATGAGTGTCTCTTCTAGGGGAAAGCTTTTTAACTTCACTATAGCATATCTGTACTATTTACAAAATAAATTATGTAGATCATTACTTATCTCATAGCAATATCTTGTACAAATTTTCAATCGTTAGTAAAATACGTTTTTATTCTTGGAATTAAGTTTAAAAGTTCAAATAATTTCTTCTAGCCTATAGTGGATGACAATTGATGTTAATACAGTTTTTTCAGATATTTATTCATTAATTTAATTTAAAAAAAGCTTGATACCCCAGTCGGATTCGAACTGAAGAACTACACGTTAGAAATCCAGCACTTTGGCACTGCGCCAACTTTCCTATAGCCTAAAGATGTATATGAAATTATAACAGAAAAATTCACAAGAGGCGGATAGAATGAGAAATTACAGGCAACCATAAGCTTCATAAATTAGAAACGACAAAAAGCGAATAAATAGACACAAACAAAAATAATAGTTTAACACAATATACTATATAAAGAAGAAAATGGAAAAATTGCAAGGAAATTTATTATATTCAGCCACTTGATATTGTATTTGTCATATGTATATATAGTCCCAAATCCAGGGCTCATCTTGACCTATACAGAGCATAGATTGAGCCAAGATCGTTTTAATAGCAAATTGAATTAGGCGTTGGAGTAATACAAGACCAAAGTTTGAATTTTGTCTTACATTTTGTTACAATTAAATGAATTTTAGTCAATTCAAACCAACAGATTTTTATTTATTTACATTTTATATTTATTTATATTGTCTAGGATTAATTATTTCACTACGGGATTTTATGAAATTAAATAATACTAAGCGAAATTGTGTTATTCTTATTCTGTGTAAATTAAAACGTAATTAGTTCTCGTCATATCTGTTACAAAACGTTCACCTTTTATTTAATTAAAAGCAAAGTCACAAAGTTTCTCAAAGTTTGCAGAGCTTTAAGTACAAATTACATTGTCAAAGTTGAAATAGGTAACGGCGTCACGAACAAATGACAGAGCCAAGAAAATTTGTTTGGGACCACGTCAGCCGAATGATTTCAACAATGCCTAATTCAGACTTAATTAAATTTAGTTACGCGGGCAAAATCCAACAGAGTTCGCCACACACAGCCACAGGCTCACGCAACCAAATGTATTGGTACCAGCAGGTTTAGCGACAAATCTGTGGCCGGTCAATTAGTGCATTTATAATTTAGCTTCAAGTGATTTTCTAAAGGTTTCCCTGGATACTATTAGTAAATAATTACGGTAAAGCATAATTTCTAAAGAAATTTATAAACGAGAAACAAGTGAAAATAACGTCTTTACTAACCTGTAAATTTATATCTAAATAATACTAAATTATAAATTTATGTTTTATTGTAAAATCGTATTTTATGAATAGCCTAGACGCCCTAAGAAATACACTGGTCTCAGTCCTTGAGAAGGTGTTTTAAATTATCTTGAAAATCAACAAGTTATGATAAAATTAAAATACATGGATTGTACAACAAGATTTATCACAAAGAGGAATTCAAATATTAAAAGATTATAATCATAACATTGGGAGAAAAATTATTACATCCTATATTCAATGAAAATTAAAGATTAATTCAATTACTAAAATAAAAAATTACTTAAAAAATAATTTATGTAAGGCTAGTGCAAAAAAGCAACAAATTTGTTATGCTTGAGGAATGACAACTTTGTACACTCACCAAATGTTTCTTAGCGTAAACCCAGAAATAAAAATTTCCTCTAAACTAAATGTTTTTGACCTTGTTTCCCCATCAGGATTTCCTCTCTTATGGTCATAAAAAAGTATCCATTTTGACCTTTAGCTAGTATACTATTATATAATAAGTATATATTGTTAATTTTTTATAAACTATTTTACATTTTTATAATATAAAAAACTTGTCCACACTTGATTATTTCATAAAGAACATTTTTTTTTAAATGGATATGAATTCGTCCATATGAGTGGATATCAACCCTAAAACAAGAGAATATAATTGAATAAAAATGTACTAGTCGTGCGAAAAACATACTTAGCACTGTTTGGTGATCGAAGCGTAGTGTAACACATCATAACAGAGTCCCAACTTACAGACAATTTTACACTGAAAATAAATAGTTCATTTGCGCCTTTCAGTTTATTAAAAGAATTTATAGCCAAGGGTTTAACAGTAAAAATACGAATAAGGTGAAAACCGAAAAGATACCGGAAACAAGATAAAAAGTGGAAACAAAGAACTAAATAAAAGCGGAGACCAGAGCAAAAGATCAGTCAGTCACTCAAGAGGAGATGCTTTGGGTGGCCCCCGAGGTTATGCGGCATCTATCACGTGACAATGGCTGTGGGTAAGATTATGGGGATCAGGCTTTTGTTATTTGTCTGAGATTCCGATGAGACACTTCCTATGAAGGGCTTCAATTGGGTGGGACAGATAAGGTTAATTTAGCTGACCCTTAAATTATGACTGACTGACTTGTGATATCTATAACAGAACTTACTGCTAACGAGGCGACTTAGGGCCCCCGCGCCTACGATAGTTTAGTCTGGTTGGGCTGCTAGTGCGTACGTCGAGCCAACTAAACAGTTTGGTTAGTGAAGAGTACGATTTACTAATTTGTAACTGTTGAGGTAAGCGGTCGCACGATAAAAATAAGTATAACATTGTCCAGATATGTTATTATTGCTCTCATACAACGGAGGAGGAAACTCAAGTTGAGATTCCGGGAGTAAAGGGTGCATCCCATTCTCAGTGTTAGATTAGTTAGTGGAAACGTTTACACAATGCGTTCCAAATTACTTAATTACTCGAAAAAATCATGAGCATAACCAGCTTCAGTGAACTTGTCAAGGTAATTGGACAGAAATTCAAGACTTTCTCTACCTGGGGCGGAGAGATTGAGCATTACGATAGGGTAAGGTAAACCGTAAATACCATTCAACTATTTTTATTAGAATTAAAATTACAAGAATGTATTTTGAGAAATTAGGTTGTTTATAAGTCGTATATTTGTTAATCATCTGAAAAAATTGTATAATTAGACTGGGCTGTTACGTTGGAGTTGCCTGATGATGAAATGTTTGTAGGTAGAAAAGTAGGAGATGGTGTAGGTGTGGATATAGGCTGTAATTGTTGTTGTGGTAGCATGTTGTTAATAGTCCTTCGATAAACAGTAAAAGTGGACAAGGGTTGCTGTACTATGTTGTACCTATATGTTGGCTAAGAAGTAAACTGAACACATCTAGCTAGTCTTATCTGTTTAAAACGTCAAGAGAACTTATTTTAGGATCAAGTTTTTCTTCTGCGGTTAAATTTAGGAGTTAAGGGACTAGAGACAAAGCAAGTTTACATTTTCATCAGCATGAGTTCAATTTAATGCTTTCAACAATGTTTCATCAATTAAGCTTTGATATATTAGACCTTTTCTTTCGACTTCTTTAATCAACTTTTCTATGGATGTTTCTACAATCAACGATGGTGAATTGGTGATGATATTATAATATAAAATATATAATAGATATGAAAACAATACGCACGACGCGACTCAGAGCGAATTGAACTATCGGCTGAGTCGGCAGACTAAAGTATTGTCGTGTGTGCGCAAGTAGAGTTAGCCAATACTGATTAAACAGTCGCCGATAGTTGACCGACAGAATAGTTTGTAGGTAATCAGGATGCACAACAAACCTTTTTATCGGCCGATACTTTATCGCTGTTATGTGCGCGCATGCGTACCTCTCAATACTGATTGAGAAGCCGACCAAACTATCGGTCGATAGAAAGTCTGTAGTATTCGGGGCTATTAAACTAAGTACATGTACTTAAGATTACCACTTAACCTAAACAAATTGAAAAATTAACTTAAAGCTACACACTTGCCTAATAAATAGTTACAATAGGACTTATGCTACAACTTAACCTAGGTTATGAGGGAGGTGCGACAAGGAAAGCATATAACGTAGATTACGGATGTTATGAGTGTGCCAGGATATGCCAGGCAGTGGCCTAAAGGCAGGAGGGGGCCCAGTCCAATTACTGAGAGCCCGGATGTGTGGATAGACTGAACCTTCGGCTTTGCCAAGGAATTGGACAGAGAGGGAACGGATGAATTCCACAACGAGAGGGTTTGGAGGAATTTCAAATTGTGATATTGAAGAGGAACCAAGAAAGAGCAGAAGATATCTAAAACAAAACAGGCTGAGGGAATGACGCTAAGAGAGCGTTGGAAATGAGAATACAAGCACGAAAATCTCGTACAAAGTACAAATAATTGTACTTTGTTGTCACAGTTAAGCTTGTACTATAGGACGGGTGTATTTCACACACTACAGTACTAGCTGTCTTATTAACCATTGTTTGCAATGGAATTCTATTGAGCCTTACAAACTATTGTTCTGTTTAAATCTTTGCTTACTGAATAAGTATTACTACTTTTACACATAAAAGTATACTTGTATTAAGAAGAGGTGAAGTACTTTTATTACACCGTCGTTTAACTCTACCGAGTCGCGTTTTAAAGTCCCTTAAAGGTCAAGTAATTACAAGTAAGAGTACTATTAAAATTTAAGGCTAAATATAGACTACTCAATAAAACTTCTGAAAATATTTTTCTAAGAAAAATTATATCTTCCAATTAGATTCGATATTTTAATTTCAAGCTACACCCAACACATACTCAACACTTCATAGATTGCAACTCACATAAACATTTTGACGTCATGACCAGTAAAACCCACTTGAAAATAATCTAATATAACTTTACCACCCCATCCACAGCCTTACCCCTATCCCAACCTAAAGCAACCTAAAGCAATCAAGGGCTAAGTTGACAGTGGGTCTAAGTTGACAACTCCCTAAACGGCCGTCCTCGTTAAACGCACAAGGTAAGCGTGACATATGAATATATGTTTAATGATGTATTGTAAAACTAGTAGCTCAAATTGAAGATAGAATCAAATAATACAATTATATTTTAAAATGTTCAAAAAATGAATTACTTATGAAGATATTACGTTTAGAGGAAAAACTTTAATTTCTTACACGAGATATTTTCAGTACGCATAGTAGCGCAGGAAGACACGCACTCCCAACTAAACTATGAACGGAAATTAGTCGTGCATTTGCGTTGGCGGCAATATTCAAAATAATACAATGTTAGAAACGATTCTTTGTTGTATTGAATATGTTATCGCTGATATTATAATGAAGACGAGCATTCAGGAAGTGACAGGAGCACATCCTAGTAGCGATCCTACTTGTCATAGACATGGAAATATCTCCCGAAACGACATCCTCATTGTAATATTAAAAAAGTGCTATTGAAACTAAGTTTTTATATATTTTAAAGTAATACCTTTCTTTTTCGACTATTGTAGCTTTCATAGCGTCAGCGCCCATTGTAAGCAGAAATAAAACCTTTTCTCACGAAAGTTTCAACTATCCAACAAAACAGTTGCTTTTCTTTACTGACTATTGTAAGACCTTTATATTAGTTCACAACTAAGTTTTTTGCAAGAAACAACTTTAAAAACACTGCAGATTGTGTTACACAAACCTATTGGAAACCATGAATTCTCTTTGCACAACTTTGGATATACTAAGTATATTCACAAATAGAAAATATGACGAGAGAAAACCTAACCTACATTCCACATGTTGCAAGCAAAGTTTAGCTCTGCCGGCAGCAGCATCCTAGATGGTACAATAGTGATTGGGATTTCTGATTTTCAATCCTCACAAAATTGTATTATTATTTATGAAATTATAACGGTATAAAAAACTGCATTGACGTTCGATTCAACTTCGACGTTTTTCGTTTTTATATATATTGCTAAAAAAAATTTCTAAAACAGAAGTAGGTAATTCTGCCTTTATTTCTTTATTTATTATTTTACTTGGATTATTTTTTTATTTTTCTGGTTTTTGTCTTTGGTTTGTAAACGATATACAACAAAATCACAATTCCATGTTCTGGTTGCCCACTTGATTGACTGTCAAGAAAATTGTCTTGGCTTTTATCACGAAGACATGTAAACATGTCACATGAATGATACATGGGTTTATAAATATTTTATATATAGAAATAAAGTGTAAACAATGTATTCTCTCTCTGATAAGTAGACCTTCAGTTCCGACAAATGTTACACGAGAGACTAGCGACAAAGTTGTTTTTCATACCAATTAAAATTTTTAAACATATATTTTAGTTTTTCAGCTATTTTAAACCAAAACAAGTAATACAACTTTTTTTAAAGCCAATTCCTACTGAAGTAAAAAAAGAAAAATTTTAATTTAGTTTCTTCAATTTCATAATTGCAACTAATATAAGTATGTATACAGAAATATGCATATATACGTAAGAATAATAATATATATGTGAGAAAATAGAACGAGAATTTTCTAGCAATTTTCCATTTCCTTTCTATGTATGGCGTAAGACTATTTTTTTTTTTACTGTTTATATGCTTTTTTTGTCACTTTCATTGTCTTGTAGTTTCTCTTTTGCTTTCCTTTCGCATTGTCCGTTTGTGAATATTATTTGGTATTGTATGGTAGCCATTGCAACAATTTAAAATTGTAGAATGGAGGTTTCGACGACAATCAGATGGGAAAAAAAGGTTTCGTATACATCTTTGAAAAATACACTTCTAGCTTTGGGAAAGTTGGATCAGTGCCAAAAGTGCTAGACTTTGAACATGAAGATACTTAGTTTAAACCTATCTAGACCCTCCTCCCCATTTCAGGGGGGTCTTTTGGGAGGGATGGTTTATAATTTAACTATTGAATAAATATTTGAAAAAAATGTGTTAACATCAAGTGTCGTCCACTAGAGGTTTAAAAAAAATGTATTTGAACGTGATTGGATGAAAATTTGTAATATATATATATATATATATATATATATATATATATATATATATATATATACATATATATATATATATATAAGGAGAGTGTGAGCTAATACAAGGATTTGAATAAGGTAATATGTATTAAAAATATTCATTTTATAACTAAATACAGTAGGCTACGTATATTTTTATAAAAATCATAATCCTTTTTACTCTTTAACGTAATTTTTACACATTATCCTACTCTTACGGGTTTTGATACTGCTGACGTACCCTTACGCCGTTACTCCTGAAAAGGTTAAATGTGGCAAACCATAATAGTGGTTGAAATTTACACCAATTATAGTCATACAAGCATAATCGTATGTCAGAAAAATACGTTGACTCGTATTTAACATACTGAACGTGACAAATAAAGGGATTTTACATGATGTTGGTGCTCTTTGGCGTGTAGAGTAACCAATGATCATATAGACACAGGCTATTCAATCATTTCTTCTATACACTTATTTTATAGATATAATAAATTTATTAAATTTATGATGCAAATAGTTTAACTAGATATTATCTCTTATATTTATAAGCATCTACAGTAATCAGATCCTGTGTAATTTATTCAAAGAACATTGTATTGTACTCAATCTGTATATGTGAACGAAAAATTTGCAATCACATATTTTTTATCGCACAAAGTTTGATATTGTATGGTATGTGCCAAGAACAGATATTGACGATAATTGTATCGTCCCGGATACTTTCATAACACCGAATATATGATAGTTTTGTTTCGTGAGAAGTCTACGGTTCGCTATAATTATTCATGGGAAATCACATAAATTAGGGCGAATAACCACAGAAATAAGTAATTGCTCTAACGGAAGCAAACCGGTTGTTGCTTTGGACGTTAGCATTAACAAACCTAACCACACCGTTAGCGTTGTATTTTACCAAATCTAACCTAACCGGATAGATATTGCTAGATTATAAATTTGTATCATAGCTGAATGTAGCATAAAATAGTGTTGTTTTATAAAAAAAAAAAAAATATTTTTTACAATTTTAAGCGCGTGATTTGAGGTTATATTCGTATTTCTGAAAATGTAACCACTACTTATGGTAAAAATATTCCAAATATTTTTTTCCAATATATATTTTTGAGTAACACATCAAATGAAAGAAAAAAAATCAGTGTTGATCCAATCATTGTTAGCAACTACCACAACAATGAGTTGTTATAAAAACGTCTACGCTTACTGCTGTCTATATAAATAGCTTTACAATAAATGGATGCGGTTTTCCATTTTCTAATTCCTCCCAGCAACCGTGAGCAAGAGCTAATTATCAGAGATAATATACTGCAAATCCCTCCAAGGCCAACACGTTGCAATGATTTTACGAAAATGATATTCAAGTTATAACAGGTAATGTGAAAATGGTTTTTCTAGATAAATATCCAAACATTCTAGTTCAGAGAGATTAACATGTTGGGAAAATAAAATTGGCAGTCGCTTCTTACCTTGCTTGCGTCCAACGGGTTGTCACTCAGATGGACTACGGGACCTGGGTGAGTTTTTCTCGACCTGAACAAATGACAAACAATTTAAGTTTTTGCTATAGCTTAGAATACAAATTACCTTTTACTTGAGTATACAAGTAGCCTAATAATTACAATAACAAATGTATCTATTATGTATCTATACCATACGATAATTAAATTCTCTACAAGCTTTGTTTACTCATTGTACGTATTTGTTAACCACTTAGCAAAGCCAATGTACTTCATACCTAAATGTAACATCTTTGTCAAGATTGAAGTTTGCGTATTTCGTCATACATCTTAAAAAGCACTATAGTTACTGGTCTGAGACCTGTTTTATTCAATTTGTCAGCTCTTTGATATGATTGACGCTAAACTTTAGACCTCAATTAACGTCCCATAAATTTTAGTATGATTTCATATAGAGAAACTGAAATCGGGCAAAAACTCTCCCAGTTGTAACTCGTTAACGAGGCGTTTCCAGACATATGTTTATACGGACGTTTTTAATTGGTTTCACCTGAGGAACAAGTCCTGAAAGTTTCTCTGTTTCTCCGCGGGACCCTGTATAATGAATGTTATTTATTTTAAGAGTGACAATATATCTACGAGGTTTTCAGTACTGATAATGACCATGAAGGAATGGAAACAGCGACCAGCCGGCTGTCTGTGGGGGTCTGGAGGAAGCGGAGGACACAGTAGAAGGGGCAGCGAGGAACGGCGATGTGTCTAATGGTGCTAAGGACGGACGTTGAATAGAAGAAAAAGACTTAGAACAGCGACTAGCTGGCTGTCTGTGGGGCTCTGGAGGAAGAGAACACAGTAGAGGGACGGGCAAGGCTGTAGTGGAGGGGACGGCGTCTAATGGTGCAATAGCTAAGGACGGATGTTGGATAGAAGAAAATAACTTAGAACAGCGACCAGCTGGCTTGGCTGTCTGTGTGGCTCTGGAGGAAGAGGAAGACACAGTAGAGGGACGGGCAAGTCTGTACAGGACGGGACGGCTTCTAATGGTGCAATAGCTAAGGACGGGCGTTGGATAGAAGTAAAATACTCAGAACGGTGTAACGTTGACAAGAAGGCAAAAATAACTAGTCACAAAAATGTATTGACGACATTTATTGGAGACATGATTGTATGTTATCCTTTTAGAAAACATTGGGGTCTTATATATTTTATTACTTCCTGATTACGTTATTAGAAAAAATACTACGCCACTGATATTTCTTTGGAACTATTCCCATAAATAATGGAAAGCCAACGTGTCACTTGTATAGTTATGTAATGTGTTAGAATCTGTCGTTTGAAATTATTGGCTTTTTTTAAACTTGCAATAAGTTTCAAGCACGTAATGAAAACTTTAACCAAATGAAGAGATGTTGTTTCTGCTCCCGCGCTGATAAGTTACACAAACAATTATAATTATAGTCCAATACATATATTTTGTAACAATTTAATTTATATTTTATTCAACGTGTAATTGGAAAGGGTAGTAGGCTCCCCTTTCTTTATTTGCTTTTTGCTAGGAGGTGTAACAAGTAGACATATCTTTTCACTCCGATAGAGAGAAGGTCTACTTCAGGAACATATTTGTGGATACGTTACTCGTCCCTCTATCCTCTACCAGGGGCTATTATCATACTCCTACACATATACACAATCCATTCTAACAATACTAAAACGTTCCCTTACTACTACATTTTGTTCCACATTTAACTGCTTACAATTGCTAATAGACACTGTTGTGACTAGAAGGCAGATTCTATTTTATTCTAAATATTCCCTATTTTGTTTTTGATAAGTTTCAAGATTTTGTTCACCAACAAAAAATCATACAATGAAATAAAAGTTTATTGGGGAAGTATGTAAAAGATATCCTGGAAAGTCCCCTGAGATAGACTAATAAAAATAATTAATATTTAAAAACAAGTAATAAAAAGATTTTAAAGTAAATTTCTACTGATGTTAACAAAAAAAAAAAAATTTTTTTTAGTTACCATAGATCACTATTTATGACATTGTGTGGTAACCATGGCCATGGGCGCCCATGTATAATTTTATAGGGGGGGGCCAAATCTGATACCTGGGGAATGGGATTCCCTCCATGAGAAGGATGGTCCGGGGAAATTTTGAAAAATTATGGTTAAAATGGTGAGTTTTAAGGAAATTCACTTTGGAAAATTCAAAACTTCTAATTTTTATAGGCTTTTTTGTATCGATTAATTTATTTTTTTATAGAATGAGTGAATCTTTATTCCTTAAAATACTAAAAAATATAAAAAAAAGCTTTTTTTTCTGGGTCATTTCATTTATTATAGGATAGGATAGTAACCGACAAATTATTTTGAGGTTGGAAGTTTTTTAAATATAGGCTATTATTTCAGTTTTATAAGTGGTGTTTTTTTATTTTTAATTTTAATCCAGGCATGACAGTCGAATATCTGATTTTATTGAAATATCTCATTCAGGGTGTTTGCGTGTTTCATGAGGAACTGCTCATATAACGCTAAAAATGAGAAAAAATGCTTCGTTAGTGAGTTACGAGTAGCGAAAGATTTCACCTGCAATTCAGTTACCCCTGTGAAATAAATCAATAAATGTATAGGCCCTACTTGAGTAAGCAGATTCAAATTTTATCCTCCTTAGGCTTTTTCTACTAATTTGAGCAATTAGGGGTAGTTTTCACCCTTGAAAATGAATTTTTAGAGGTTCGAAATATTTAACAATTACAATTAGAGTATCAGACAATCATTATTTTTAATTCATCTGAACCAATTTTCAATCTTTTTACGCTTTTTTATAGAATTTGACAATAATTGGTAGTTTTCACGCTTAAAAAATAAAAAGCGCCCGTCGGCACTAAATAGATTTTGAAGTAGAGGGTAAGTTGAACTTAATCCCAAATTTGTATGCAAATCGGTCTTTTCCGAAAAGTTTGCGAAGTTTTTTCCTATTTTAAGCTTTGTTTCCTGGACTAATATTAAAGATAAATCAAATTAAAACGTCAATTTCTACAATTCAATTTAAGGTAATGTAACGTAGGCTATAACATATAATAAACTATTAAAATTAATATGTGGACAAAATGGTATGTTTTGTTTAACTTAACAGAAAAGAAATATACCTAATATGTAATATCTATGTATCGTATTATTAGATCTATACATAGGAATTCTTTTGAAATTGATTCTTGACGTTTGTTATGTTTCGTTATTAGGAAATGTTTTCATTTACCAATTAGGCTAATAATTTATCAATTTTGTAAATCGTAACACGGTACCGTACACTATAGTCAATATATAATCTCCCTGCTTCCTATTTGCACCAAATACAATACTACAATGTCAACGCAGATGACATGCAACAGAGAAGAGATGCAGCGTCAGTCAGAAGGGCCTAGGTTATCCTTCCTGTCACGTTTACCTTATCATTGGGATAGCTGGCTCGCTGTGTCAGCGTCTAGGATATTAGTCGTGTCCTGTTTAGCTGTTTTCCTTTAATTGACGCAACCCTTAACTGGTCCACATTGACATAATCACATAATATGGATATTCAATAGTTTCTGACTTTAAAACCTACTTCGTTCAGTCAAGGTGTTAATATAGCGGAATCGCATAAATATACTATTTATATTGTTAATACTGTGAAAATTTATTATAATTAAAGTATAGTTCTTCCACATCAGCTGAAAATAAAAAAAGAAATATTTGTACGAAAGTCTTAATAATTTTAATTTGTATTTTTCTGGGAGCTAGGGGGGGCACGGCCCCTCCCTGCCCGTGTGTATGGGCGCCCATGACCATGGCAACAGTTTGAGTTTGTACAATGGAGATTTCGACGATAACCAGATGGGGAAAAAATTTATACAAATCTTTGAGAAATATTTCTAGAAATAGGAATGTTAGCGCAGTGCCTAGGCGCGCTAGATTTCGAACATGAAGATTCTCAGTTCGAATCCGGCTTGATACCACAAATTTATTAATTTAAATGTTGAATAAATATTTGAAAAAAACTGTATTAACATCAACTGTCATCCATTATAGATTTAAAAAAATGTATTTGAACTTGATTGGATGAAAAAAAACTGCATTTTATTAGCAGTTGAAAATTTGTACAAAATATATATCCTGAAAGTGTGAGCTAATAGAAGGTATTAGTAGGCTATAGTAATGCCATTTCGGGTATTAGGATAAATGAAGAAAGGGGTCACAACTTTAATAATAGTTCTTATTTTATTAAACTTATTATGGTTATTAGTGTTCCAAAGCAATATTGTAATGGAGTGACGTATTCAAGGACACACAGTTAAACACAGAACGTCACTGAGGAAACGCAGGGAATACAAGGTAATTAGAACAACATAGAGGCGCGTTTAATTCTCCCCTCATCCCAGAGTGTTTGTCTTTGTCTAAGCGTTGAACAAGAGCGAGCAGCTTCTGCAAATTATTTGCTTTCTGTACGTTCCACTCGGTGCAGTAAGGAAACCTTCTCGATCTGAGGTCAACAAAGGTTCTTACGTGTATTACAATGAGATACAGATTTGGACGGGATATATTTTACGCAGGTGTATCTTGCGAACACAAGTATTGTCCACGAAACGTGCGCTGATCATAGTAATAGAAGTTGCTGTAGTGTCGATGTTGCTTACGAAGCTTCAACAAAGACTGAATATCCCTCAATTCATGTGTTTGTTTTCATGTGTAAAAACTCATTCTAAACAATATTTAAAACAGTACTCTTTGTATATATTTATCCGAAATCCATAAACCGTGGTTTTAACTTGAATCTTAAAATAACAAAACCCAAATAAAACTGTTAGCTATCGGTTTCTTTATGAAACATAGCATTATATTTAGTTAACTAGAGCTTAGCTAGTGAGAACTATTCACAAAGCTAAACAACAAAATAGTTAACTCTGAATCTCAACGCACATTAGTTTAGATACTTAATTTAAAAGTTACATTTCTGAAGCTGCAATTGCCTTCAAAAAAATGGAACGAAGAGATGTATTGACTTACATTTGTTTGATTTTATTATATTCTCTTAATTAAATTCCATCTGTTAGCTCAGATTCAACTGATATATAACTCGTAAAAATTTCCAATCGTTAGTAAAATATGTTTTTATTCACCCAACCAAGTTCAAATAAATTTTTATATGCCTTTAGTGGATGACAATTGATGTGATTGCAGTTTTTTCAAATATTTATTTAATAATTAAATTATAAAAATTTGGGGAGATTAGGTCGGATTCGAACTGATTATATTCATATTCCAAGTCTAGCGCTTTTTGGAAATGAGCCAACGTTTCATAGCTAGAAATGAACTTCTCAAAGATCTATATGAAAAACTTCCATTGTACAACCTTAAACTGTTGCTATGGTTACCACACAATATCATAAATAATGCTGTAGGATTAAAAGTGAATGAAAAGAAAAAATAAACAAACTGGATAAACGGTATCGAACCTTGCATCACAAACAAACAATGCGAAAGGACAGCGTTAAGAAACTACAACACAATGCAAGCGGCGATAAAACGAAACCGAATAAATAGTAACAAATGAAAATAATAGTCCAACAAAAAACATACGTAGGAAAATTAAAAGTTGCAAACAAATTTGCTTCCATTTAATATTTTTATTCTGACATATGTGCATACATATTTATATTAATTGTAATTATAAAATAAAAATAAACTCTAATACAACCTTTCTAAGTAGGAATTGACTTACAACTTTTTTAAAAAATTGTTATATATTTCTTTGCCTTTGTTATATTATTATTTGAGTTATATTATTTGCCTTTGTGTTAAAAACCTTAAAATAAGAAGTAAAAGATCAAGTAGATATTAACTCCTAGATATTGATTACTTCAATGATATCGTATAAAGGACAAGTTGTTCAAAGGAGACCAAACAGGATTTGAACAAAGTCTTGGTTGGAAAAGATTAAGATTTTAATAGTAGGTGTATTTCACCCATACTCGAAAAATGCAAGCCCCTGAGGAAACCCATTTTGAATAAGTTGGCGAAAAGAGATTTAACTTTAGTATAATTAATTTCAATTGGGGTGTTACAGACTGATTATACGGACTCCCAATTTTAAAAACATTAATCTATTGGCTTTTACCTGAAATGGAATATCTTTAGAAATGAACGATAAGTCTAGAAAATTTGAGTTTTAACGCAAAACTTGTAAAGATTCATAAACAAAATATACAAAATTAAATAATTATATTTATAGAAAGATTGTATTTGATCCCTCAAGGCATAAGAATGCTTTTCGTAAATTAATAAGTGATGACTAAACTCAAGAAAAAAAATAATTCAAGATCGTCGCAATGGGAAAGTAAATTTGGAGCTACAAAACACTTTGGAAAAGAATGTAATTTTTTCGTCAGCTACTCAGAACAGTTTTAGGAACAACTGGCGAATAGTGAAAGAACAGGTTGCAGCAGCTGTAACCTTATCTTGATTAGGTGTCGCCATCTGTCGCTGGAATCAATCTCGTAAAGCCTTCTTTCTCGCAAAACGGTGTCATTTACCCGAAGCGCTAAAATGTGTAGCGTCGATATCTACTCGCAGAAAGTTCATATAGTTTATTCGGTTTAGCTGGAGACGGAAGTATAATAAAATCTTTACCAAGGCCGGAGCCGGATATTAGTAAAAAAATAATAACACGTATAAATGCCTTTAGAACAAACTAGAAATTACGTAAGTAAAAGTAAAATTGAAAGTAAAGTAAACAAAGAATTCTCTTGTCTCTGTATTCTCTTGCCTAAAAAAAAACTGAATAGATAATTTACACATATAGGCTTATTCGTATGGTCTTTTGTACGAGCGATATGGTGACTTGAGAGATTTAGCCCAAACAATTGTTTCCATTTTGAAAATGTTGAAAAAAATAATAAGTATGAAAAATAATGTATTCAGGTTTAATTTTCCCCCTCATTCACGAATTTGCTCTTTAAAAAAATAACAAAATAGAGGTAATAATTTCGTAAAAATATGAAGGAAAATGGCCAAAAATATGGATTTGTATATTTTTCATTAAATTTGTACGTCTTTATTTAAGGAATGTATTTAATAAAGACTAATAATTATTGTAATTTATAATAAAATAATGTGGGTAACAAAAACATTTATTACATATTTGCTGAATACAAATTTTTTTAACAATTGAAATGAAGTTGCTTGATTAATCATCTTAAATTCACTGATTAAACTATAATTAAAAATTACTTAACTAACTGAGTACATAGGGCTTACTCCTTGGAGTAGAGGCTTTGCTTCGTCAAAGGAACGATTGTTTTGAATCGCGTCAGCAAGTAAGCCCTATGTATTCACTTAGTTAAGTAATTTTTAATTATAATTGAATTGAGTTCTTTAAAAAGTTTAAGACGGGCCTAAAAACGGTTTCTTTTAAAAAAGTGGATGAAAAATACATAACCTAGTATTACCGTTATATTGAATTATTTATAATAATCACGTTTAGGAAAATTTAAATAAATCAATATATTTATTAACTGATCAAAACTATTTAATAATAGTCGACGTGTATAATAGTCAGCTGTTATACAACATAACCTATAACACAAAATCAGCTGTTACATGAAATCACATGTTGTAACTTTTATGCTGTGAGGTATGCGTTTCAGAAATAGCGTGAGCAATGATTTAATCTCATGTTTATTTCTCCGCGCGTTATGAAGTTATATCTTAAATAAATGTGGAGATGTTTTTAAATGGGGTAAAAATGTTTGTATTTAATTTTATGCTATTGATGTGTCATACAGCCAATATGAGAATCTTTGGTTAAGTTCCGTGTTTTTAAAAGAATCCGTTAAAGATGTCAGCAGTGTTTGTTAACATATTCAAACAGGTGTTTGTTTCATTGTTTAATTAAAAAAATAATAATTTTACTGTTTTATGTGTTTTTAATGTCACATGTTTTTCGCAAAAATATAATGCTTATGAAAAGTTGAAATAAAAATATGTTACAAATGAATGAAAGCGATGGAGGCATGCCATATAAGGTATTAGAAAATGTTTCATAACTAATTGTAAGTTACATTGTATTTTCAGCGTTGAATTAGTCTGCGGAATAAGATGCAAATTGTTTCTTTGCGGCACAATATCGCTAACTTTTACTAGACCAAAGTTTCTTTCAGGTTTAATCTTCCAGAATAATATCTGTGGTTGAATAGGATTTAAAATTAAGTTTCTAGAAAAGTTAAACTTGCAACGAAAGTTCAAGACAAGTCCAATTATTTGAAATTTTAGTATAAAGATTTCTCAGAGGTAGACAGCGTCTTAGAAACAGAGTGTAATATCAGATAATCTAACGAAGAAATGAAAGGAGAACGTAACTAGAATGTATAAATCCAGAACTGAAATAATATAGGCCAGTACAATATTTGATTATAGTTAAGACAGGGAATTGGATTTTATTTTAAGATATATTTTTATAATATAAGATTCTATATTGCCATATATTTTAAGGCGTACAACAACAAATGGAAGGATATTATAGCTA
>JBAIZL010000003.1:85942041-85944541 GCA_036971475.1 Prosapia bicincta | reverse complement strand
ATGACAGAATCACTCTAGTGGAGCCAATGTACTACACTGTGAGTTGCAAATATAGTCAGGGGATGTCTGTACTCTACAAATAAAATATTTTGTATTAAAAGAAGTGAACTTGAAGCGGCTGAATGGTCGAGAAGATATTTTCTGCGACCACTAACTTCATACAGCCTGAAGAAAGGAGTGCATAGGGTCAATGTAGGGTAATAATAACTGACAGACGCGTAGGGAACCATATTACCATCCTTGGACTCTATATAGCATGAGATGAGCACCTCTACCTTGTCTTTCTTAAACCATCATTGAGTGAATTATATTATTAACAAAAAAATTATAAACAAATTTAAGTGATTTGAAACATCTTATTTAGAGTATCATAATTACCAGCCATTCCAAGGATTGCCACACTCTCGGATTACCACCATCCGAATTTCATAAAAAGTTCTAACTGATGGAGGTCCTCCGAAAAGCGTCAACGAGTAGTGTGACGATGCTGGGAATAGCAGGTAACTATGATACTGTAAATAAGAATATATTTGTCCTAGCGGAAAAATAGAAAATTATCAAAAGTATTTGAAACATGATTACTAACTTTAGGGTTGTTTAAATTTATAATAAATAATTTCAACAAACCGTTCACAACAAACCGTTCACAACAAACCGTTTATAACAAACCGTTTATAACAAACTGTTCACAACAAACCGTTCACAACAAACCGTTCACAACAAAACGTCTTTTTAACTTAAAGCTTGCTCTTCATCTAATTATTGCAGTTACTAACCTCAGAAAGTTAAATGTGCAGAAAACTACAATTAACACGTCTAAGCCACTCCCAACCCCCAAAGCTATTGTTTCATTTATTTATTTATCTTCCAAGTTGCAGTTTTGACTGTGTAGTAGGTTCACTCATAATACGATGATGATAATAACATAAGGCGCCTAAACGTATGTACCTTACAGACAAAAATATTTTGTTACTTCTGTAAAGAAAGCTCTTGTAAAGTGCAGCTAATGAGACAAGGTATATTGCAACTGTTTCACAGTTCTTAGTTAGCATTACCTGTTAGGATTCCTTATAAATTAAATATTAGCCACAAATATCCCTAACATGGTTATTTCTTAAACATTACAAAAAAATAATAAATAAATAAAAAAAATCCAACTTTATATTCAGCTGTAAAAAGTACATTTAACGAACAATACAGCTGGTCTAAACTTAATGTTGTCAAATGTACTACAATTATTTATATAATTCTTTAAAGTCATTACATAGACTTCAGTGATGTATTTAGGACGTAGTTCCATTCATATGAAACGTTTAAGTCATCAGGTACGAGGATTTTGGGCGGAAAGTGGGGTTAATTTTGTGAAACTTTGCCGATAATGTTCGTATCTAAGTGCTTACAAGTTGTTAAGGTCGAGCAAAGCCGCTTAGCTGTGGAACTTAGCTTATACCCGCGCAATCAGGATTAGCATGCGCTTCAGCTTCCATTGAAAGAAGACAGTTGACAGGTTTACTTTAAAATTAATTAACCTAACACTAAATATGACACATGTAAATGATATACTGGCGTACATGGTGAGGAATAAACAACACAGCTAATGAATAGTGATTAGGGTAGAAATACTAATTACAATTTCAGACAACATACAACTATAAAAATCATCCTAAATATATTCGAATTAAATACTTAACTTGAAGTAATACTAGAAAAGATTAAATTCAATAGAAAACACCTTCAAGAGGGGAGAGCATGAATGTTAAACATCGAATTTTGTATGTTTTTTAAAAACCTTGATCGACTATGATATTTCTGATAAATCGATTGTAAAATTTTCTCTCTACGATTCTTGTATATTCGTTATCTTTACAAAGTATGTATCGAAGCATCCGTTTTGGAAACCAACTATTTTGTTTTACGTAAATAACACGTTCTTCAGTAATTTTAGCTATATTAATATATTAGAACAGTAATTATCCAAATCAATTTTGACCGGATCCCATTGGGATGAAGAAAAATTCAGAAAATTAGATTTTTTTAAAAAAAAAGTCAGTTTTAATTTATTACTGTAATTATGTTGCAAATGAGAGAACAAACTATATGTATTTATAGTTTTATGATTTTTTCTAAGCTTTTAACCCAATATCTTAGCTTTTTCACAAAGAATCGAAAACTAATCTGGGTTTACCAAAGAACGTTGTTGCAAAAACCAGTTGAAAATGGCATCTTGTAATTTTTTGTTGTTTTTTACAGCATTTATTTTCTTGAAGAACTTTCATCTTCATTTTCAAGCACTGACACGAAGTGTAAAAGTGTACGTTTGCTCCTTTAATGGCTGATATCGCTGATTGCCCAACACCGTAATCTCACCCAACTTTAACTTCGTAGCATTAGTGAACGACAAAACAACGAATCGACCGAATCCAAGGAACACTGACTAACTAATCCAAACGAATAGTAACAGTCGGGTTGGGCCGGGCACCTGGCAATTAATTATACATTA